>JASEVX010000015.1:29046802-29616802 GCA_031761405.1 Serripes groenlandicus | reverse complement strand
ATATATTATTCACCAGATAAGGACAGACAGACATACAGACAGAGAGATATATAGACAGAGAGAGACAGAGAGAGACAGAAAGACAGAGATAGCGAGATATAGACAGAGACAGAGGGGGAGAGAGACAGATAGACTGGCAGACATATATATATATATAGAGAGAGAGAGATACAATCGTATGCGTTAGCGAAGATAAAGATAATTCAAATATGTATGTACTGAGGCGTGAACTATTCATGACACAGTACACACGTACAGTGCTGGTATATCGTTTTACAAACGGGCTCACCCCTGATTAAAATGAGAGCACCATTAATACTTAATTTTGAACAATACTGAAACGAAGAAAAACAAATGTCAGTATAAAACTTTGGTTTATTTTGCTCACGATGACATAACTCTTGTGCTCATTTCACCTGCATCAGTCCAACAACTTATAAATCATTAACTTTAAAGTTTAAATGACAAAATCTTCATTATGTCTGACTGAATCATTGACAATTTTAATTCACATTAAAATTAAGACTGTTCTGTAAATGTGTGTCATTATTATTATTACACTATATGGACGTATAGAGGGGCTATTTAAAGTAACACGTGTGGGATTCCCCAAATTACCATTACGACCATTTTTATTAAAAAAAATAGTTTTTAGTTAGTCTTTTCCGGCAATAGCGCATCAGTCGGTTTGATATCCGTGCATCCCTGGGCGTCAACGGGAAGAGTCAAAGCCATTTTTAACCGTTCTAAGGTTTTGATATGATTGACCGGGGATCGAAATCGGTCTCACGCTCTCGATGAGGAAGCTTTTATCACTTTATGCGAAAAGATAAAAGTTGGCATTTCTGGAGAGTGTAGGTTCAGATCAACATGTTCATCTGATCAAAATCTACACAAATTGACAAAATCTTGTAACACGCTTACATGTATGTAAAAAACATGTGAACAGTGTAAATCAGACAAAGTCATCTAACTTGTATAAGTAATATGAAAGCAACGCATCAATGTCGCCGGAACTGCAGTTACATTATAGTAGTTGAAAAAAACCAGTTATCAACTGAGGGGCATATTGGAACATCAGGGGTGGGTTCAAGTGAAAATGTATTATAACTTGCATTGTTTTGTCAACGAAATAAATGTCCTTCATTGAAATATAATTGAAGCTTTTCATTGTTTATGATCAATCTCCATTCTAAGGTAGGTTGACAATACACACAGCCAACTAATTATTGATCATAAACAGTAGTGGAAATAATTACTCTTGCCAATCATTAGTCTTAGTATGTATACAGTGCTTTCATTAAGGAATAATTATAAGATTTGTGAATTCCACATACATTTTTCAAGATGTTTGTCAGAATATTTGAATTTTATTATTTGTCAATAAAACCACAAAACAGACAATTTAGGATTTGCATGCAATAGCACGTCATTTTACCTTTCCCCTATTAAAGTCAACATTGGACACCGTTGCAGCAATCTCCTTTTAAAACAATGAGCAAAATCGTTAAATCGTTGAAGACATGAGTTTTCTCTTGTTCTCAACATGATATTAGCTAGGTATCCTAACTATATCATACTTTGACAAATGTTAAAATGTAGTCCAATATTTATAAATTAGACCACACTTGAAACATAATATCAGCTAAACAGTTAAATTTCATTGAAATTGTTGTATAATTTCGAATTTAATTTCGAACATAAACTGAACTTACAACATGTTAATGCATTGTTATTCTTTCCTTCCCTTTGTATAATGTAAATAACAAACTACTCAGTTTTAACATTATATTATGATGAGCGTCCATGTGTTAATGATGCATAACAATATGCAGATCGCAAGCAAAATGCATGTAGGGAATCTAATGACACATTTAAAACTGTCAAGGACTAAATAATTTTGTACGAAAGACCCGATTCGTGACCGATTCTTCTTCACAGAGTTGTCGTTCTTTACACTCTCTTTATAGGCAGAGAGTGTTCATTCAAAGTATTTTTTCTATTAAAACCAGTTTTATCTCAGTTTGTTCTTTTCTTCATTTGTTTCGAACCAAATAAACAATTTAAATCACCATTAATTAACTATTTGTAAGTGAGTGTAAAGAACGGCTCTCTGCAAAGGAGATTGATCTACACAGTTGGTATTCGCTAGTCACTTGACCAACAGTTTAAGCTTATAAATAGTTCATAGTTTAGATATACATGGATAAACATTATTAAATGCAATCTTCACAAATCAAGACATCTCTTCGAACATGAAAATAACATTCAGTATGTTAAAATTGCTATTTAAAAGGAGAATTCGACGTGTTTTCTATTTCGATACTGACACATTACAGTCTGCTGCAAGTCTAATAAGGATTGTTTTGTCTTCGTAAAAAAAACACAAATGCGAGTCAAAATAAAGAAATTGCAAATACTTAAAACATCGGAATACTTATTTTATTTTAGATGTGTCATAACTTAGTGCTTTTAAACAAACGCAATTGTAATATGTTCAAGACATTTAATTTTTTTTTATAATAACAACTTGTTCTCCCATGTCATATTCTGAAAACCTATTAGCAATATAAGTCGCGGGTTTCTGCCAGGCGACTAATGAACAGTGAAGATCTGGATCTACACTGTTCACATAAGCCAACTTGTTTCCTTTCAAATTGACAGGCTCGTATCAAGATGACATGCGAACGGCTCTAATACCCACCTTAGGTTTACCATTGCCATCTAGATACGATGTCATGTGGTCCTTATTGATACCATATTCAACGGTTACTTCGTTAGCATTATCATATCTCCCTTCTCTTGTTCCTTGGAGTTCGAATCCATGAATCACTGTTGGCACAATTGTATCGATCTAGAAAGAAAGATGAGCCGCGTCTGGAGAAAACCAGAACCGTGTTTTATATCCCTTTTGGCATCAAACATACATGAACGAGCCGAATCAGGCGATTTGGGGTCTTATTAACCCTCCAGTTTGGCATCATTTGCTTCACTTTTAGTTCCTTCTTCAGAAGATGCATTCAGGTCTATATAACTTATAGGCGGACAGTGAAGACTAGTTAGAAGCTTATGGCGTATTTCAAATTTAAGATTGCATGCTGGACTTGATATATACCATTTACCCACAAATCGATTACAAATAATACAACAGAAACACAAATGTCACCTGCCAATAATTCAGTAAGTAATAACATTACCCAAAGACAGATGGAGAGACATATAGACAGACAAACGGTCGGACGATTGAGACGACGGTGAAGTGATCCCTATGCGCCGCCTCTCTTTGTTTTACCTCAAAATAGTTTTGTCCAGCGTTGTTTGAACACCAGCCTGATCCACCATGGTAAAGACGCCCGTAATCAAACAAGTTTTTTTTTTTAGCACCACTTCCTCCTAACTGAAAATCTCGAACTTCACCAGAAATCAGACCGAGACGTCTGCTGCAAACACCACCTAGTAATAACAGGATGTGTGAAGTAGAATGTGTTAAGGACAAATGTGTCTTGTATGTAAAAGATGTGTTAAAATATGTCTTGACTGATTGGCGATTGCTGATCGTCAATGCCATATGGCCCAGTGCATGCGAAAATGTACAAGTTGGCATTTCAGAAAAGTATAGAATCAGATCATCTTGACCTGTTCAGTCTCATCAGAATCTACACAAATTGACAGATATTTCTGACAAGTTTGTGTAAGTAGTATGTGAGCAATGTAGATCTTGATCAAACTGTACAGATACACAGACTGACCTGGATATGTACTGTTCACAAAAGCCAAAGTGCACCTTTTCTCATTTACTGGCTCATATGGTTGTTTGTCGTAGAGCCAGTTTCATTTTTTCTGCTACGGGTCGCACAAATTGACGGATCCTTACGATTTGGCCACTTTTACGACCGATTTAACGATTTAAGAGTAAGAGTTGTTACGAGTTATTACGATCTATTTACGGTTTATTACGGATTATTACGAGTTATTAAGATGTATGCACGGCAAAAATTCACGATTTGTTACGAGTTGTCATGGATAACTACGAGCGACTTACGGGCATTTTACGATCTTTTTACGGATTTTTACGAGTACATTACGGAATGTAACTATTCATCGAACCTTTCACGTGTTGTTACAACCTGTTTACGTATTGTTACGAGTTAGTTAAGAGTATTTACGAGTCCTGACGATTTTTTGCCAAAAAATATATAAATTCTGCAAATCTCAATGTATCATCATTCGACAACTGACATCCAGAGAAACAACATGGCATATGAGAGAAACAGATTGCAGTTATCATGTTATTATTATTTTGCAGCTTTTATACCTTTCCTTAAATCGTAAACAATACGTAATAATACGTACAGTATACATATATATTCGTAAAGTACTCGTAACTACACGTAAAGTACTCGTAATAACTCGTTACAATTCGTAAGCCATCGTAACACGACCCGAATGAAATCGTAAACAAGACGTAAGCACTCGTAATAATCCGTAAATAATCTGTAAACCAATCGTAAACTAACCGTAACAAATCGTAAACAAAATTGTTACGAGTCATTTACGGATTCTTGCGAGCAGTTTACAGATGGTTACGTGTTGTTGCGAGCGGTTTACGATACTTACGGATTGTTACGAGTTATTTACGGAAAAATTACCGTGGATAATCGTAAGAAGATTTTTGACATGTCAAAACATTTGCCTCTCCTTTCACGGATCCTTAAGAGTGTCTGCGAGTTGTTTTGAGTTGTGACGAGTTATTTACGGATACCAACAAGTTATTTACGGATGCTTGCGAGTTACTACGAGTTGGCGATCCGTAAGGACTCGTAAGAAAAAACCGTGTATGTGAAGGGGGTATTATGTAAAAAGGGAATATTGTGTTGCAGTAGCATAACGTAGTAAAATGGATAAAATGGACAGGCTGAACTGAACCACTACTGTATGTTCAGAAATGACAACTTGTACCTTTTCCAAAGGACGGGCCTGTAATTAAAGTTGCATAAAGACCGGGATCAGGTCACCGTTGTTGAGAAATAAACAAATCACTTACGTTTATAATAGATCGTCATGTTTAGCTGTTGTAAAAACTTTTCTTTGCCGTATGCAATCAATTCTTCCGGGTAACCGACTATTCTAAGCGTTACATACTGTCCGATGATTGGTCGATAGCATTCAATCATATACTTGTTGACATATGGGCTGTTTACGTTTGAAATTACATGAATATTAAATCTTTCCCACGTACAACAAACATGCAGCAGACGATTTTGAAAATTTCATAATTTAAGATAAAGAAAATCTCTATTAATGAATAGATTGAAATACATTGTGACAAAATGAGAAATTGCTTATGATGAGCAATATCTTCTTTTGTAACAGTGTTTTCAAATGTTGTCTGCTGTAGATGCGGCATCATGCGTCTGTAAGTGGGAAAGGATTAATAACGGTTTTTGGCATCAAATTATTTTTCAATGTACTACATTTAATGGAAATCGAAACAGTGGTGGGTTTAGGTCTCGGGTTCGATCACCACTCGTTTGGACACAGACCTGATATATACGAACATTTACCTCAATAAATAGTATTTCTTAACGTATTTATGAAAACATATATACTGTATTTTAGAATTGACAATATGTTAGTTGATATGTATTGACCATTTTCCACATACAACACATCTTTGAAAAAGCAAAGATATTAACAATCTCTACAAATGTAAGTCTCAATATTCAACAGAGTTGGCAAAAGGATAAATTGGTAAAATTCTCATTTGGCTACAATGTATTAATAAACGTCTACTGCATATGCGCCAAAATGCGTTTGCAATTGAGAAAGGGTATTTCCAATGACCAAAATGAGTGAACCACGTTTACCTTAACGAGCCGTCATCTACACATTTCCGGGCACCATTGTGGATAAAGTCCCATTTATTTTTACTGACAGTAACTCCGGTAGAACCAGTAGCTGACAGGGCCAAAACTGATAAATATAAAAATGTAATTCTAATTGTAAAGGATGACACTTGATAAGGGGCCATTTGGACCCAATTTCTACCAAGATGTTTTCTAGTGCCACAGATTAGTATCACAAAATAATGTAATCCAATAATAGTGAAATAACTTTTTCAACATAACACGTTTTAACAGGTTCTACAAAGATACATTTGACTGAAGGAAGGTGGTTGACTTTTCTTTTTTCAGAAATCTGTAACTCAAAGACTTTAACCCTACTCCATACAGACGCTTTCTGACGCCTTTGCTCAGACTTTTGAAAACATTGCGACAAAAGAAGAAATTGCTCAAAACGAGCAATTTCACCTCTATTAAAAAATAATTCTTTCATTTATAGAGAGTTTCCATAGTTCTGTCTAGATGGGAAGGGTTAAACAGGGTATTAATGATAGTGTTTCCACCCTGGGGATTAATGTTTGAGGGAATAGCATTACGACTTATGCATCTGTATCAGGTTGACTAATACCGGCAGTAGATTATCAAGCAAACGCCGTGATATAACTGTAGTATCTGCTGGAAGCGCCGTAAAACAGAATTCAAACAAACAAACTGTAACTTAACACATATGGGGGATAAATGATACACTGTTTGGTGAAAATACGTTGGTTCATCATAGAACATCAAATTTGTTAACAAAGATCATGCATTTTTTAACAGGGTTGGTTCAAATCAGCCTGTATATCTGCTCCGTTTGATCATAATCTACACATTTTCTACCAAGCTAATGTAAGTAACATGTGAACAGTGTAGATGTTGATCAGCCTGTACGGATGAACGGGTTGGTCTGGATCTACAGTAATTGTCGTAATAACACCTCTGTTTTAAATTAAGTAAACCTTATACTTTCAATTTAATGACAGCTCAGTTTAAACGCATTTTGGTGCGCCTTCAGCTGACAATTTAAAAGAAAGACCAGTGATGTAAAAGGGAAAATTGCTCACTCATGTTTACTTTCATTTAAATAGTGTTTCCATATCTTTGCAGATATGTTTTCAAAGTCGTCTCGTGCAGATTTGTTGAATTTGGGAAAAGTTATTTGTACATATTGTCATACCATTAATTGCATGGACTTCTACATTCTCTTCTAAGTCAACCTGAATCCACTGATTGACCTGATGTATGTTGGATACGAACTCCGACGAATAGACGGGCTTATTAGTGCAATCTAATTCCTCTAAATCTGGATCGAGTTCTGGAATTGATACCGTTTATACTAAACCTTTTATCAACTGAATAAAGTCAAAATACAATAAATAAAGAGGAACGTGTAATACTGTCTTACATGTACGGTCTCGCCCTTTCGCAAAATCGACACATTTATTTTGATTCAACTAATTTATGAATGTTCACACTATATTTGAGCTCCGCAACGTCGCATGTAACAACTAACAAAATACATACTATTTTCAGGTGTGTGAAGTTAGCGCGTAGGTCGTAGCTCGTAGGTCGACAGTCAAAATTATTTTCCGAAAGTGTCGACCTGGCGCGTAGGTCGTAGGTCGACAGTCAAATTTATTTTAAGAGAGTGTTGATCTGGCTCGTAGGTCGTAGGTCGACAGTCAGATTCACATTAAGATAGTGTTGACCTGGCGCGTAGGTCGACAGTCGACAGTCAGAATCCCATTAAGATAGTGTTGACCTGGCGCGTAGGTCGTAGGTCGACAGTCAATTTTATGCTCAGAAAGTGTTGATCTGGCTCGTAGGTCGTAGGTCGACAGTCAAATTTATTTTCAGAGAGTGTTGACCTGGCTCGTAGGTCGTAGGTCGACAGTCAAATTTATTTTCAGAGAGTGTTGATCTGGCTCGTAGGTCGTAGGTCGACAGTCAAATTTATTTTCAGAGAGTGTTGATCTGGCTCGTAGGTCGTAGGTCGACAGTCAGATTCACATTAAGATAGTGTTGACCTGGCGCGTAGGTCGACAGTCGACAGTCAGATTCACATTAAGATAGTGTTGACCTGGCGCGTAGGTCGTAGGTCGACAGTCAGATTTATGTTCAGAGAGTGTTGACCTGGCGCGTAGGTCGTAGGTCGACAATCAATTTTATGCTCAGTAAGTGTTGATCTGGCGCGTAGGTCGTAGGTCGACAGTCAAATTTATTTTCAGAGAGTGTTGATCTGGCTCGTAGGTCGTAGGTCGACAGTCAGATTCACATTAAGATAGTGTTGACCTGGCGCGTAGGTCGACAGTCGACAGTCAGAATCCCATTAAGATAGTGTTGACCTGGCGCGTAGGTCGTAGGTCGACAGTCAATTTTATGCTCAGAAAGTGTTGATCTGGCTCGTAGGTCGTAGGTCGACAGTCAAATTTATTTTCAGAGAGTGTTGATCTGGCTCGTAGGTCGTAGGTCGACAGTCAAATTTATTTTCAGAGAGTGTTGATCTGGCTCGTAGGTCGTAGGTCGACAGTCAAATTTTTTTTCAGAGAGTGTTGATCTGGCTCGTAGGTCGTAGGTCGACAGTCAGATTCACATTAAGATAGTGTTGACCTGGCGCGTAGGTCGACAGTCGACAGTCAGAATCCCATTAAGATAGTGTTGACCTGGCGCGTAGGTCGTAGATCGACAGTCAGATTTATGTTCAGAGAGTGTTGACCTGGCGCGTAGGTCGTAGGTCGACAGTCAATTTTATGCTCAGAAAGTGTTGATCTGGCGCGTAGGTCGTAGGTCGACAGTCAACTTTATTTTCAGAGAGTGTTGATCTGGCTCGTAGGTCGTAGGTCGACAGTCAGATTCACATTAAGATTGTGTTGACCTGGCGCGTAGGTCGACAGTCGACAGTCAGAATCCCATTAAGATAGTGTTGACCTGGCGCGTAGGTCGTAGGTCGACAGTCAATGTTATGCTCAGAAAGTGTTGATCTGGCTCGTAGGTCGTAGGTCGACAGTCAAATTTATTTTCAGAGAGTGTTGATCTGGCTCGTAGGTCGTAGGTCGACAGTCAAATTTATTTTCAGAGAGTGTTGATCTGGCTCGTAGGTCGTAGGTCGACAGTCAGATTCACATTAAGATAGTGTTGACCTGGCGCGTAGGTCGACAGTCGACAGTCAGATTCACATTAAGATAGTGTTGACCTGGCGCGTAGGTCGTAGGTCGACAGTCAGATTTATGTTCAGAGAGTGTTGACCTGGCGCGTAGGTCGTAGGTCGACAGTCAATTTTAAGCTCAGAAAGTGTTGATCTGGCTCGTAGGTCGTAGGTCGACAGTCAAATTTATTTTCAGAGAGTGTTGATCTGGCTCGTAGGTCGACAGTCGACAGTCAGATTCACATTAAGATAGTGTTGACCTGGCGCGTAGGTCGTAGGTCGACAGTCAGATTTATGTTCAGAGAGTGTTGACCTGGCGCGTAGGTCGTAGGTCGACAGTCAATTTTAAGCTCAGAAAGTGTTGATCTGGCTCGTAGGTCGTAGGTCGACAGTCAAATTTATTTTCAGAGAGTGTTGATCTGGCTCGTAGGTCGTAGGTCGACAGTCAAATTTATTTTCAGAGAGTGTTGATCTGGCTCGTAGGTCGTAGGTCGACAGTCAGATTCACATTAAGATAGTGTTGACCTGGCGCGTAGGTCGACAGTCGACATTCAGAATCCCATTAAGATTGTGTTGACCTGGCGCGTAGGTCGACAGTCGACAGTCAGATTCACATTAAGATAATGTTGACCTGGCGCGTAGGTCGTAGGTCGACAGTCAGATTTATGTTCAGAGAGTGTTGACCTGGCGCGAAGGTCGTAGGTCGACAGTCAGATTTATGTTCAGAGAGTGTTGACCTGGCGCGTAGGTCGTAGGTCGACAGTCAATTTTAAGCTCAGAAAGTGTTGATCTGGCTCGTAGGTCGTAGGTCGACAGTCAAATTTATTTTCAGAGAGTGTTGATCTGGCTCGTAGGTCGTAGGTCGACAGTCAAATTTATTTTCAGAGAGTGTTGATCTGGCTCGTAGGTCGTAGGTCGACAGTCAGATTCACATTAAGATAGTGTTAACCTGGCGCGTAGGTCGACAGTCGACAGTCAGAATCCCATTAAGATAGTGTTGACCTGGCGCGTAGGTCGTAGGTCGACAGTCAGATTTATGTTCAGAGAGTGTTGACCTGGCGCGTAGGTCGTAGGTCGACAGTCAATTTTATGCTCAGAAAGTGTTGATCTGGCTCGTAGGTCGTAGGTCGACAGTCAGATTCACATTAAGATAGTGTTGACTTGGCGCGTAGGTCGTAAGTCGACAGTCAGAATCCTATTAAGATAGTGTTGACCTAGGTCGTAGGTCGTAGGTCGACAGTCAAACTTATGTTCAGAGAGTGTTGACCTGGCGCGTAGGTCGTAGGTCGACAGTCAATTTTATGCTCAGAAAGTGTTGATCTGGCTCGTAGGTCGTAGGTCGACAGTCAAATTTATTTTTTGAGAGTGTTGATCTGGCTCGTAGGTCGTAGGTCGACAGTCAAATTTATTTTCAGAGAGTGTTGATCTGGCTCGTAGGTCGTAGGTCGACAGTCAGATTCACATTAAGATAGTGTTGACCTGGCGCGTAGGTCGACAGTCGACAGTCAGAATCCCATTAAGATAGTGTTGACCTGGCGCGTAGGTCGTAGGTCGACAGTCAATTTTATGCTCAGAAAGTGTTGATCTGGCTCGTAGGTCGTAGGTCGACAGTCAAATTTATTTTTAGAGAGTGTTGATCTGGCTCGTAGGTCGTAGGTCGACAGTCAAATTTATTTTCAGGGAGTGTTGATCTGGCTCGTAGGTCGTAGGTCGACAGTCAGATTCACATTAAGATAGTGTTGACCTGGCGCGTAGGTCGACAGTCGACAGTCAGAATCCCATTAAGATAGTGTTGACCTGGCGCGTAGGTCGTAGGTCGACAGTCAATTTTATGCTCAGAAAGTGTTGATCTGGCTCGTAGGTCGTAGGTCGACAGTCATATTTTTTTTTAGAGAGTGTTGATCTGGCTCGTAGGTCGTAGGTCGACAGTCAAATTTATTTTCAGAGAGTGTTGATCTGGCTCGTAGGTCGTAGGTCGACAGTCAGATTCACATTAAGATAGTGTTGACTTGGCGCGTAGGTCGTAAGTCGACAGTCAGAATCCTATTAAGATAGTGTTGACCTAGGTCGTAGGTCGTAGATCGACAGTCAAACTTATGTTCAGAGAGTGTTGACCTGGCGCGTAGGTCGTAGGTCGACAGTCAATTTTATGCTCAGAAAGTGTTGATCTGGCTCGTAGGTCGTAGGTCGACAGTCAAATATATTTTTAGAGAGTGTTGATCTGGCTCGTAGGTCGTAGGTCGACAGTCAAATTTACTTTCAGAGAGTGTTGATCTGGCTCGTAGGTCGTAGGTCGACAGTCAGATTCACATTAAGATAGTGTTGACCTGGCGCGTAGGTCGTAGGTTGACAGTCAATTTTATGCTCAGAAAGTGTTGATCTGGCTCGTAGGTCGTAGGTCGACAGTCAGATTCACATTAAGATAGTGTTGACTTGGCGCGTAGGTCGTAAGTCGACAGTCAGAATCCTATTAAGATAGTGTTGACCTGGCGCGTAGGTCGACAGTCGACAGTCAGATTTTTTTTCAGAGAGTGTTGATCTGGCTCGTAGGTCGACAGTCGACAGTCAGAATCCTATTAAGATAGTGTTGACCTAGGTCGTAGGTCGACAGTCAAACTTATGTTCAGAGAGTGTTGACCTGGCGCGTAGGTCGTAGGTCGACAGTCAAATTTATTTTCAGAAAGTGTCGACCTGGCGCGTAGGTCGTAGGTCGACAGTCAGATTCACATTAAGATAGTGTTGACTTGGCGCGTAGGTCGTAAGTCGACAGTCAGAATCCTATTAAGATAGTGTTGACCTGGCGCGTAAGTCGACAGTCGACAGTCAGATTTTTTTTCAGAGAGTGTTGATCTGGCTCGTAGGTCGACAGTCGACAGTCATAATCCTATTAAGATAGTGTTGACCTAGGTCGTAGGTCGTAGGTCGACAGTCAAATTTATGTTCAGAGAGTGTTGACCTGGCGCGTAGGTCGTAGGTCGACAGTCAATTTTATGCTCAGAAAGTGTTGATCTGGCTCGTAGGTCGTAGGTCGACAGTCAAATTTATTTTTAGAGAGTGTTGATCTGGCTCGTAGGTCGTAGGTCGACAGTCAAATTTATTTTCACAGAGTGTTGATCTGGCTCGTAGGTCGTAGGTCGACAGTCAAATTTATTTTCAGAGAGTGTTGATCTGGCTCATAGGTCGTAGGTCGACAGTCAGATTCACATTAAGATAGTGTTGACCTGGCGCGTAGGTCGACAGTCGACAGTCAGATTCACATTAAGATAGTGTTGACCTGGCGCGTAGGTCGTAGGTCGACAGTCAGATTTATGTTCAGAGAGTGTTGACCTGGCGCGTAGGTCGTAGGTCGACAGTCAATTTTATGCTCAGAAAGTGTTGATCTGGCTCGTAGGTCGTAGGTCGACAGTCAAATTTATTTTCAGAGGGTGTTGATCTGGCTCGTAGGTCGACAGTCAGATTCACATTAAGATAGTGTTGAACTGGCGCGTAGGTCGTAGGTCGACAGTCAAATTTATTTTCAGAGAGTGTTGATCTGGCTCGTAGGTCGTAGGTCGACAGTCAGATTCACATTAAGATTGTGTTGACCTGGCGCGTAGGTCGACAGTCGACAGTCAGAATCCCATTAAGATAGTGTTGACCTGGCGCGTAGGTCGTAGGTCGACAGTCAGATTTAGGTTCAGATAGTGTTGACCTGGCGCGTAGGTCGTAGGTCGACAGTCAATTTTATGCTCAGAAAGTGTTGATCTGGCGCGTAGGTCGTAGGTCGACAGTCAAATTTATTTTCAGAGAGTGTTGATCTGGCTCGTAGGTCGTAGGTCGACAGTCAGATTCACATTAAGATAGTGTTGACCTGGCGCGTAGGTCGTAGGTCGACAGTCAAACTAATGTTCATAAAGACTCGGGTAGAAATCCGACTAAAGGCCGTCGTTGCACTCCCATGAGAAAAAAAAGAAAAGTGTTCCACTCCATTGTGAACAATTTTTGTTTCCACTCCCGTGCCAAGGTCCTGTAGGACAGGGTGCTGCCCGTCATTTACGCGGCAGACTAAAGGCCGTCAGCTCCCGTGCGAAAAAAAAAAGTGTTCCACTCCATTGTGAAATTGGTTCTTGTTTCATTCCCGTGACAAGGTCCTGTACGACAGAGTGCTGCCCGTTATTTACGCGGCAGACTCGGGTAGAAATCCGACTTAAGGACGTCAGCTCCCGCGCGAAAGAAAAAAATAAAAAAATGTGTTCCACTCCATTGTGAAATTGTTTCTTGTTCCATTTCCGTGCCTGTAGTACAGAGTGCTGCCCGTCATGTACGCTACAGACTCGGGTAGAAATCCGACATAAGGCCGTTGTTTAGGTCCCGTTCGAAAAAAGAAAGAAAAAAAGTAGAAGACTTAAGGCTGTCAGCTCCCTTATAGCGACTTCGGCCCCAGCGCTAATTTCCCCAGCCATACCCAGAGTACTACCTAGACAGAGGCGAGCACTTCGCCGTACGCGCGGGTAACCGGCGGGAATAACAACCACTCTCTTAAGGGTAGGGACCTAGGACTCCCGTATAGTGAATTCGGCCCCAGCGCACATTTCCCTAGCCGTACTCAGAGTGCTGCCTGAAAACGACGGCAAGTACTTCGCCGTCAGAGCAGGTTATCGGCGGGACTGTCACAAGGCCTAGCACTTCGCTGTGTACGCGGGTTCGCAAGTGCGGGAGCCTGCGCCTAGTTCTTTGGGCACCAGCGGAGTGCTCCCCTGACACAAGGCCTAGCACTTCGCTGCCTACGCGGGTTCGCAAATGCGGTGCCCGGCGCCTTTTTCTTCGGGCCGGCAGCGGAGTGCTCCCCTTACACAAGGCCAAGCACTTCGCTGCGTACGCGTGTTCGCGAATGCGGGACCCGGCACCTTTCTTCGGGCCGGCGGCGGAGTGCTCCCCTTACAGAAAGCTAACCCTAATCTAAAGAAAATAAATAAAGTGTTCCACTCCATTGTGAAATATTGTCTTGTTCCACTCCACGTGCCAAGGGCCTGTAAGACAGAGTGCTACCGGTAATTTACGCAGCAGACTCGGGTAGAACTCCGACTTAAGGCCGTCGTTGCACTCCCATGAGGAAAAGAAAAAAAGTGTTCCACTCCATTGTGAATTTATTTTTGGTTCCACTCCCTCCCGTGATAAGGGCTTGTTGGACAGAATGCTGTCCGTCATTCACGACTTAAGGCCGTTGTTGCACTCCCGTGTGAAAAACAAAAAAACAAGTGTTCCACTCCATTGTGAATCTTTTGTTTTATTCCACTCCCGTGACAAGCTGTGTGAAGTTAGCTAAACATACGACATTCGACATTCGACATTCAAAAGTTGGAAAAAAAACGAATGTCGTGCTGAGCCATGATTTATGCGAGCACTCGGCTGCTAGTAGGAGAAATGTGAGCCGGGGCCGAATACTCTATAAGGCAGGTCCCGCAGTCAACGCGCGCTTACGGCGAAATGCTGAACCTTCTTTTACGCTAGCACTCCGCTGCTAGTAGGGGAAATGTGCGCCTGGGCCGCATATGCTATACGGCAAATCAGGCCCCACAGCACATTTTCCCAGCAATATGCGGAATGCTTCCTTGAAACTAGGAGAGCACTTCGCCGGCAGCGCGGGTTCTAACGGCGGGACTGCCTTGTAGCAAATAAGGCCGTTGTTCCACGCCCGTATGACAAAAAATAAAAGTCTCGGGGGGAAATCCGCCTTAAGGTCGTTGTTCCACTCCCGTAAGATTTTGTTTTCAACTTTTGAATGTCGAATGTCGAATGTCGTGCCAGCACTACTAGCAGCGGAGTGCTAGCGTAAAACAAAGCTCAGCACTTCGCCGTAAGCGCGGGTAGACTGCGGGACCTGCCTTTAAGAGTATGCGGCCCCGGTTTACATTTCCCCGACTAGCAGCAGAGAGCTCCCCGTAATACACGCAGCAGACTCGGGTAGAAATACGCGTTAAGGCTGTTGTTTCACGCCCGTAAGAAATAAAATAAAAGTGTTACACTCTATTGTGATTTTTTATTTGTTCGACTCTCGTGACAAGGGCTTGTAGGCCTAAGTGCTCCCCGTAATACACGCAGCAGACTCGGGTAGAAATCCGCCTTAGGCCGTTGTTCCACGCCCGTAAGAAAAAAAATAAAAGTATTCCACTCCATTGTGATTTTTTGTTTGTTCGACTCTCGTGACAAGGGCTTGTAGGCCCAAGTGCTCCCCGTAATACACGCGGCACACTCGGGTAGAAATCCGCCTTAAGGCCGTTGTTCCACTCCCGTGAGATCTTTTTTCAACTTTTGAATGTCGATTTTTTCGAAGTTTTATTTTTTGAATGTCGAATGTCGAATGTCGTGCCAGCACGACATTCGTTTTTTTTTCCAACTTTTGAATGTCATGACTATAAGGCCTCTAGTACCGAGTGCTCCCTTTAAATTACCCGGTAAATTCGGGTAGAAATTCGACTTACGGCCCTAGTAGCTGTCCCGTGAAAAAAAAAAAAAAAAGTGTTCCACTCCATTGTGAAATGTTCGGGCTTCGACTGCCTTGACTAAGGCCTCTAGTACCGAGTGCTCCCTTTAAATTATGCGGTAAATTCGGGTAGAAATTCGACTTACGGCCCTAGTAGCTGTCCCGTGAAAAAAAAAAAAAAAGTGTTCCACTCCATTGTGAAATGTTCGGGCTTCGACTGCCTTGACTAAGGCCTCTAGTACCGAGTGCTCCCTTTAAATTATGCGGTAAATTCGGGTAGAAATTCGACTTACGGCCCTAGTAGCTGTCCCGTGAAAAAAAAAAAAAAAGTGTTGTTCCACTCCATTGTGAAATGTTCGGGCTTCGACTTCCTTGATTAAGGCCTCTAGTACCGAGTGCTCCCTTTAAATTACGCGGTAAACTCGGGTAGAAATTCGACTTACGGCCCTGGTAGCTGTCCCGTGAAAAAAAAAAAAGTGTTCCACTCCATTGTGAAATGTTCGGGCTTCGACTGCCTTGACTAAGGCCTCTAGTACCGAGTGCTCCCTTTAAATTATGCGGTAAATTCGGGTAGAAATTCGACTTACGGCCCTAGTAGCTGTCCCGTGAAAAAATAAAAAAAAAAGTGTTCCACTCCATTGTGAAATGTTCGGGCTTCGACTGCCTTGACTAAGGCCTCTAGTACCGAGCGCTCCCTTTAAATTACGCTGTAAACTCGGGTAGAAATTCGACTTACGGCCCTAGTAGCTGTCCCGTGAAAAAAAAAAAAAAAAAAAGTGTTCCACTCCATTGTGAAATGTTCGGGCTTCGACTGCCTTGACTAAGGCCTCTAGTACCGAGTGCTCCCTTTAAATTACGCGGTAAACTCGGGTAGAAATTCCACTTACGGCCCTAGTAGCTGTCCCGTGAAAAAATAAAAAAAAAAGTGTTCCACTCCATTGTGAAATGTTCGGGCTTCGACTGCCTTGATTAAGGCCTCTAGTACCGAGTGCTCCCTTTAAATTACGCGGTAAACTCGGGTAGAAATTCGACTTACGGCCCTGGTAGCTGTCCCGTGAAAAAATAAAAAAAGTGTTCCACTCCATTGTGAAATGTTCGGGCTTCGACTGCCTTGACTAAGGCCTCTAGGACCGAGTGCTCCCTTTAAATTATGCGGTAAATTGGGGTAGAAATTCGACTTACGGCCCTGGTAGCTTTCCCGTGCCAGCACGACATTCGATTTTTTAAAGTTTTAATATTTGAATGTCGTATGTCGAATGTCGTGCCAGCACGACATTCGTTTTTGAATTTCCAATGTCGAATGTAGACTGCAGGGCCTGCCTTATAGCGTATGCGACCCGGGCTCACATTTCCCCTACTAGCAGCCGATTGCTCGCCTAAATCAAGGCTCAGCACTTCGCCTTAAGCGCGGCTAGACTGCGGGACCGGCCGTATATCATATGCGTCACCGGCGCACATTTCCCCTACAAGCAGCGGAGTGCTAGCGTAAAACAAAGCTCTGCACTTCGCCGTAAGCGCGGGTAGACTAGGGGACCTGTAATAAAAATAAAAGTGTTCCACTCCATTGTGATTTTTTTCTTAGACTACCGTGACAAGGGCTTGTAGGCCCAAGAGCTCCCCGTAATACACGCGGCAGACTCGGGTAGAAATCAGCCTTAAGGCCGTTGTTCCACTCCGTTGAGATTTATTTTTAATTTTTGAATGTCGAATGTCGTATGTCGTGCCAGCACGACATTCGTTTTTTTTTCCAACTTTTGAATGTCGATTTTTTTTGAAGTTTTATTATTGAATGTCGATTTTTTTTCCAACTTTTGAATGTCGAATGACGAATGTCGTGCCAGCACGACATTCGCTTTTTTTTTTTCAACTTTTGAATGTCGATTTTTTGAAGTTTTATTTTTGAATGTCGAATGTCGAATGTCGTTTTTTTTCAACTTTTGAATGTCGAATGTCGAATGTCGTATGTTAAGCTAACTTCACACAGCTTATCTTAATGTGAATCTGACTGTCGACCTACGACCTACGAGCCAGATCAACACTCTCTGAAAATAAATTTGACTGTCGACATACGACCTACGAGCCAGATCAACACTCTCTGAAAATAAATTTGACTGTCGACCTACGACCTACGAGCCAGATCAACACTTTCTGAGCATAAAATTGACTGTCGACCTACGACCTTCGCGCCAGGTCAACACTCTCTGAACATAAATCTGACTGTCGACCTACGACCTACGCGCCAGGTCAACACTATCTTAATGTGAATCTGACTGTCGACTGTCGACCTACGCGCCAGGTCAACACAATCTTAATGGGATTCTGACTGTCGACTGTCGACCTACGCGCCAGGTCAACACTATCTTAATGTGAATCTGACTGTCGACCTACGACCTACGCGCCAGATCAACACTCTCTGAAAATAAATTTGACTGTCGACCTACGACCTACGAGCCAGATCAACACTCTCTGAAAATAAATTTGACTGTCGACCTACGACCTACGCGCCAGGTCAACACTCTCTGAACATAAATCTGACTGTCGACCTACGACCTACGCGCCAGGTCAACACTATCTTAATGTGAATCTGACTGTCGACTGTCGACCTACGCGCCAGGTCAACACTATCTTAATGTGAATCTGACTGTCGACCTACGACCTACGAGCCAGATCAACACTGTCTGAAAATAAATTTGACTGTCGACCTACGACCTACGAGCCAGATCAACACTCTCTGAAAATAAATTTGACTGTCGACCTACGACCTACGAGCCAGATCAACACTTTCTGAGCATAAAATTGACTGTCGACCTACGACCTACGCGCCAGGTCAACACTATCTTAATGGGATTCTGACTGTCGACTGTCGACCTACGCGCCAGGTCAACACTATCTTAATGTGAATCTGACTGTCGACCTACGACCTACGAGCCAGATCAACACTCTCTGAAAATAAATTTGACTGTCGACCTACGACCTACGCGCCAGATCAACACTCTCTAAAAATAAATTTGACTGTCGACCTACGACCTACGAGCCAGATCAACACTCTCTGAAAATAAAGTTGACTGTCGACCTACGACCTACGAGCCAGGTCAACACTCTCTGAAAATAAATTTGACTGTCGACCTACGACCTACGAGCCAGATCAACACTTTCTGAGAATAAAATTGACTGTCGACCTACGACCTACGCGCCAGGTCAACACTCTCTGAACATAAATCTGACTGTCGACCTACGACCTACGCGCCAGGTCAACACTATCTTAATGGGATTCTTACTGTCGACTGTCGACCTACGCGCCAGGTCAACACTATCTTAATTTGAATCTGACTGTCGACCTACGACCTACGAGCCAGATCAACACTCTCTGAAAATAAATTTGACTGTCGACCTATGACCTACAAGCCAGATCAACACTCTATGAAAATACATTTGACTGTCGACCTACGACCTACGAGCCAGGTCAACACTTTCTGAGCATAAAATTGACTGTCGACCTACGACCTACGCGCCAGGTCAACACTCTCTGAACATAAGTTTGAATGTCGACCTACGACCTACGACCTACGACCTAGGTCAACACTATCTTAATAGAATTCTGACTGTCGACTTACGACCTACGCGCCAAGTCAACACTATCTTAATGTGAATCTGACTGTCGACCTACGACCTACGCGCCAGGTCGACACTTTCTGAAAATAAATTTGACTGTCGACCTACGACCTACCAGCCAGATCAACACTTTCTGAGCATAAAATTGATTGTCGACTGTCGACCTACGCGCCAGGTCAACACAATCTTAATGGGATTCTGACTGTCGACCTACGACCTACGAGCCAGATCAACACTCTCTGAAAATAAAGTTGACTGTCGACCTACGACCTACGCGCCAGATCAACACTTTCTGAGCATAAAATTGACTGTCGACCTACGACCTACGCGCCAGGTCAACACTCTCTGAACATAAATCTGACTGTCGACCTACGACCTACGCGCCAGGTCAACACTATCTTAATGGGATTCTGACTGTCGACTGTCGACCTACGCGCCAGGTCAACACTATCTTAATGTGAATCTGACTGTCGACCTACGACCTACGAGCCAGATCAACACTCTCTGAAAATAAATTTGACTGTCGACCTACGACCTACGAGCCAGATCAACACTCTCTGAAAATAAATTTGACTGTCGACCTACGACCTACGAGCCAGATCAACACTTTCTGAGCATAAAATTGACTGTCGACCTACGACCTTCGCGCCAGGTCAACACTCTCTGAACATAAATCTGACTGTCGACCTACGACCTACGCGCCAGGTCAACACTATCTTAATGTGAATCTGACTGTCGACTGTCGACCTACGCGCCAGGTCAACACAATCTTAATGGGATTCTGAATGTCGACTGTCGACCTACGCGCCAGGTCAACACTATCTTAATGTGAATCTGACTGTCGACCTACGACCTACGAGCCAGATCAACACTCTCTGAAAATAAATTTGACTGTCGACCTACGACCTACGAGCCAGATCAACACTCTCTGAAAATAAATTTGACTGTCGACCTACGACCTACGAGCCAGATCAACACTTTCTGAGCTTAAAATTGACTGTCGACCTACGACCTACGCGCCAGGTCAACACTCTCTGAACATAAATCTGACTGTCGACCTACGACCTACGCGCCAGGTCAACACTATCTTAATGTGAATCTGACTGTCGACTGTCGACCTACGCGCCAGGTCAACACTATCTTAATGTGAATCTGACTGTCGACCTACGACCTACGAGCCAGATCAACACTCTCTGAAAATAAATTTGACTGTCGACCTACGACCTACGAGCGAGATCAACTCTCTCTAAAAATAAATTTGACTGTCGACCTACGACCTACGAGCCAGATCAACACTTTCTGAGCATAAAATTGACTGTCGACCTACGACCTACGCGCCAGGTCAACACTATCTTAATGGGTTTCTGACTGTCGACTATCGACCTACGCGCCAGGTCAACACTATCTTAATGTGAATCTGACTGTCGACCTACGACCTACGAGCCAGATCAACACTCTCTGAAAATAAATTTGACTGTCGACCTACGACCTACGAGCCAGATCAACACTCTCAAAAAATAAATTTGACTGTCGACCTACGACCTACGAGCCAGATCAACACTTTCTGAGCATAAAATTGACTGTCGACCTACGACCTACGCGCCAGGTCAACACTCTCTGAACATAAGTTTGACTGTCGACCTACGACCTACGACCTAGGTCAACACTATCTTAATAGGATTCTGACTGTCGACTTACGACCTACGCGCCAAGTCAACACTATCTTAATGTGAATCTGACTGTCGACCTACGACCTACGCGCCAGGTCGATACTTTCTGAAAATAAATTTGACTGTCGACCTACGACCTACGAGCCAGATCAACACTTTCTGAGCATAAAATTGACTGTCGACCTACGACCTACGCGCCTGGTCAACACTCTCTGAACATAAATCTGACTGTCGACCTACGACCTACGCGCCAGGTCAACACTATCTTAATGGGATTCTGACTGTCGACTGTCGACCTACGCGCCAGTCCACACTATCTTAATGTGAATCTGACTGTCGACCTACGACCTACGAGCCAGATCAACACTCTCTGAAAATAAATTTGACTGTCGACCTACGACCTACGAGCCAGATCAACACTCTCTGAAAATAAATTTGACTGTCGACCTACGACCTACGAGCCAGATCAACACTTTCTGAGCATAAAATTGACTGTCGACCTACGACCTTCGCGCCAGGTCAACACTCTCTGAACATAAATCTGACTGTCGACCTACGACCTACGCGCCAGGTCAACACTATCTTAATGTGAATCTGACTGTCGACTGTCGACCTACGCGCCAGGTCAACACAATCTTAATGGGATTCTGAATGTCGACTGTCGACCTACGCGCCAGGTCAACACTATCTTAATGTGAATCTGACTGTCGACCTACGACCTACGAGCCAGATCAACACTCTCTGAAAATAAATTTGACTGTCGACCTACGACCTACGAGCCAGATCAACACTCTCTGAAAATAAATTTGACTGTCGACCTACGACCTACGAGCCAGATCAACACTTTCTGAGCTTAAAATTGACTGTCGACCTACGACCTACGCGCCAGGTCAACACTCTCTGAACATAAATCTGACTGTCGACCTACGACCTACGCGCCAGGTCAACACTATCTTAATGTGAATCTGACTGTCGACTGTCGACCTACGCGCCAGGTCAACACTATCTTAATGTGAATCTGACTGTCGACCTACGACCTACGAGCCAGATCAACACTCTCTGAAAATAAATTTGACTGTCGACCTACGACCTACGAGCCAGATCAACACTCTCTAAAAATAAATTTGACTGTCGACCTACGACCTACGAGCCAGATCAACACTTTCTGAGCATAAAATTGACTGTCGACCTACGACCTACGCGCCAGGTCAACACTATCTTAATGGGATTCTGACTGTCGACTGTCGACCTACGCGCCAGGTCAACACTATCTTAATGTGAATCTGACTGTCGACCTACGACCTACGAGCCAGATCAACACTCTCTGAAAATAAATTTGACTGTCGACCTACGACCTACGAGCCAGATCAACACTCTCAAAAAATAAATTTGACTGTCGACCTACGACCTACGAGCCAGATCAACACTTTCTGAGCATAAAATTGACTGTCGACCTACGACCTACGCGCCAGGTCAACACTCTCTGAACATAAGTTTGACTGTCGACCTACGACCTACGACCTAGGTCAACACTATCTTAATAGGATTCTGACTGTCGACTTACGACCTACGCGCCAAGTCAACACTATCTTAATGTGAATCTGACTGTCGACCTACGACCTACGCGCCAGGTCGACACTTTCTGAAAATAAATTTGACTGTCGACCTACGACCTACGAGCCAGATCAACACTTTCTGAGCATAAAATTGACTGTCGACCTACGACCTACGCGCCTGGTCAACACTCTCTGAACATAAATCTGACTGTCGACCTACGACCTACGCGCCAGGTCAACACTATCTTAATGGGATTCTGACTGTCGACTGTCGACCTACGCGCCAGGTCAACACTATCTTAATGTGAATCTGACTGTCGACCTACGACCTACGAGCCAGATCAACACTCTCTGAAAATAAATTTGACTGTCGACCTACGACCTACGAGCCAGATCAACACTCTCTGAAAATAAATTTGACTGTCGACCTACGACCTACGAGCCAGATCAACACTTTCTGAGCATAAAATTGACTGTCGACCTACGACCTTCGCGCCAGGTCAACACTCTCTGAACATAAATCTGACTGTCGACCTACGACCTACGCGCCAGGTCAACACTATCTTAATGTGAATCTGACTGTCGACTGTCGACCTACGCGCCAGGTCAACACAATCTTAATGGGATTCTGAATGTCGACTGTCGACCTACGCGCCAGGTCAACACTATCTTAATGTGAATCTGACTGTCGACCTACGACCTACGAGCCAGATCAACACTCTCTGAAAATAAATTTGACTGTCGACCTACGACCTACGAGCCAGATCAACACTCTCTGAAAATAAATTTGACTGTCGACCTACGACCTACGAGCCAGATCAACACTTTCTGAGCTTAAAATTGACTGTCGACCTACGACCTACGCGCCAGGTCAACACTCTCTGAACATAAATCTGACTGTCGACCTACGACCTACGCGCCAGGTCAACACTATCTTAATGTGAATCTGACTGTCGACTGTCGACCTACGCGCCAGGTCAACACTATCTTAATGTGAATCTGACTGTCGACCTACGACCTACGAGCCAGATCAACACTCTCTGAAAATAAATTTGACTGTCGACCTACGACCTACGAGCCAGATCAACACTCTCTAAAAATAAATTTGACTGTCGACCTACGACCTACGAGCCAGATCAACACTTTCTGAGCATAAAATTGACTGTCGACCTACGACCTACGCGCCAGGTCAACACTATCTTAATGGGATTCTGACTGTCGACTGTCGACCTACGCGCCAGGTCAACACTATCTTAATGTGAATCTGACTGTCGACCTACGACCTACGAGCCAGATCAACACTCTCTGAAAATAAATTTGACTGTCGACCTACGACCTACGAGCCAGATCAACACTCTCAAAAAATAAATTTGACTGTCGACCTACGACCTACGAGCCAGATCAACACTTTCTGAGCATAAAATTGACTGTCGACCTACGACCTACGCGCCAGGTCAACACTCTCTGAACATAAGTTTGACTGTCGACCTACGACCTACGACCTAGGTCAACACTATCTTAATAGGATTCTGACTGTCGACTTACGACCTACGCGCCAAGTCAACACTATCTTAATGTGAATCTGACTGTCGACCTACGACCTACGCGCCAGGTCGACACTTTCTGAAAATAAATTTGACTGTCGACCTACGACCTACGAGCCAGATCAACACTTTCTGAGCATAAAATTGACTGTCGACCTACGACCTACGCGCCTGGTCAACACTCTCTGAACATAAATCTGACTGTCGACCTACGACCTACGCGCCAGGTCAACACTATCTTAATGGGATTCTGACTGTCGACTGTCGACCTACGCGCCAGGTCAACACTATCTTAATGTGAATCTGACTGTCGACCTACGACCTACGAGCCAGATCAACACTCTCTGAAAATAAATTTGACTGTCGACCTACGACCTACGAGCCAGATCAACACTCTCTGATAATAAATTTGACTGTCGACCTACGACCTACGAGCCAGATCAACACTCTCTGAAAATAAATTTGACTGTCGACCTACGACCTACGAGCCAGATCAACACTTTCTGAGCTTAAAATTGACTGTCGACCTACGACCTACGCGCCAGGTCAACACTCTCTGAACATAAATCTGACTGTCGACCTACGACCTACGCGCCAGGTCAACACTATCTTAATGTGAATCTGACTGTCGACTGTCGACCTACGCGCCAGGTCAACACTATCTTAATGTGAATCTGACTGTCGACCTACGACCTACGAGCCAGATCAACACTCTCTGAAAATAAATTTGACTGTCGACCTACGACCTACGAGCCAGATCAACACTCTCTGAAAATAAATTTGACTGTCGACCTACGACCTACGAGCCAGATCAACACTTTCTGAGCATAACATTGACTGTCGACCTACGACCTACGCGCCAGGTCAACACTATCTTAATGGGATTCTGACTGTCGACTGTCGACCTACGCGCCAGGTCAACACAATCTTAATGTGAATCTGACTGTCGACCTACGACCTACGAGCCAGATCAACACTCTCTGAAAATAAAGTTGACTGTCGACCTACGACCTACGCGCCAGATCAACACTTTCTGAGCATAAAATTTACTGTCGACCTACGACCTACGCGCCAGGTCAACACTCTCTGAACATAAATCTGACTGTCGACCTACGACCTACGCGCCAGGTCAACACTATCTTAATGGGATTCTGACTGTCGACTGTCGACCTACGCGCCAGGTCAACACTATCTTAATGTGAATCTGACTGTCGACCTACGACCTACGAGCCAGATCAACACTCTCTGAAAAAAATTTTGACTGTCGACCTACGACCTACGAGCCAGATCAACACTCTCTGAAAATAAATTTGACTGTCGACCTACGACCTACGAGCCAGATCAACACTTTCTGAGCATAAAATTGACTGTCGACCTACGACCTACGCGCCAGGTCAACACTATCTTAATGAGATTCTGACTGTCGACCTACGCGCCAGGTCAACACAATCTTAATGGGATTCTGACTGTCGACTGTCGACCTACGCGCCAGGTCAACACTATCTTAATGTGAATCTGACTGTCGACCTACGACCTACGAGCCAGATCAACACTCTCTGAAAATAAATTTGACTGTCGACCTACGACCTACGCGCCAGATCAACACTTACTGAGCATAAAATTGACTGTCGACCTACGACCTACGCGCCAGGTCAACACTCTCTGAACATAAATCTGACTGTCGACCTACGACCTACGCGCCAGGTCAACACTATCTTAATGTGAATCTGACTGTCGACTGTCGACCTACGCGCCAGGTCAACACAATCTTAATGGGATTCTGACTGTCGACTGTCGACCTACGCGCCAGGTCAACACTATCTTAATGTGAATCTGACTGTCGACCTACGACCTACGAGCCAGATCAACACTCTCTGAAAATAAATTTGACTGTCGACCTACGACCTACGAGCCAGATCAACACTCTCTGAAAATAAATTTGACTGTCGACCTACGACCTACGAGCCAGGTCAACACTCTCTGAAAATAAATTTGACTGTCGACCTACGACCTACGAGCCAGATCAACACTTTCTGAGCATAAAATTGACTGTCGACCTACGACCTACGCGCCAGGTCAACACTATCTTAATGGGATTCTGACTGTCGACTGTCGACCTACGCGCCAGGTCAACACTATCTTAATGTGAATCTGACTGTCGACCTACGACCTACGAGCCAGATCAACACTCTCTGAAAATAAATTTGACTGTCGACCTACGACCTACGCGCCAGGTCGACACTTTCGGAAAATAATTTTGACTGTCGACCTACGAGCTACGACCTACGCGCTAACTTCACACACCTACTATTTTCTATATATTATTATCCTATTCAGCTGACGAATTGTTACATGCAGAAGCATTTTGACGCATAAGTAGCAGACGAATTGTGACACTGTGGTCGTGTTTATCGGAAATAACCGACAAGCCCAGGAAAAAATACCGATCATAAACGATTTCATACGGAAATTGCCGAGCCCATTAGGGATGTTCTACCTTTACTAAATACATACTACATGCTGGTACATCACAAAACTCCAGTTGCTGTTCCTGGCTGGTTCCTCTCTCAGTTACGTTCACCCAGCACGCGGGATCAGTTAGACCTTCAAACCATACATTACGACAATAGTTGTTATTATTGTCTTCTTTATAATCTTCTTTATAATCTTCTTTATAATCTTTTTCTTTATAATCTTCTTTATAATCTTCTTCTTTATAATCTTCTTTATAAACTTCTTTAAAATCTTCTTCCCCAGGCCTGACATCATTTACGTTAGACCAGTGAATACAAGGTTTTCCAGACGCAGAATAGTTCCTTGTCCCGATATAATAATAAAAATCGTCCATTAAGCATTCACGTTCTCCTGGAAAAGAAAACACAACATTCAAAAAACAAAAAAATACACGATTTTGTATTTGTAATTAATTTGTAATTATAACGATACAGTATACAATTGAACTGATTGAAACTACTTACAAATATGAGTATGAATGCACGTCACTTTGAAATCATCTAGGTATACATTTGGAAAAACTCTATAAATATAAGTTTAATTATTGAATATAGTTGAAAACATTATGACAAAAGGAGAAATTGCTCATTATGAGCAATATCTCCTTTTGTCACAATGGTATTAAAAGTCGTATTATGCAGATGCGTCAAAATGCCTCTGCAATTTGGGAAAGGGTTAATAAAGTGGATAGACATCTTCCATCGCTACATACTAAGCTACCTCAGCAAGGACGACTGGGATCTGATGAACTCTTTATTTACCACCCTCAATGCTTTAACGTGAAGATCAAACATATCAATTTATATTTGTTTTGTAACCGTCTCCACGATGAAGTGGTTAGATCGACCAACCTTTTTGGTTCGGTAGACCAGGATTTGGTCCCCGTCAGGTCATATCAAATACTTTAAACATGGGAGCAATGGCGTCCCTTCTTTGTGATCAGGGTTACGTGGATAGCATTACGACTGATGTATCAATGTCATGATAATTAATATAAGACCAGATACCAGTACGACTGATGTATCGGTGTTATGATAATTAATATAAGACCAGATACCAGTACGACTGATGTATCGGTGTCATGATAAATAATATAAGATCAGATAGCATTAAGACTGATGTATCGGTGCATAATAAATACTATAAGACCAGATACCAGTACGACTGATGTATCGGTGTATAATAAATACTATAAGACCAGATACCAGTACGACTGATGTATCGGTGCATAATAAATACTATAAGACCAGATACCAGTACGACTGATGTATCGGTGCATAATAAATACTATAAGAACAGATACCAGTACGACTGATGTATCGGTGCATAATAAATACTATAAGACCAGATACCATTACGACTGATGTATCGGTGCATAATAAATACTATAAGACCAGATACCAGTACGACTGATGTATCGGTGCATAATAAATACTATAAGACCAGATACCAGTACGACTGATGTATCGGTGTCATAATAAATACTATAAGACCAGATACCAGTACGACTGATGTATCGGTGCATAATAAATACTATAAGACCAGATACCAGTACGACTGATGTATCGGTGCATAATAAATACTATAAGACCAGATACCAGTACGACTGATGTATCGGTGTTATGATAATTAATATAAGACCAGATACCAGTACGACTGATGTATCGGTGCATAATAAATACTATAAGACCAGATACCAGTACGACTGATGTATCGGTGCATAATAAATACTATAAGACCAGATACCAGTACGACTGATGTATCGGTGTCATAATAAATACTATAAGACCAGATACCAGTACGACTGATGTATCGGTGTCATAATAAATACTATAAGACCAGATACCAGTACGACTGATGTATCGGTGTCATGATAAATACTATAAGACCAGATACCAGTACGACTGATGTATCGGTGCATAATAAATACTATAAGACAAGATACCAGTACGACTGATGTATCGGTGCATAATAAATACTATAAGACCAGATACCATTACGACTGATGTATCGGTGCATAATAAATACTATAAGACCAGATACCAGTACGACTGATGTATCGGTGCATAATAAATACTATAAGACCAGATACCAGTACGACTGATGTATCGGTGTCATAATAAATACTATAAGACCAGATACCAGTACGACTGATGTATCGGTGCATAATAAATACTATAAGACCAGATACCAGTACGACTGATGTATCGGTGCATAATAAATACTATAATACCAGATACCAGTACGACTGATGTATCGGTGCTATGATAATTAATATAAGACCAGATACCAGTACGACTGATGTATCGGTGCATAATAAATACTATAAGACCAGATACCAGTACGACTGATGTATCGGTGCATAATAAATACTATAAGACCAGATACCAGTACGACTGATGTATCGGTGTCATAATAAATACTATAAGACCAGATACCAGTACGACTGATGTATCGGTGTCATAATAAATACTATAAGACCAGATACCAGTACGACTGATGTATCGGTGTCATGATAAATACTATAAGACCAGATACCAGTACGACTGATGTATCGGTGCATAATAAATACTATAAGACAAGATACCAGTACGACTGATGTATCGGTGCATAATAAATACTATAAGACCAGATACCAGTACGACTGATGTATCGGTGCATAATAAATACTATAAGATCAGATACCAGTACGACTGATGTATCGGTGCATAATAAATACTTTAAGACCAGATACCAGTACGACTGATGTATCGGTGTTATGATAATTAATATAAGACCAGATACCAGTACGACTGATGTATCGGTGCATAATAAATACTATAAGACCAGATACCAGTACGACTGATGTATCGGTGCATAATAAATACTATAAGACCAGATACCAGTACGACTGATGTATCGGTGTTATGATAATTAATATAAGACCAGATACCAGTACGACTGATGTATCGGTGCATAATAAATACTATAAGACCAGATACCAGTACGACTGATGTATCGGTGTCATAATAAATACTATAAGACCAGATACCAGTACGACTGATGTATCGGTGCATAATAAATACTATAAGACCAGATACCAGTACGACTGATGTATCGGTGCATAATAAATACTATAAGACCAGATACCAGTACGACTGATGTATCGGTGTTATGATAATTAATATAAGACCAGGTACCAGTACGACTGATGTATCGGTGTTAGGATAAATGATATAAGACCAGATACCAGTACGACTGATGTATCGGTGCATAATAAATACTATAAGACCAGATACCAGTACGACTGATGTATCGGTGTCATGATAACTACTATAAGACCAGATACCATTACGACTGATGTATCGGTGTCATGATAAATACTATAAGATAAGATAGAATTACGACTGATGTATCGGTGTCATGATAAATAATATAAGACCAGATAGCATTACGACTGATGTATCAGTGTCATGATAAATACTATGAGACCAGATACCAGTACGACTGATGTATCGGTGTCATGATAAATAATATAAGATCAGATAGAATTACGACTGATGTATCGGTGTTATGATAAATAATATAAGACCAGATACCAGTACGACTGATGTATCGGCGCATAATAAATACTAAGACCAGATACCAGTACGACTGATGTATCGGTGTCATAATAAATACTATAAGACCAGATACCAGTACGACTGATGTATCGGTGTCATGATAAATACTATATGATCAGATAGAATTACGACTGATGTATCGGTGTCATGATAAATGATATAAGACCAGATAGCATTACGACTGATGTATCAGTGTCATGATAAATACTATAAGACCAGATACCAGTACGACTGATGTATCGGTGTCATGGTAAATACTATAAAATCAGATAGAATTACGACTGATGTGTCGGTCTCATGATAAATAATATAAGATCAGATAGCATTACGACTGATGTATCGGTGTCATGATAAATAATATAAAATCAGATAGCATTACGACTGATGTATCGGTGTCATGATAAATACTATAAGACCAGATACCAGTACGACTGATGTATCGGTGTCATAATAAATACTATAAGACCAGATACCAGTACGACTGATGTATCGGTGTCATAATAAATACTATAAGACCAGATACCAGTACGACTGATGTATCGGTGTCATGATAAATACTATAAGATCAGATACCAGTACGACTGATGTATCGGTGTCATGATAAATACTATAAGATCAGATACCAGTACGACTGATGTATCGGTGCATAATAAATACTATAAGACCAGATACCAGTACGACTGATGTATCGGTGTCATGATAAATACTATAAGATCAGATACCAGTACGACTGATGTATCGGTGTCATGATAAATACTATAAGATCAGATACCAGTACGACTGATGTATCGGTCTCAGGATAAATAATATAAGATCAGATAGAATTACGACTGATGTATCGGTGTCATAATAAATACTATAAGACCAGATAAGACCAGATACCAGTACGACTGATGTATCGGTGCATAATAAATACTATAAGACCAGATACCAGTACGACTGATGTATCGGTGCATAATAAATACTATAAGACCAGATACCAGTACGACTGATGTATCGGTGCATAATAAATATTATAAGACCAGATACCAGTACGACTGATGTATCGGTGCATAATAAATACTATAAGACCAGATACCAGTACGACTGATGTATCGGTGCATAATAAATACTATAAGACCAGATACCAGTACGACTGATGTATCGGTGCATAATAAATACTATAAGACCAGATACCAGTACGACTGATGTATCGGTGCATAATAAATACTATAAGACCAGATACCAGTACGACTGATGTATCGGTGCATAATAAATACTATAAGACCAGATACCAGTACGACTGATGTATCGGTGTCATGATAAATACTATAAGATCAGATTGCATTACGACTGATGTATCGGTGTCATGATACATGATATAAGATCAGATAGAATTACGACTGATGTATCGGTGTCATGATAAATAATATAAGATCAGATAGCATTATGACTGATGTATCGGTGTCATGATAAATAATATAAGATCAGATAGCATTACGACTGATGTATCGGTGTCATCATAAATAATATAAGATCAGATAGAATTACGACTGATGTATCGGTGTCATGATAAATAATATAAGATCAGATAGCATTATGACTGATGTATCGGTGTCATGATAAATAATATAAGATCAGATAGCATTACGACTGATGTATCGGTGTCATGATGAATAATATAAGATCAGATAGCATTACGACTGATGTATCGGTGTCATGATAAATACTATAAGATCAGATAGCATTACGACTGATGTATCGGTGTCATGATAAATAATATAAAATCAGATAGAATTACGACTGATGTATCGGTGTCATGATAAATGATATAAGATCAGATAGAATTACGACTGATGTATCGGTGTCATGATAAATACTATAAGATCAGATACCAGTACGACTGATGTATCGGTGTCATGATAAATGATATAAGACCAGATAGCATTACGACTGATGTATCGGTGTCATGATAAATACTATAAGATCAGATACCAGTACGACTGATGTATCGGTGTCATGATAAATACTATAATATCAGATAGCATTACGACTGATGTATCGGTGTCATGATAAATGATATAAGATCAGATAGAATTACGACTGATGTATCGGTGTCATGATAAATAATATAAGATCAGATAGCATTATGACTGATGTGTCAGTGTCATGATAAATAATATAAGATCAGATAGCATTACGACTGATGTATCGGTGTCATGATAAATACTATAAGATCAGATAGCATTATGACTAATGTATCGGTGTCATGATAAATACTATAAGATCAGATAGCATTACGACAGATGCATCGGTGTCATGATAAATTATATAAGATCAGATAGCATTGACGCGCAAACATATCATTTTCTAGATTTGTAATATTTTCTTTGTTAATGGTTCGTTTTCCTGAAACACCTGCTCAGACTTCTCAGAATCTACATAAGTTGACAGAGGTTTCTAACAAGCTTATGCTAGTATTATTTGAACCGTGTAGATCATGATCTGAATGTGTGGATGTACAGGATGATCTGGAACTACACTGTTCGCAAGAGCAATGGAAGTGTTCATTGGGCTGTAACCGTTCTTCGTTCGGTTTCTCAGATAAATATTCATGACAGAATGGCGAACATTGAAGACCCTAGTCGCAAAGTAGCGAATTCTTTCTTTAAGCGGCATGATCCAAATATAATTAGGTACGTTTAGACTCACTGAAATTCCAGTAGTAACACATTTCAAGGCTTTCATATCCGTCCTCGGTCTTGTTAAACACGTTGTAAGAGCCGTAAAATTCAAACATTCTGGTGTGTTCCACAAAGTCAAATCTCTCTTCCGACAACATCATTTCGGAATGCATAGGACAAGAACTAGTGTTAGTCTGTAATGATAAACGATACATTGTATTTGAACGGTGCTCTGGAACACAATCCTTAGCATACTATTTACAAGGTTTAGAAAACATATCTTCCTGCGCATATATGCAGTGCAGTCAAAATGAACAACGTTCAGAGCCAGATCAAGCGGATGCATACACTGATCTGGTTCTACACTGTTCACAAAAGTCAACTTGGACCTTATCCATAAGGACGGACTCAAATTATCACTTGATAAGTCCAAATAGTATTGTTATTTAGTAGTCACCCACTTACGAAAACCCACATTGGGAAATTTTGCAATTAACAACAATTGCGATCAAATAAGATACTTGTTTAATCGGTGTTTAGTAATAACAATTCTCCGGAGGCTTCAATGACGTTTGTATACGTGAGCCCGTCAATGTAAAAAGGTACACATTGGCCTTTGCGAATAGATTAGATCCAGATGAGCCTGCGCATCCGCGCAATCTATTCTTAATCTACACTTTTGGCAAATTACTTGCTAAAGGTTTTTTTTGTGAGTTGTAAAGATTGTAATACAACTTAACAGATGCACTGGCTGATCAGAACACACACTATTCATGGGTGCCAACCTGTACCTTTTAGAATGAACTAGATGCCGAACAGGAAAGCCGACGACTGTTCCGGATCTTCGATGGTAGCAAAGTAGAGTTCAATGGATGATGTCTACTTCAATTAACATTCCACAGTTCATGATACAGTTGTTTTTGTCTGACTAAAAGTCTATAATAAAATGAAGACCGATCGAATGATTGAAATTTAACGCCGTTATAACAGTGTGTCAGTCATGTCTAGGCGGCCCATTTAGCCATGTATGTATTTCGTGGCTTCTTAGTGGTTCGTATCACCACTCCACATAACATGTTTTCAAGGCAACTGGTTCCTTTCCCGAATATACTGTGTCTAGCCTATTGGTTGAAGACGAATAATGCTAGCTACAACGACTTCATAAAAAGGAACACAGTTGCTAATTTAAATAGATTATAATGATATAAATTGCTATATTCTAGATTATCAATATATGCAGATATTAAAAGTTTACTATCACGTTGTTAATGCAAGATCAGATCATCAAGATTAAATGACAATTGATATTATGTAATGTCAAACATTAAAGATATTATGCCCGCCATGGGATTAATATCACAGCATGCAAATTGATGTATTCGTATGTTATTAGCTGGATACAACCAAGCAGGATGATTTAGAAAATTCATATTGTGTGTATCCCTGTATTTCGGGAATATGTTTGCAGGCTTAAACGAAAACAGAAATTCCGGACATTGTTATCTGATCGTGACCTTTCCTTTTCATAAATCTGGTCGAACAAAAAATCCTTTAAGCCTCCAGAGAACAGTCAACTCAAAACCAACAACAGATCAAGCATGGAATTTGATCTTAACATTGTTAACGCGTATGGACGCATCTTCAGCAGACGTCGTTTGAAATCCGGTGTAATACAAAATAAATTGAAATTAAACATTTACAACATGCAGCAAATTGTCAAATTTGGTTCTTATAAAGTATACTGTACAGTGGATAATTCGAATGTATCGTTAAACTCGAACCATTTCCTGGAACGGATATTTCTTTTGAAATCATTTAAGCGGCCGTTCTGCTGATTGTTCATATGAGCAATTGGAACTGCTGCTGCGCTATGTGTTCTGTATAACTGTAATACTGTCTTGCTTTTCATAAATCACACTTAAGTTACAATGACTTACGTAGCTGTCGGTCGTACATGAATTAAGCATACATTTAGGGATCGCTCGAACACTTCGATGACTCAATTTCGACATATCGCTAGTCCACTATATTTCAATTGAATAGAGTTGAAAACCTTGTGGTAAAAGAAGAAATTCCTCATCATGAGAAATTTTCTTTTGATGCAATGTTTTCAAAAGGTCTGCTGCAGATGCATTAAAGTGTACTTACTTTCAACATTATGAACGGAAAACTATTTGGAAATGTTTGGATGTTATCGTCTTCCGCCTGTTCCTCGTGGCAACAGAAATGGAATGTTGGTGCACCGGAAGTGACACTGTCAGTTGTCACGTGTGGAATGACGCCGTCTGTATTGGACCAGGAGAGATGATAATCTCCGAGCATTGCACTGTTCTCTTGAAACCCTGTTTGATAATAAATTACTTTCATAAAGCTAGAGTTCTCTCCGAGCATAACACTGCTCTCTTCAAACCCTGTAGGATTATAAATCAATTTCATAAAGCTAGGGTTCTCTCCGAGCATAACACTGCTCTCTTCAAACCCTGTAGGATTATAAATCAATTTCATAAAGCTAGGGTTCTCTCCGAGCATGACACTGCTCTTTTGAAATCCTGTTGGATTATAAATCACTTTCATAAAGCTAGAGTTCTCTCCGAGCATGACACTGCTCTTTTGAAATCCTGTTGGATTAGAAATCACTTTCATAAAGCTAGAGTTCGAAAAGGGTGCATGGGCTGTGTTCTAGGACACAACGTATGGTGATTGTGATTGTGTATATTAAGATCAGTGTATTCATCCATGCGTTTCATTTCAAGTTTATTATGGTTTGCAGACTATTAGTGAACGTTTCTGTGAGAAATTGGCTAACAGTGCAGTTTTACATCAAACTCCGCGAATGCAGATTTGACGAATGTGGGAAATGATTATAGACTTGATCTGGATTCTGTTGAACATTTACGTTCTTGAAAAACTATAAAAATTTAAATGTTTCAATTAAACCGATTTTCTGACACCGGTACGTCAAATATCAGGCTATACTACGTTCTTCTTCAATGATCGTTTGTCCGCTGACATCGACAGATTGTGTCTGTTTGGCGATTTTTAATTCTGCGGTACAAAATCTTGGCTGGTTTAAAAAGAAAAAGGTGTTTAGTATTTGCGACGTCCTAATTTGAAGGCAATCACAATACACATAATAAATACGGACTACAATGTGTGATTCATACGATGATGTAAAATGTCGGTGTTTTAATAATACATATAAACTGTAATGTGTGAATCATACGATGATGTAAAATGTCGGTGTTATAATAATATATATAAACTATAATGTATGATTCATACGATGATGTAAAATGTCGATGTTTTAATAATACATATAGACTATAATGTGTGATTCATACGATGATGTAAAATGTCGGTGTTTTAATAATACATAAAGACTATAATGTGTGATTCATGCAATGATTTAAAATGTCGGTGTTTTAATAATACATATAGACTATAATGTGTGATTCAAACGATTATGTAAAATGTCGGTGTTTTAATAATACATAATAATAGACTACAATGTGTGATTCATACGATGATGTAAAATGTCGGTGTTTTAATAATACATATAAACTACAAAGTGTGATTCATACGATGATGTAAAATGTCGGTGTTTTAATAATACATATAGAATAAAATGTTAGATTCATACGATAATATAAAATGTCGGTGTTTTGATAATACATATAGACTACAATGTGTGATTCATACGATGATGTAAAATGTCGGTGTTTTAATAATACATATAGACTATAATGTGTGATTCATACGATGATGTAAAATGTCGGTGTTTTAATAATACATATAGACTACAATGTGTGATTCATACGATTATGTAAAAAATCGGTGTTTTAATTTGGCAGAATCCATGGATACCGATATTTAAGCCAAATAATAATTCAAACAAAAAATGTATTGTGTTCAGTGAATCAGTTTGGTAGATCATGGTTTGTTACAGTTTGTACCAGAGGTAGAAATAGCTTTATTTTGATTGGTACATTGGCAACCGATATATATCGTACATTTCACTGATCGCAGTACAGTACTCATACGAGACCGTCTGTGAGTACAGGCACAGGTTTGCTTTTGTAAACAGTATAGGTCCAAATCGGCCATTGCATCAATATCTACACCGTTCACAAATTACGTACATAAGCGTGTTAGAAGATTCTGTTAACTTGTGTAAATTATTATAAGACGATGCAGATACACAGGCTTATTCTGAACCTAAATTATTCAGAAATGCAAACTTGTACCTTTTCTCACGGACGGGTACATTTATAGTATATATCACCTACCGGTGGGACAGTTGGGTCCATATTTGAAAACACAGTATTCCCCTCTCGGCCATTTAGACTCGATATTACCACCATCGGGAACGTCATCTCTGGTACAGAAATTAAGCTGCAGCGATCTGTAGGAATACGGCCCTAGAATTCTGGGCGCAATCATTTTCTCCTCATCGTTTGGGTACCATAGCTGAACTGGTAAATCTTCATCTAATGTCATATTTACGTAACCCCTACGGTACAAAGGAAATTGAAACATAATAAGAGCCATGCATTTTTTTATAATTTAGTGCCTTAATGTCGAACAGTGCAGATCACGACTAGAGTACGTGGATACGCATGCTGATCTGGTTCTACGTTGCTCGCAAATGCTTTATGATTAGTTTTTCTGGAATCGACCTTTATATATTTGGAAAAATTCACGCTGATTATGAGCTTAAATCAATCATCATTCAATAGCATTGGTGGATTTGGACCTGAGCGCACTGGTTCGATCCCTGCACGCGGCGGTCACGGTGAATAGCCGACTGAGCTTTCGCGTCCCGACTTAAAGAAATGATTCAGGGGGGAAAACACAGGATATATATTTTCTCTTTCAGTATATCATTTTCTAAAGTTGTATTCTCCCAGAATCGATTATTTAACAGTTTACCATCCGATAAATGTTGTATTAACGAAAAGTAAGTTGAAGTATTAAAAGTATAATTTAAATACAGAGAAGAAGAAAATTATAAAAGGAGAACATTCATTTTTTCCCTTTTCAAGAATGTTTTCAAACTTCGTATGATGCAGGCGCGTCATAAATCGTTGGTATAAGGTAATTGGTTTTAAATGATTATCTATTGCTGTAACATAAAGGACTGTACGTGTGCCATCCGTGGTCCAGGTCCTCCGGACAACCAAATATTGTAGACAGCATGCTGTATCGTCCGTGTGGCCATTGTGTGTCCTTCAACTCTATAATTATAATAAAAATATAAGAGCAGCGTCTGGCGATTTGGGGTCTTTTTGACGCTCCGTTAACGGATCATATACAGGTACATAGACATACAACTTGTAGGTTAACACTTCTTGTTATATTTTTAAAAAGATGCACCTAGGGTTTAATTACCTGTATACGGACCGTGGAGGCTCTGGTGAGGCTCTGCGGTTAAACAGGCTCGCCTGCGTCTTCACTGCTCGCATATGCATTAATACTCTAAATCGCTGAACGCCGCTTACAGACATTATAAATGAGTGAAGAGGTGCTCAAGATAAGGAATCGTATTTCATATCAATGAGACCATTTTATAAGTACCCACAACAACGGGTTTAATTTGTTGTCTCTTATACTACCATTTCAAAACAAAATATATTCATGTTATACTGAAGGCAATGCTTTTGATAATACAACCATTGTCGAATTTCTTTATATAAAACAAAACAATGATAGTACGGCGTTCTGTTACAGGACAATAATTGATTGTGTGTGTCACACGTAGACCAAGGTTACGCATAATTATCTCAAGTCATCCGCAATCATATAATATTATTTTGTTCATTTCAGATGAGAAGATATCGAAATGTGTACATACAATGAATGAACTAAAAGTGCAAACACGTACCTGTCTCACAAAACAACCCAGTGTAGTTCACGTGGCACACGCACGTACACGTCGTGTTGGCTAATATACCATCGTTTTGACATACTACACCCCAACATTCTGTAACAAATAATTAAAATGAGATTCAGAACCACCTCTACAGAACTCCAAACAGATGTTCTACATTCAAGCTACTCCAGACGAATACCGATATTTAGGGGTGTTTTCGAATACATGTAAGAGGCGATCCAGATCGGCATTGACTTGATTGATAACGTTTCACCTATTCGGGTCTCTGAGTTTCAGTGTTTGGGCTAAATAGGATTAACGGAGGCAATTGGAATAACCGCTCTTAATCATTCATGCATGTTGGGTATTTACCAAACACAAACGCAGTAAAAACGGGAATATAAATTGACGTCGGAAAATGTGCATCTTCAATAAGTCCACTGCACTGGAAAATATATAGTCACCTTCATGAATGTTTGTTGGTTGGTGTACATAGCGTCCCTTGGCTATACGAACATTCACGAATGTATCTTGTCTACCTATTTTCGAATGCAGATGAGCGATTGATGCAGCGCTTGTACGTGGTCGTACGTATGCGAGGACAGAATAAGAACCTTTTTGGGAAAACATTATATTCATGCATTCCAAAATGTTTTTACACTTTCCCATATGCAGACACATGTTAACGCAAATGCAGCCAACCATTTTTGAAAAGAAGAAATTGTCACGATGAGTAATTTCTCCATTTGCCACACTGTTTTCAAGTCTATTAAAAACTTTACCTTTCATTAATAGATAATTTCCATACTTTTGCCTAGAGGCTTCAAAGTCCTCTGCTGAAGATTGATCGTATGTAGAAAAGGTGTTAAGATACTATCACATGGTATGCAAAAGCAGAACATTTGGCTATGGAACGAAATAACCATGCAGCCGTAAAACTATATATCCATTGTAGATTCAGATCAATATGTGCGTTCGTGTACTAGGATTTAAATTTGCAGGGTTCGACTTTTAGTAAAACGAGCTTCCAAATCGCTTTACGTTTGCATTGTCGAACGCGAAATTCAGTAAGTTACGAACTAGGCTTATTTACCAAGGAATGGCGAGTTCAAACCCGACTCAGTCATTCATTCGTTCTGATGATTGAAAAATTACATTTTGTTTATCGTCGTCCGTCTTCAATTAATGAGCTTAAAGTAGATTCGGGAAGGTAGCCAGTGCATGGAAGGAACGATGAAATACTGTTGAAAACGACGTTAAACCCAAAACCATCTTAATTTACATCTCATAATGTAGATACACGGAAAAGTCTTTATCAACATTACCAACATATTGTGCTACAGAACTGCTCAAATGTGAAAACAATTGTTTATTTGTTAAACGAACGATGAAATACTGTTGAAAACGACGTTAAACCCCAATTAATCTTAATTTACATCTCATAATGTACATGTAGGTACACGGAGAGGTCTTTATCAACATTACCCACATATTGTGCTACAGAACTGCTCAGATGTGAAAACAATTGTTTATTTGTTTTAATGGTGTTTTACGCCGCATTCAACAGTATTTCAGTTACATGATGACGTCACCTTGTATATAACCAGTAATACCGGTATTGTTTATCCCGACACCGACACATCAGTCGTAATGCTACCCCGCAAATCTGAGCGCCGAGGAGGAAAATTCATTATTATCAATTTTAAATTCTTTGTTATGCCTCGACCGGGTATTGAACTCTGGTCTCCCGCTCCCAAGGCGAACGCGCTAACAAAAACACCAAGGAGCGGTCTCAATAATCAAAACAAAGAGGTCACTTACCTGGTTGGTTTCCGTTATCTATAATATAGCCTGATATAATTACCGGAATCACTGCCAGAAGGATAGTATAATGGTATCCCATCCTTGCAATGGCTACGGTGAATATCTGTAAATGGAATATGTGTACTGATTATTTAACTCTTTCCCACATACAATAAATCTGCAGCAGACGACCTCGAAAACATTTAGTAAAAAATATGGGAAGTCTCTATAACTGAAAGAACACTTATTGAATAAAGTTGAAAACATTGTGGCAAAAGGAGAAATTACTCTTTTTCATTTTGCCACAACGTTTTTCGAAGTCGTCTGCTGCGGAAGCGTCAGAAAGCGTCTGTATGTGGGAAATGGTTTAAGACGTCAGGGCGGGACTTGATACGGATCTCTGTAAAGTGTTTAAGGGTAAAACAGGGATGGATGTATTCAGATTGCCCTAACATACCAAGCACTCCGTGAAAATATCACAGTATTTGTTTTATGTAGACGGTCGCTTGTTATCGCTTAAAATTGTGCGTGCGTGATGCGTAAAATACCGACAATACACGAAATATTGCGAGCGCATATTACGGATGCCTCCGTAAGATGTCTTTTACCCAAAATCTGATATTCAGATATCCGTATCAAGCCCCGCCCTAACGCTAACGTGTTGAATAATCAGGAAAATAATGATAATATTTATAAAACTGATACTACTTCTACTACTACTCCTACGACTTCTTCTACTTCTACTACTTCTACTAGTAGGAGGAATAATAATGAATAAATAAAAAGAAATACTTTTAGTATCATCACTCCTACGAATTCTACTACTGTATACTACCAAATAATTCATAGCTATACTACTCCAAACAAATTATCGGATTACATCGTAGCAGCGATTAACGGATTCCTCAGCATGTAACCAGTATTCGTGTGGTACCATTTGCCTCACGTATGTAACTATAACTAACGGTAATATATATGCAAATTCAATGCCTAGGTTTGAAATACCGAAGTCGTTAGAAATGGTACTAGAAGCCCTAGGTTCTTTTTATGGAAGAAGATGGGATACCTATATTATACTTGGTTGTGCTGAGAGACATTCAATTTCGCGAGGATATACTTTATCATGGAAGTCAAAGGTATGAACATTTATATTTGTGTTTAGTTAACAAGTCCCAAATCAGTTTCATCTGCAGGCCTGTGTTAATGGCCTATTGTCTGATTATCTCAACAGTTTCTAACCTACAAACTTCTGATGAGATAATGGGAGCCACATTATTTACAACCAGAAAATAATTATTAATTATATAGTAATTTACTGTGTCAAGGATCACAATTTTATATTTATTTATTTGTAGACATACTATTTACACCATCAATCGGACAAATAAGTTACATGTGGTTCTAGTCAGTTCCTTTATCATTTATTCGTGTTAGTGCATTTACATCCATTTAGAAACAACTATATTCTCTGTAATTACTTTTCAATGCAGATGCTGCTATTATAGTTGGTTATGTTATGAATACGTCCAAGCTTACATGCACATACTATTTACGGTGGATATTGGTCTTTTGACAAGCATGATTAGTTAATAATTAATGATACCAATACATACTCCTGTACATGCATATCTAGATTAAACACATTTTTAGAAATGTCTGCTCATGTATGAGTGCTTTATTAGTATTTCTTGTCTAGTACACATGCATATGTATGTACATTGTGGCATGTTCTCCTTTTTAATTGTTATTTATTTGTCCCTGAATACATAGCATAGTGGGGGTATACACTACCTTAAGCGATATTTCTAGTTTCATAAGAAAACATATTGAATGTATGTTTTTATATTTCAGAGAATAAAATTATGCGAAAGTTGTTTTATTTCTATATTTGTACAAATTAGGATTTCTGATACAGATACTTAAGTTGCAAGACAGTTTGTTATACATTCTTTCATGTTTTATTCAGGGCTTGGATTTATTTGTTGTTCCTTCTGCCTAAAACTTCATGTGGCTATATTAGACCATTCACTTAAAGTTAAATCTGAGCCCTGTCAGTTTGATTTAAATTCACATTTATTTTCTGTATTTTGTTTAGCACTGTTAGATGTATACTGCTGTTCATCCATGCAAAATAAACATCAATTTAATTACTGATTGATTTATGTCCATGTAGTAGAAACATATAATTATTTTAATTTTAATTATATCCTCATAACAAATTACAGGTATGGACACAGTTTCACATAACCTAGATAACAGAATACTAACGTATAAGCATTCAGTTACTATTGTTTATCCCATCCTCATTTCCATTATTTCTTTATCACAATGCAAAAGGTTTAATTGTGTTCATAACTTTTACACACATTTCTTGAAACATACTATCTTTCTTGGGACATTGAAGGCTCATGGTATAATGCGTTGAGAGGATTAACAAGTGTCATTGTACTTCTTCTTATGTGAAGTTAAAAAGAAAGGTACTAAACAGCATATAAAGACCTGCCTGTTAATCTCCAAGGTGTTCTATTTATTTTTTTATCGGTTTTAACATAAATGCTGATGCTGCTTATTTCTAGTTTTTTACCACATAACCCAGAAAACACAGTCTAACTGGGGACATAGTGCGGTAGTGGTGCGTTAGTAAAAAAGATATGTGTCATCCAGCTAAAGCCAAACTTACTGCATTTAAGAAATCAATGGTGTCATTTACTAATAAGCAGATAGTGTTTGTCTAAATCAGATTGCACATATGTTGCATGGTGATCTGGAGTTATACTGTTTGCATACATGTATGCGTTAGGGTTCTTTTTACCTGTACTCCAGCCTAAGTTGTATTTAACGGTTTATATTTGAATTAAGAGTAGGACACTTTTTAAATATAATCTCCTCTCTGCTGTTACAGATCAATTGGATTAAACAAAGAGCCAAGAGAAGGATGAGATGGGACACAAGCATTTTCGCAAGCCAAGGGCAATTTGTCCATTACATTACCATAATTACCCTTGGCTGACGGCTTCTTTAAATTTGAAATTCCCGCTCTGCCACCTAGCGGTTGCATAAATACACATTCCAATTCGGAAAAGTTCATCGTCCAATATAATGATCGGTAACAAACGTCGTCCTTTTTCTGTTAATATTGCAACTGCGTCGCTTCAGGGCTCGAAATACGAAGAAATAAGATTAAAGTTAATAATCCAGAATCTTACAGACGAATAATATAGTGCGATCAATGAGATATACGAGGGTAATGTCACTGACTTATGAGTGTTTCCCTATCAAGTTTCATGGCTAAACAGGCTAGTCATCATTATTGCTCCGTTAACTACCATCATGGACGAGCAGTGCCGGAGACTTGTTAGCCTTGGAGTTAAGGCAACATACCTGGGGATGGACTCCAGCCAGAACTAGGAGATCGGGAACGGGACGTTCGAATTCGTTTTTGGAAGCCCGGAAGATTTTTTTAGGGAGATAGCGAACTACAATATTGACTGAAAATTATCAGGAAAGACTTTGATTAATTGTTGTGGGTGAAGCTCATACAGTCATTCACTGGTATTTAATTATATTGCCTAAGCTGACCAAATGATTATCGATATGTTCTTGAGTAAATGTTGCATCATAATGTATTTAAAAAATACAAACAGATCATAATTCTTGGCAAACTAGCACTGACATTGCAGGTTTATGTATTCCCTGTTACACATTGTCTTAGTCTCAATATATCGCCGTTACATATTGCATTGTAACGTCTCAAGTCCATCGTAATTTTGTGTGAGACATTGGTGGGTGAGGTACCCAGTCGTTCAATAACACTAGTGTCCGTCTATATTCCAGTGTAACAAATCAATGTTATACTCTTAAACTGATCTTACATCATATTTATATGTACTTATTTTACGAGGCACTCGATATTGTATTTAATACGTTAAATTCATATGATATTTACTGCAATCATGTATAATGTGCAGAGCCGCGACCATTTTGCTTGATTACTAACTGCGAGATTAACGCGAGATCTTTTTGAAGAACCACTGACTGTCATTAACTTTACGCTGTGTGACACGTATGCGTATTTTTAAATCGATCGAGGTTTACAAATATGACCTTTGACAAGCATAATCGTTGGTTTGAATAAACTAATTATTAAACTTTATTGTTATTTTCTTTTATTATTTCGACTATTTATTAAAAAACGATATACTGACGAGCAGCATAGTTTGATTGAATGCTTGTTTGAAGTTGTTTCTACAGTGTATTTGTTTTGTTTTGAAGCGGGGTTTTCCGACTGAAACAGCAAGGCATTTCTTTTAAAGGCATACATATCTTTTGTCTAGTAACACGTTTTTAACCATTCTCTCTTTGGAATAGTACAAAGAGAGCGTGAGCATGCTACATATCGTGATCATGCTACATATCGTGATCATACTACATATCGTGATCATGCTACATATCGTGATCATACTACAATTCGTGATCACTCTACATATCGTGATCATACTACATATCGTGATCATACTGCATATCGTGATCATACTACATATCGTGATCATACTACATATCGTTATCACACTACATATCGTGATCACGCTACATATCGTGATCATGCTACATATCGTGATCATACTACATATCGTGACCATACTACATATCGTGATCATACTACATATCGTGACTACATATCGTGATCATACTACATATCGTGATCATACATATCGTGATCATACTACATATCGTGATCATGCTACATATCGTGATCATGCTACATATCGTGATCATACTACATATCGTGATCATGCTACATATCGTGATCATACTACATATCGTGATCATACTACATATCGTTATCACACTACATATCGTGATCACGATACATATCGTGATCACGCTACATATCGTGATCATACTACATATCGTGACCATACTACATATCGTGATCATACTACATATCGTGATCATACTACATATCGTGATCATACATATCGTGATCATACTACATATCGTGATCATGCTACATATCGTGATCATGCTACATATCGTGATCATACTACATATCGTGATCATGCTACATATCGTGATCACGCTACATATCGTTTCACAAGAGAGAGGGCTTCAAACAGGGGATGATTATTAAGTTTCCTGTGACATGCAGTTCATAATTATTATCGCTGTACTTTTTCGCAAATACATGCTTTGTTTACCTGGCTGCAATTAACTGCACGTAAGACACATACACACAATGTTCAAACATTACTTATAGAGTGGATAAAACGTGTATCTATCAGTCAGGATATTTTCCGGTACATTTAGAAATGACTGATGAACGTGTTGTAACAATATGTTCTGAAGATGTAAGAGATAACAACAAAGTCTACTGAATGTTATGTTCCACAGCCCATTTGGATTGCGGTAGATTCCACGTACGAAAACCAAAGGTATTTTGGCGTGTAAGTTAAATCGCCACCAGAAGCACAAACTGGTCATTTCGGTAAAAACGGAATTAAGCTAATATATTGTATGCGTTGTTTCAAGCCTTTAAATATATGTTGATAACTATACTGAAGGAATTAGGTTTAGAATGTTTTTAATATTACTGTTATGATTATTTATATAACAATACACCTGTATAAAATTCTTTTATAACAGCCAGAACGACCCAGACAACAGGTTGTAAGATAAATGCTATGCTACGGTAAATTTGCTAGGGTAAAACGTCTTCACAATATCCAAACAGTAGGTAGCACGTGCAGCACGAAACCGGTACAATATAAAACGTCAAAACCAAAATATTCCCATCTCATTTAAACCAAAACCAAATAAACCGAACTGAAAATTAAAACATAATGCAATATAAGATCGCCGACGAATGAGAGGATGTCCTTCACCGGAACAACGTCGCCGTTCTCAAATGGCCTGCCAGATCTCAAGACCTTTCGTGCATTGAACATATGTGGAACTGCATCGGGCTGTAGGTCAGAGAACGTAATGACGTCAACGACGTACGTGATCTAGAAGGGTGGAACATAATATCACTACAAACTGTTAGAAAACTAATAGAAGGCGCATCCCACCACCCTTATAAAGACACTTAGATAAATATTTTCTTTGTTTGTTTTATAACGGGTATCTTATTTGCATATTAATGCTATTCATTCCGTAAAAGGGGAATACTTACGGAATGAGTAGCACACTTGTCGGTTGCAACCCACAAGTTTTAAACAAAAGAAATAACCCCACAAATACACTTCATGGGTACGTCCGTCCGTCTGTCAGTCTGTCTGTCAGTCCAAACTAACCTTGTCCTGCACGCATCATAGGATTTTTAAGAATCTTGGCACAAACGCTCACCATGATAAGTCGGTGTGTCACGTACAAGACCCAGGCCTGTACCTCAAATGTCAAGGTCACACTTAGAGGTCAAAGGTCAAAATGAGTACTTTTGGATAGGATATCCAAGAAACTTGGCACAAACATTAGCCATGATGAGTCGGCGTGCCGTGCATAAGACCCAGGCCTGTACCTTGAATGTCAAGGTCACGCTTAGAGGTCAAAGGTCAAAATGAGTACTGTTTGATAGGACTGTACATTGTCCTTGATTCCCACGTTACTGGGCACACATGTTCACCATGACGTGGTGACATGTGGCACACAAGACACAGGCTTGTACCTCAAAGGTAAAGGTCACACTTAGAGGTCAATAGTCCGGTAGTGGGCTCTTGTATTGCTTGCAATGCGACATTAACTTGTTTTATATGACAATGCTTCGTAGGGTACCGTAGCTTGTGACTGGCTCTAGTCTGATACAGTTTTTGACTGAAATGTATCAAATCCATGAACTGTTCATTTGTCCTTCTCTAAACACGAACGATTAATTATCCGTGTAAATCGAACATTTGCACAATGTCAGTTTACTACACAGTTCTATATGAAAGTTGAATTTATAAGGACAATATTATTATTTAGCAAAAGCGTTCTCATTTCTAGGACTACGTGGTTGAGCGATCTTGACAGTGCCTATAAAAGTCATATTCTGAAGGGGGAACACTCGCTCCAAAAAAAATATACTTAAGCACGGGACGCCTGCTATCCCCTCCCCTAGCTCTGATGACAACTGATATGAGTATTAAATTCCATTTTACAAGACGAATGTTTGACGCAAAGCATCAAAAAGAAGCTGCAATATTTCCTTACACATGAAGAAATAATAAAAACTACATTTAAATCCACAAACATTAGACAAATTAAATCTGTAGTTAGTAATGTAGATATCAGTATTTGAAGATTTAAGTATTGTTTAGAATATTTAACCTGGCAGGGTCTGTATTTTAAGTGAATATGATAATTTGGAGTTAAACTGATCATGAAAAGTGACATATAAGACTAAAACTAAAGGTAAATGGACAAGAGGTTATGATAAATTTCACTTTGTACCAAAGATAATCATCTATTTGTATGTAACACAAACCCTGTTATGATAATTGTTTGTCAAATAATGCAAAAAATCTGTTTTTATTTTTTATCGGTAAGTCATAATAGTGGATAAGGGTTTAACCACTTCCCACATAAAACAAATCTGCAGAAGACGACTTTGAAATTATCAAGTACAATATATAAACAAGAGGGCCAAGATGGCCCTAAATCGTTCACCTGAGTGAGAGTAAATTAGTAGCAAATATTTAACTGCAAATATCTGGAAAAATTTGATCAGGAGTGCCAATGAAACTGCAAGGAGTGAACACTGTTATAGAAATAGCCATTTTAAAGGTCATTTGTATCTCGAAATCTAACAACAACTTTAATAAGAATGGAATTATAAAGTTTTGTCATTTTATCTCTTTCCTGATGCCACCTTGCTGCTCTGTTTTTCAACGAAATCAATATGGCTTGAAAAGATTGTGTAAAGAACCACTCAAGGAACATTTCAACCAAATTATCTTGAAATCGGACAAGCAGATTATGGAGGAGAAGGATTTTTAACATTCGGGTATTTTTCTCACGCTCTGATGTCGCAGCAACCAAAGTTATACACATAATGTAAGTCTTTGAACAATTTTAAAAGAGGATCAATGAAGGAACATTCCTGTGATGTCAAGTTAAAATTGGTCCAGTGGAATGTTAGGTGTTGTCATTTGTAGCTAAACGTTCAATTTACTCCTTTTGTGATGACGCTTGGTTGCTATGGTTTTGTAACCAATCAAAACGGCTTGAACAAATTAAGTAGAGGATCACTGAGGTAAGATTTCTATTCAATTTTCATAAAATCAGACAAGCACTTCCATAAAAATGGAATTTTCATATTTTGTCATTTTGCCCCTATTTTTATGCCGCCTGACTGCCATGTGTTTTGACCAATCAGTATGGCTCGAACAATTTTGGAGAAGGTCACCCAAGGAACATATCCACACAATTATATCGGAATCTGACAAGCAGATTCAGAGAAGAAGATTGTTAAAGTTTGGACATTTTCCCCCCTTTCTGATGCAACTAAAGTTCTCAATGGAATTTTAATCTTTAAACAATTTGAAAGAGGTTCACCTTCGGAGCATTCCTGTGATGTTTTGTGGAAATTGTTTCTGCGGTTTAGGAGGAGATGATGTTTAAAGCTAAAAGTTAACGACCGGCGGACGACGGACAGAGAGTTATCAGAATAGATCACCCTGAGCCTTCGGCTCAGGTGCTCTAAACATCTATAAAGTGATACTATGATAACTGAAAAGTGTTCACAATTAGTGTGGTAAATGCAAACCATGATTGCTCATTATGAGCAATTTTTCCTTTTGCCACAATGATTTCAATGACAGACTTTGAAATCATCAAGTACAAAACATAGATAATGTCTATAAATGATAGTAAGATAATTTAAAAGAGTTGAAATTGTTGTGGCAAAAAGAGCAATTGCTCATTATTTCACCTTTTGCCACAATGATTTCAAAAGTCGTCTGCTGCATAGGCTCAGAAATGGTATATACTCGTATGTGGGAAATGGTTTAAACCGTAAATGGAGAAAATTAAGCTCATTATGAGCAATTTCACCTTTCGCTACAATGATTTCAAAAGTCGTCTGTTGCAGAGGCTCATAAAGGGTATATACTCGTATATTGGAAATGGCTAAAACCGTAAATGGAGAAAATAAATCTCATTGTGAGCAATTTCACCTTTTGCCACAATGATTTCAAAAGTCGTCTGTTGCAGAGGCACAGTAAGGGTATATTTGTGGGAAAGGGTTAAAACCGTATATGGAAAAAATTAAGGCAATACATATTTGGTCATAACCTGATTCAGTGTTAATTTAAATTGTTATTGGAGAGAGTTTCTTGTGGAGATATTAAGACCCAAAACATTGAATGGGTATAAAAATATGAAAGGTACAGGTGTTAGAAATTTACAACACGAGTATACTGCAAAAACACCATTTTCTTATATTGTTTCATCGATATAAAGACCCAAAACATTGAATGGGTATACAAAAGGAAAGGTAAAGGTGATAGAAATTTACAACACGATTATACTGAAAAAAACACCTCTTTCTTATATTGTTTCATCAAAATGTCGAACGAGCAAACGTCCTTTGTTCGTTCCGGTTCAAGCAATTTTTAAAATATAGTATCGTCAGTCATGATCAATGTTAAAAGACATACATACAATAGAACATTTAGGATAATGCTGCATGCTTTTAGGCTCTAATTCATATGTGATTGACATTTGGTGCTTTACCTTTTTAACTTAACATGCCTGAAAACAATTTGTTTTCCGTGTACACATACACTGGCTTAACTCCAACAAAAGTGACCTTTGGACGACCCAAGTAAATATCATTACTTCCCGAATTTCAAATGTCTAGTTTGTTCATTTAAAGATATATTTCAATGTTATTTGTCACAGTTCTTAAACCTCTGCCATATTAGACAAGGTCCAACTACGTCCCTCAAAATGGCCGAACGCAGTAAGAACAACGTAATGACGTGACATGGTCTTTATTGACCCAGAGGAAGTGGTTGAACATTGAACATGTTCAAAAATACATAGTAAGAACGTCATAAGGACGCAGGAACAACGACTTTGACGCGGTATAGACGTATCATAAACTTTGTTAGAACTTCATAGATGTACTTCAAGCACGGTTTGAACAGAACATATTGCATTTTGTTCTCACTGCGTTCTTGAAATTTCAGTTGTGTTCTCACCACGCAATGAGAACTTGGTAAATGCGTGATACGGGCGTTGTAGGATATTTAAAGATAAGTAGTTAGTGCTTGCATGATTCCATGCGAGGTAATAAATAAGTGCAAGCGTGTAAGACGCAATGAGAACATGGCGGACATAGTTAGAACTTGTATTTCATTTTTATTTCGACATTGCCACGTTCCCGTTGCGTTCATCGAATATTCTAAGACGTAGTGCATAGCAATGGAGTGCACATCACAGGAATCTGTATAACATTCCACATACATTTGTCAGAGTAAATTATTGATAAAAATACACTTACGTGTTTTATTACTATATTTATGGTCCCAATAACAAAACAAATATATACCGCCACCTTGTTCTAAATACTGCCCTAAAAGTCAAGTAATGGACGACGAAATGATTTTGTGTCACAAAAAACACTAAAAGACAAGATGCTGTTGGGTAACATTTCCATCCCGCTACGTCTTAAACATTGAACTGCGCGCTGGATCTTGCACATGGTACAAAGTCTCATCAAGATATCAGGCAGTGTGTGTCAGATTACGTTGGTGTTTAATTAAAATTTCAATTTGATGTTTTGACATTAATCGGAACTTTGCAAAGTATACTGACGTGATAAAGAAACACACAGTACATGTTTCTATTTATTCAAATTAAAGTTATACATGGTATCAACATTTGTTTAGTATAAGAAACGTTTCTCATTGAGTAATATGGTCAAATATCTCCATTGGCGCCTCAGTGTGTGATATATTCCCCTCGCGCAGCTGACACAACTCTTTATCTTCCGTGCATAGATTGATCCTCTTTATTTAAATATTGTCCCATTCTCTTAACAGGGCAGTTACTAACTGGTCAACAATAGCGATGGGTTTTTTCTATCTCGCCGAAATACACGACGTCGAGCGTCGTGTCGAAGAAGAATGAATAGTTACTCATCTGTGAAAAAAGACACTTTACCCTGCCTCCTTGTAAATCGTCTGTGAGCATGTTATTTTTTTTACGTAGATGTTTTCAATGCAGACGATTTAGAGAATAACGGATCAGGTAAAGGTTACAAGACAGCTACTGTTTCCAACCGCTTTTTATTATTTTCATTCTTTCGCTCGTTTCGTTTACGTTTTATAACTAAAGTTACAAATAAAAATAACAATAGTTATAGTTGACATGGAACCGTAAAGAATGTGAAAAACGTGTTTGCTCAATTCAATTAAAAGTACGCGTAGATCATTCAATATAGTGTAACTATACCTCTGTTTTATTTATATGATTTTCGTGATCACCTGACCTAACGATTTTGCTTACTCGGTCATTATGCAAGCACAATTTAAACAGGTTTAGTGCTGCTGTTTTCAAATTAGGTTTTTTTCTCAGACAGATGGACATAGAGGAACCTATGTTGATATATTATTGAATAATCTATCGATGAGTATGTTTGCTTTGACATGTCGATGTAAAATGAGGTAGAAATCGACCGTTAAAAGTGCGCACAAAATCCGTGCGCAAAATGTCTCATATTATTTTGGTAATGGCACCTGTACTAGGATGCGATCAGTCAAAATACAAAATCGCATTCCTAGTACAGAAACCTGGACTACATATTGTCTATGTTGGGTTAAAGTTAGGATCGTTGATATGGAGCCCTGTTGATATACTAAGTTCCTTCAATGACACCCACTGTTATTTCCAGTATTATTTCTTCATTTCTTCGTTTTTTCAATTTAATGATTGACTGTGGAAAATATTTTACAATATCCTACAACCATTGTCAAACAGAAAGTGGTATTACATCAAACTAGATATAAAACAGGAATAATAATTATTAATATCATAATATGACTCATCTTTAAAAGAACATTTATTTGAAATGGTCTTGTTACTTCTGCTATAATATTTCAATTAATAAGCTTTGAAAGAAATTTAATCATTGCAATTATCATCTAAGTTCCTTAGCATATATTATATGTTAAATTAGGATTTTATCCTTGAACTTGTAAATCTGTTATTCTGGCCTAAATACACTTTTAGAAATAATCATTAAATGATTATAAGTTGAAATAAGTATTGATTGAATTCATATTTGCTTGCATGAAAATAATAAATGGAGGTCAGTCAGGCTATGTTGTGAAGATGTTCATACTAGTTCTAAACTAAACAATTGTTTTAGAGTTGAAATTAACATTAATCATTTTCCAACAAACAACAAATGTTCAGCAGATGACTTTGAATTTAAAAAGGCAAATACAATGATTTTTACTCAAAAAGTAAGTTTGTAATCATTGAATTCAATTGAAAAAATTGTGGTAAAAGGAGAAATTACTGATCTTGAGCAATATTTCCTTTTGCCAAAATGTTTGCAAAAGATGATTGCTGTAGAGTTGTCAGAATGGAGCGTTTCTTCATGTATGATAAATACTACTATTAGTTGATTGAAACAAATATAGTCTATAGATAAAATTCAAATTCGCTTTTATTATCAAAACAAGAAAATGAAAAGATGATGTTAATCAGGCTTGTTATGCCAACCTATTTATAACAAGAGGACCATGATACACTGAATTGCTCACCTGAATACAGTATTGAATATGATGTTGCTTGTTCACAAAATCCGGCATATAGCAAATAAACAGCTTTTTTCAAAATGTCTAAGCAGAACTAAAAGAAATCTCTACAACTGAAAGTGTAACCCTTTCCCACATAAAGACAGTTTAAAACGCCTTTGCAGCAGATGACTTCTTAAAACTGTGTGTCAAATTGATGAGCAATGTCTCCTTTTGCCAAATTATTTTCTATACTCTATTAAATAAATGTTCACAAGCTGTCCGCTTCAGATGCATCAAAATGTGTCTGCAAGTGTAGAAGGTTTAAGACAAAATTGATATTTACAGGACATAAATTAAAAGTCTAATAGTTTAAAACCATCCATATAACATAATTTGATTATTTACTTGTTTAATACGTTTGTGAGAGAAGGTAAATTGCTTCTTTTTAGGTATATCTCCTTTTTTCACAATGTTTGATTATAATAACTTAAGCTTGTTCTTACAAAAGTGTGTAGATTCTGATGAGATTATGTCAATGGAGCATGGAGAGGATGATCAGATCCAGCACTGTTCAGAAATGCCATTTGAAAATGTTCCCATACATGTATATATACAAGCTAAAATAATCTTTGATAACATAGTAAATGCAGTTGCAGCTTAATTCTTAACATGTTTCTTTTTTAGCATTTAATTGATCTGACCAGTTCAACAGAAGGGAATCAAGATCCATTACCAGCAGCTATTTATATCCCAAAACCTAAAATGTGTCGTCCGCCACCAGGAAAACGAAGATGCCTGAAATGTGCCAGTCCTGAGTAAGTTTGTCATGTTGTACACATGTAATTTATATACATCCTCTCTTTATGAAAGTGAACTGAGCTAACATGCATCGTAATTTTGAGGGAATTGATTGATTGAGGTGAAGCAGAAAAATTCCAAATCATTTCAGCAAAAACATCTTCATAAAATTAAATATAGGTATAATTATTGAATCTAGGAGAAAATATTGAAACCAAATGGAGAAAAAGTTCATTATCACTTTTATCACAATAGTTTGAAGAGTTATCTTCAGCAGATGCATCATATATAAGTTATTTAAGCAACCGTCAAGCCAACATTGGATTATAACAGACAAAGAGCATAATTTATTTACATGCTTCAATTTGATGCATGGACATGTTTGTAAATAATTTGTCGAATGACTACTTCACACAGACTGTATTTATGTATTTAACACTTTCCACATACAACAAAAATACAGCAGATGCTATGGAGCCTAGAATTGTGGAAACAATATAAATGAAAGTATAATCGAGGAATACATTATAGAGTTTTAAACATTGTGAACAAAGGAGAAAGTGTTCTTCAAAAAAATTGTTAATTTTGCCACAATGTTTTCAAATGTCATCTGCTGAATGTGAAAGAAGAAAGTGTTCTTCAAAAGAAATTGTTAATTTTGCCAAAATGTTTTCAAATGTCATCTGCTGAATGTGCATTACAATGAGCTTGCAAGTGGGAAAGCCTTAAAATGGAATATGACATTTTGAGGGGTTTTAACTATGTTTCTGTTAACATTATTGTTAAAAAAGGGCTATTTGTAGGTGACACTCAACTTATATTATGTTAATTTAATCTAGGGGCATTATCACATTTCCATACATGCAACACAACATTGTGGAAAAAGAAGTTTCCTTTTAAGTCATTAAAGCACATTTACTAATCTTTTTTCAAAACTCATCTACTGTAAAGGGGTTTGTAAGTGGGAAAGGGTTACTGGATGAATAACAGATGTTTTCTGTCTTGTCAAATTGTTTGCAGTAGAAGACACTTGAACATATTTCCATAAAGGAGACATTGCTTATGATGGTCAATTTTAATTCCAATATTGCTTTCTACTCTATGATATATTATGAAATAATTAATTTCATTTAACCCTTTCCCTCATCTGAAGCGGTTTACTTTGAAAACGTCTAGGCAAAAGCACAGAAAATCCCTTTAAATGAAAGAACAATTATTGAATAGAGTTGAAAACATGGTTACAAAAGCAGAAATTACTCATTTCGAGCAATTTCTTCTTTTGTCGCCATGTTTTCAATAAGCCGTCTGCTGCAGAAGTGTCAGAAAGCATCTATATGAGGGAAAGCGTTAAGGGGATTTCAGACTTTTTCTAACGGGGGTTTTCTCAATTTTGTATACTGCAAATTTGATTTATTTTGAAAAGCCTTAAATTTATACAAATAAATGTACTAAAATAATGTCATTTTTGCTACATCCAAATACAAAGAATTGCATAAGTAAACAATGGAACAAGAAGAGAGGTTTAATTTCTTCTGATGTTTCATTGTTTACTTCTTGCACTTATAGGAAAAATTACAGTTGTTTTCAATTCTGTGTCTGATATATAAATTATAAAAAGAACATCTGTTGACAACAATTCTCATCAATGTACAGTCTTTGAATCTGTCTTTGTATACATAATACAGTAACCAAACTTTGCACCACAAATCATCAGAGATGCTGCTGTCCTTGTACAAGTTTTGAAATATTTCCTTGTAAAGTCTCTTTTTTTCTTTCCTGGAACCACACTGGATATGATTACTGTTTACTAGTTTTCTCATCATTTCTTGTTTGCATACAGACTTGCACATTTTGGGAAGAGAGCTAGTGTCAAGTGTTTGCTGTTGGGATTTTGGCAGTCTCAGGTCTCACACATAGTGCCAACCTACCTACATAGTTGTTTTGCCAGTAATAAAATCAGTTGATACTGTATATCAAACTTTATAAATGATAATAAAACAAGTTAATTTGATAATGCTTAAATAAGTTTTGGTTAACCTATGACCTGACGTATATGTGTAATTTTTTAAGTTATCCGATGCAGATTTATTCATTTTATTGTTTATTAGTAAGGGTCATACATGTTATGGGTTGGATCACTATAGTAAAGAAAAATATCATAATTGCCCATACATAATAAATATTTATTTACTTCAGGTGTATATCCAATGGATATGGTTGTTCTGAAGTCAGAAGACCACACTCTTCAGAGTAAGCTTGACGGATGTGACCACTTCCACAAGTTTCAACCCAGAAACTAAGCACAACGCTTGTATTTTTCATTGCAAGTCAGAGGAATTAGGGATAATGAAAGAATCTCGTTTGTCATTCTCCTTTTTTTCACAATGCTCTCAAAGTATGTACAATGCTCATCCTTATTTGAAAACATCATTAGAAGAATAGAGGCACATGTTGCTAGAGCATTTAATTAACAATGGATACGGATTAACCGTTAATCTGTTGTCTTATCTTGACTTTTTCAAAATGAAAATAAGATTATGACAATTGTTAACAAACTTGTATAAAATGTTTGTAATGAAAAAACGTTTTGAGACATATTGAAAATATTAACCTTATCCAACATACAACTAATTTGCACCAGAAAAATGAAAACATATGAACAAAAATATGTACAACCTTTGAACCAAGAAACGTAAGTCCTGCAAAAAGAGTTCAAAACACTGTGGCAAAAGGAGAAACAACTCATCATGAGCAATTTCTACTTTTGCCATAATGTTTTCAAAATCGTCTGCTGGAGAGGGTTCAGGAAGAGTGTTCGAGAGGTTTAATATTTGGTACATGTAATTCAGTACCACTTTGAAATATTATGAGAAATAAAAAATCGTAATGAAACACATTTGTTAACTTGCCTCCACGCTAAGGACCCAATTGTATACCGATTTACATAATTTGAACCTTCTTTGACCAATATCAAATAGTGCTGAGTGAGATCAGATGTAAATAAGTTACTTAACAGCAATCTGGGACTTAATGGGTGTTTCTTTGGAGAGCCTCACTGAAATGTTCTGGGAAAAGGAGAAATTCTTAAAATGAGCAGTTCAAGGCAAACAAACCTTGATGTAATTTTAACAAGTGTACATCTGTTAAATGCAATTGCATATATGTTAAAGGATCAAAATGGTTACCGGTACAATTGTCTGTGACTTTTTATGACTAAATTGTGAATTCAGATATTCATTGGCACACATGCATTAAGCTTGGCTTCCAAAGTTGATTGACTGGGGTTAAATGCCGTTTTCAACAACTTTTCCGTCATATCAGTTCATCTACTCATATGTTTTCTGGATTTCTCGCACCAGTTTTACACACAACATACTTTCCAAGCAACTGGCTGATTTTCCACATAGACTATTAGCCAATTGGTGAATAGCACTTCTCACAGTGACTTTTGTCAAGCGTCTGAAAGAATGTCGGCCGAGGTGGGGTTCAGTTGGACAATAAAATAATGATAAAGCATGAATACAGTCGAATTCTTGCCGCTTTATTTATAGCGTCTACCAGTGTACAATTGTATTTGAATATAGTATGCAAAGTGAATAGAAGAAAAAGTACCATTAATCTTATTAAATTAAAATCTGAACTAAAAAATTAACCTTATCTCAGAAACCTAAAATAATCCTTATCTACAGGTTTTTTATTTTGTAAATGTCTTGTTGTGGTAAAGGGTTAAATAGATGTTCTTTGTAAACAATCCCTGATTTCATTTTACAATTTAAATCATCCTAATAATAGTGCAAACTTGAAAACATTGTAGGGAAAGCAGAGATTTTAATTAAACTGTAATATTGAAAATGGCATGTATAGAAAGAAAAGGGAAAACAATATATAAAGCAATACATCAATCATCCTACGTCTCATATCGTATAACATAATTTGAAAAAGAAGACCTCAGGAGTTGTGAAAAACCGTCTATTTTATCATAATATTATTGATAAAAGTTATTTATAGTAACACGATATTTTATCATCGATATAGTGTGGTTTACTGTACTATTTTACTCTAAATGCTAAAATTTAAATTACAAGTGGATTTTATTATTAATATTTTTTTTTTCCTTACAATGCTAGACAAGAACATAGCGCATAACAAGCCCTGTCTGCGGAAATGTCAACACTGGCAGTATGCGGTTTCTCCGGCTATGCCGGCTCCGTAACACTTCGCTGTTGTAATACGATGTTGTCACCAATAACCATTTTGACATCATGAAAATACATTTCGCTAAAATACTTAAAGCCTTGTTGTCTTTATTTCAACGAAATAGTACTGCCATAATAGCGAAAAACAAGGTGGGACATGCGTTAATTTTTCAATACGATACACCACTTTCGCCAACATTTTCTTGTTTGTTTGTCTAACGTAGCGACGGTTGTTATGGTTGGCGCGGCTTAACTCAAAAAGTCGTAGCGTCAATTGTAAAGAGACATTAAACTTGGCGAAAAAGATCCTCCTTCTACTTTTTTAGAACTACGTCGCAAATACGGCATTTTTCCAACAACTCCCGGGTTACTACGGAAGCGGCGGCCATAATTGTTGTAACTAACACGGTTGTGTTACATGGCATTGCATTGGGTGCGTCGAACTTTGTATAATGGCTTCCCTACTTGATGCTCAGTGTTGCGGGGATAGCATTACCATTGATGCATCGGTGTCAGGCTAAATGACAATACCGGTAGTACTGGTAGTACTGGTAGTACTGGTAATTTACACAGAAACTCCGTGATATTACTAAAATACTGTTGAAGGTGGCGTAAAATACAATTCTAAACACGATGCGATGTCCTGTTGCACTTGCGAACATTGAAGGCTTAGGTCAGACCTTCATTGTTCATCTTTATGTTACACATACATAAATACATATACAAACTATAAGTGAAGTCCCTTCTTGTTTTACGCCAATTGACCGCGTACAAGGGCATACATTATTCGGTCCACTGCACTCGAATATAGGTAGACCTGATACCTTCATGCATGTTCGTAAAAAATCCCAAGAGCATTCACGAAGTTACTGTGTATTTTCGACTCCAGTTGACTGATTGATTATGCGATTATCCACGGTCAATTAAACTTCAAAATGATAATAATAATAATAACAATAATAATAATAATAGTGATGATAATAAAAATAATAATAATTAAAAAAATAATGATAATGATAAAAATAGAGGTAAATTTTATTTTGAGATGAATAGCAAAATTCACATTTGACATGCCAGAGTAAGACATTTAACTTTTATAATAAAACTAATAATAATAAGGATAGTAACAACATTCAATTACCTAATATCTTGGTGTTTTTCTCACTACGCCATCCATCTAATAAGGTGTAATCAGAATGTATACTTTTGAAATCTGATGTCCATATATATCCATTAGCCCATAACATGTGAACGTTTTACTTGGAAATGCTGTAATGAAACATTTTGTTCGTTATTTCAAAATGGGGCGTATGATTCACCCTTTCTATCATATTAAACATCTACAGCAGACGAGTTTGAAAAACTGTAGACACAAGTATGGAAAATCTCCAGCAATGCAGATATAAGTTGTGTACACATTCGAAAACATTGTAACAAAGGGAGGAATTTCTCAATACAAACACTTTCTTTTTTGTCACATCTTTTTTAAAAGTTGTCTGCTGAAGATGCGTAAACAGCGTCTGCATGTGGGAAAGGGTTATACAGAATGACGCATGCACATGTTTACGCCTAAAATGCAGAAGCAACCAATACGATGCTGCGTGAGGGATTGAATTCCATCTGATCTTATCTCAAACGTTATTAGGCAATTCAAAGTAAAAGCTTTTGTATGACAATGGTTCGTTAACCTTTTAACTGAAATACCAACATCATAAACCCTTTCCCACGTACAGACACTTTATGACGCCTCTGCAACAGATGACTTTTGAAAACCTTGTGGCAAAAGGAGAAATTGCTCAAAATTAGCAATTTCACCTTTTGTCACAGTGTGTTCAACTCTATTCAATAATTACACTTTAATTTAAAGAGATTGTCCATTTGTTAGCCCAGAAGTTTTTAAAGTCGACTGTTGCAGATTTGTAATATTGTTTTATGCTTATACTAAACTTTAACTTTTTTGTGTTTGTTTGAATTGTGTTGTATGTCGCGTTCAACAGTATTTCAGTTATATCACGGCGTTACAAGTACTACCGGTATTATTTATCCTGACAACGATGCATCAGTGTTAATGCTCTCCACGCAACCATGAGCACCAAGGGGGGAAGCTATTACTACCATTTTTAAAGTACTTAGAATAGTCCTACATAGGGAAGCCTCATCACTAATACCAGATCACTGCTTTAAGTTAGAACCCATTATTCTGTGTTTACTTCATTAATTGATCACGTACAAGCGCTTAAAGCATTCGGCCCACTGTGAACGAAAATAGCATTCGGCATTCCTTGGCAGATTTCGGTACCCTACATCTACAAGACAGATGTAGGGCACTGAAATCTGTCGAGCAGTGTCGAATGACGAGAATAGGTTGGCACAATACGTAAATATTCGTATAACCAAGTCAAGCGTATGCACACCAACTCACGAGCATTCACGATTGCAGTGGATCGATTTGTGTATACGCGTGTCCGTGGTCAATTTATCTTTACAATACCTATTCGTTTGATTTGTCCACGTTTAAAACCCGGTATTTAACGATATCCCTTTTTGTCCCTACTCGGCTCGTTTGCTTTGGTTTCGCATAACCCTTTCCCATACGTCAACTCTGCAGTAGACAACTTTGAAATTATCTAGGCTAAAGTATGATTATTCTGTATAAATGAAAGTATAGTTATTGAATAAAGATAAAGTATGGTGGCAAAAGAAGAAAGTGCTCATCATGATGAGCAAATTCTCAATATGGCACCATGCTTTCAAAAGTTGTCTGCTGCAAACATGTCAAAATGTGACTGCATGTGGAAAAAGGGTTAATCTCATAAACATATCTACAGGTGTCATCTTATAAGAGAAGGAATATTACCGACCTTCGAGATATTTGAGATCAGGGAAATGTCAGATCAGTCTACGCCTCCGCACAATGTGATGGGGTTATTCCCTAGTCGTCATCTTTCCATGGAGATGTCCAAGAAGACTGATATGACCTCTCGTAAATGGCACCTCTGTGAAGTGCAAACCCCTTTACAACGACATATTAATATTTTGTCTAATTTAACGAAAAGCAAATGGATAATACTCGTATAGAACAAAGACAGGTTATTTTAAGGATGGAGACGAAAACATTGTGGGAAAAGGAGAAATTACTCGTTACGAGCAAATTCTCCTTTTTGTTCACATTGTTTCCCGATTTCAGATACATTAAAATATGTGTCTATCAGAAGAATGCTTTCACATTTAAAGAGCAAAACGACTGCATTCTTTTTCAAGCTTTGCATTTGGAAGAGTCCATAGCCAATTCTAGGAATATCAAGATAACAATTTTGATTTGAACAGTAGAGAGCGTCGGCTTTAATTTGTGTGTGCTAATATATAGGCATCACTTCTCCATTGTCTGTCTGTTTGTCACAATGTGACCTATTGACAGGCAGCTCATCCGTTCCTTCAAACACTCTGATGTATTAGTCACCGGGCAGAAGCCCGCGACTTCTATTTGTAATAGCTTTTCGGAAATGACATGAACTAGTCAGGATCCATGAATCAATATTGACATTATTGGGATGCATATGACGCAAGTGAAATTATACGTCCATTTTATATTATGTATATAAAAGGATACCAAAAAAAAAAAATTATCCATTTTTTTCACACTTGTTATTACAGGTAAGACAGAGGTGTTAAGAATTAATTGGTTGGCAAAGTGAGACTACAATTTTGACCAAAAAATCAAAAGGTTGACAAAGTGAGACTGAACCATTCATTCAGTGAACACTTTATATGCAACTCTTGTCATGTTTACACAGTGAAGACTAATGCGAACCTTTTCTGTGATGAGCATAATTATATTACAATGAAAGTATCACATACAAATAATGACGACTGAGACAAACTGGTGTATATGAACAAATTCATCAGAGTATTTACTGTATCCTTACATTGGAAGAGACACTGGTATAACTTCTGTCGGAAACTAGACATTATTAGTTCCATTGGTTTTCCTCCTATTCCCCTTTTACCAACAACAATACGCCATTTTACAAAACATGTAATATTTGAATATGTAACATACAACACTATACTATACTAACGTGTCTTTAAAAAAACTAATTCAAATGACTAATTATGGGGTGTTAAAGGATATTGAGAGCCAAGTCGTATCTTTTATCAACACCAATAAGCCAATTTACAAAACCTGTAATTTCCTTTACATAAGTTACATACACTACATGTATATTATGCTAACGTTTCTCTAAATACTAACTGAAGATTATTGACAGCCAAATCGCAACTTTTGCCAACAACAATACGCCATTTTACCAAACGGGACATTATTACATTCATAACATACAACACAACACTATGTTAATGTGTCTCTAAAAACCTCTTTCAAATGACTAATTATAAGGTGTAAAAGAGTATTATCAACTGACTCTCACGTTTTCAAAAGAAAACCTGTGATGTTGGTATATAAAATACATACGCGTTTCTTTTCTTTTTTTTAAAAAACCACACAGTACTATCAATGCGAAGTGAGAACAGGACGAACTAGACGTTATGGTGAAATTCTATAAGATACTGTTATAAATATTTCCCAAGAAAGAAATGTAATATAACCGAATAAAAGGGATTACTGTTTATACATGGATAAACTATACTCGTCTAATATGAACACATACCAAGTTATGTTAAACTGAAATTGGTTATATTACATTGCATGAAGAATTGATTCAATAGTGTACGTTTAAAATATTCAGTTCGGTGAAAGGGGCATTAATTATAATGATGAAATACATTGCTCCGGGGATATGCACTATAACTACATGTGTATAAGAGTGTAAACATTTTACCCAAACACGGATAAAAGATAATGAATACACAGTACATGATAGGTACGTTATTATAATCATAATATATCTATAGGTGCTACCTATTTACGAAAAAACGCAAGATAATTATAAACAAAAATTAAAGAACATACTTTGGCCATACAAAAAGGATTTATAAGTAATTGACTAGACAATAATAATGTTAATGTCATGTTTCTTGCATTATCAAAACATATTTGGAATTCGTATTGCTGTCGTCTATTATTACGAACAGAAAATAATAAAGTAAAAACTTTCAGAAAATCAAGGAATACATTTATAATGAACGAGGTTAAAACATGAGGGCCAAGATGATCCTTAATCGATCACCTGCATTATGGTAAAGAAGCAAATAGATCAGCCCTTTTCTGATGCCATCTGGCGACTACCTTTTTCAACCAGTCAATATGACTGGAACAAATTATGTAAGCGGTCACATTTCTGCTAAACCCTTTCCCTATTAGAGACAGTTTCTGAGGCCTATGCAACAGACGATTTAGGAAAAGATTGTCACCAAAAGAACAATTACTCCTTATGAGAAAGTTATCCTTTTGCCACAATGTTTGATCAATAATTATACTTTGAATGAGTGTGGCAATAGCTCATGTATAGGAATTTGGGGTCTTTCATGTTGATACCACTTTTTTTGCGGGAAACGACGTCGCTCCATTGACGTTACGTCAAGATGAAGTGTAACGGAAATGACGTCACGTCCTTCTTTGGCTACGATACAGTCAACATTTAGGTTCGAGCGTAGAAGGCTAATGCTGTCGGTTTTTTTACGAACGGGAAAACATATTTCTTACAGATTTCCATTTAGTTTTAACTTTTCGTACAAATGTTTATTCCCACATAACACAGCATTTTAATGATCTTAAATATCTATTTTAAAAAAAAATGATTAAAAAGACGACAATAATGTTCAATCCGTGTTTTTCCGCTCATTTTATACATATCCAAAATACCGATTTAAAAAAAAATGATTAAAAAGACGACAATAATTTTCAATCCGTGTTTTTCTGCTCATTTTATACATACCCAAAATACCGATTTAAAAAAAAAATATTAAAAAGACGACAATAATTTTCAATCTGTGTTTTACGTCTGCCTTTTATACATATCCAAAATGGCGGATTTTTCCAGTTTCATTTCAGAAAGCTTCATGGGTTATTGAAAAAAATAAAAAAATAAAAAAAAAAATCTCACACCCGTTAACTATAAGCGAAAAAATTTTTTTTCGTATTACACGTTCAGCCGATATATAAAATATAAAATATGTATTTTTAAAGTTATCATTAGACAGGTAAACAGGTGAAATAGTTATTTATTGAGGATGCTACTAGTCTGTTTGTTTGTCTGTCTGTCTGTCTGGCTGGCTGGCTGGATGGCTGTCTGTCTGTCTGTCTGTCTATACTAGTTGTGTTATTTATAAATGTTGTTTCTAGTGTTGTCTGTCGATTAGTAGGAGATTTTCTTGTAATTTGAGAAAATATCTATTTAAGCAATTTAGATTTATAGATAGTTTTGTTGTTCAGGATGTGTTTGTTTTCAATATTTCGAATCGAATATCCAGTATAACTTGCTAATATTTTCCTGTCATGTTTTAAAGCTGTTTATTATTGACATAACTAAACTTTATGTCTAAATGTTTATGACTAAACAACGGTCTGAGGTACGTATCTGTGTGTGTTTTAATTAAGAATCGTATGTAAATTCTATATATTTTGATAAACATAACCTGATTCTGACCTAAGATACGCTGCATTATGATAGGAATGTATAGCTCCTGAATGCTGAGCTGGTCCAAGTTGAATAAGACACAATGTCAATTTGCATATAATTATAGAGTGCTGTCTGACATAGCAGTGCAAAAGTAGCGACCGTTCAATGAATCTGATTAATAAGAAGCATTCCTATTCAATTATTGATACGCTTAATGACAAATGCACATAGAGAGAAAGTGACTACATTTTGTATTTAATAAAAACACGTGCATTTATCCCAATAGACTGCATTACATTAAGGTCATGGTCATGTTAATTTTGTCAAGTACTAATGAATTAATGAAGCGTTACTCAATTTACATGTGTGTATGCCATTCGAATGTATTCAATGTTACACATGTTAATCGTAATATCGGTTGTGTAAACCATTCTGTGAGATTAATTTAGACATTTTAAAAGGAGATTTTTATACTTGTTCTTATTGAAATCGATGTTATATTTCTATATTTGACTGATCTCGTTTATAAATATCGTCATAACCGTTAATCATCTTTATTTCACAGCAGTTTAAAGAAAATGGAAGAAGCAAACCTAACAAACCTATCAGATGAAGATCTGACTAAGATATGCGCTCCTTGTACATTCAGGAGTATTAACACACAGGCGGAATCCTACTGTCAGGTTTGTTCAGAATATCTGTGTAATACTTGTAAAGTAGTTCATCGCAGTGCTAAAGCATTACGTGATCATGAGCTTAAACAACTTGACGATTCACAGAGATTGTCGATTAAACAGAAGGCACTGATTTCATCAATTTTGGCATATCACAACCACCAAATGAAACGTTGACACTATTATGTGATAACCATACAAAGCCATACATAATGTTTGTAAACCAGTGACACATCCGAAATATTACACTCAGGCTCTGAAGCAAATTTCGAAGGAAACAAATATAAAGTAGGCCGTGGTTCAATGCATTGGGAAATCAAACATGTGTTTATCCAATCCAATTAAACACTCCATGGAAGAAAATAAAAGTTTTATAAAAGATTGCTCGAGAAAGAGTAGGAACGAAGTAGAGAAAGGAGTTCTAAAGAATTAGTTCTAAAGGATAACTCATTGCTTGGAACGAGATCATGGCAAAGAAGATGAAAGACAAAATATAAAACACTGAGAATCAACTACTAGCTGACATTGAGGGGATATCAAAGCAGTAGGCGCAATGTTCAAACAGATGCAACATACCATGAACTCGTTTGAAACCATCGGGACGGACTTTGGAGATGCGGCATTAAATCCTTATGATGAAAGAAAAAGGAAATATCAATGAGGGTATAGAAATAAAGATCCTAAAAAGGTACAGCCGTTTATGTTAACGTTTCAAATGTGTGACAAGCTTGTGACCGTAACGTCCGAAAACACCCGGCATAGATACCCTGGAAATTAAAGAGAGGCGGATCAGTTAACCAAAAACCAGAGTAAGAACAACAGCTTTGTTTCCAAGACCTATCTTCTACAACCAACAAGAAGATTATTAATGCAGGAACCAACTATGTCTCGGGGTGTGCTTTTAATATCTGTTATCAATCTTATTTAATTGAATGCAATGGAAACGCATTAATTATGACAATGCCGAAAGTACAAACGACTTCTTATTGTTGATTTATATTTCTTATTTTCATAGGTAATATTAATCTTCACTTATTAACCGTAGTATTGTTTATCATTGCTATACGTTTTAAGCTAGCTGTTGATTTTGCTTTATTTTTGCGCCTTTAAAAGTGTATGAAAGTCTGCACCAAACGTTTGGATGTTTACGCGAATAAAAATTCTGGATGTAATTGTTGAATTATTTGGTTATTTCTTTTAAAGTAAAACTACTTGCTTTCTTACGCGAGACAAGACATTTTGATGAATAAGTGACCACATTTTGATTTCTTGGAAGTACCCGAGTACTCGATCGGAAGAGTATACGAGTACCCGAGTACTAATATCGATACCAATCGTTCCAATCCCTAGTTTTTATGCCAGACGGGCATATATACACGTGACTTTAAACTGAAGAACGAACTGAAGTTTGAGTCCTGCGCATTTTATGCAGCGGTTCTGTCTAACACCGAGGTCATTGTGACTGAACCAGATTCAAAAAGTCTTCATTTCTTAGTTGTGTCTAATGGAATTGAGAAGGGTATATCAATTTCTATCGGAATGAAATGTTGGGGAATTGACTGTACAAACGATAAACTATATGGCAGTTGTCACAACAACCATTGAAAGGAAGGTGTTATAAAGGTGCTGACGATAGATCACCTCTAACACTAATTGGGAGTACACAGTATACATTTTCTGACAGTTACCTTAAGCGGAGCCGTTGTTTGTCGCTTGACTCGAGCTTCATGACTTGTGGGGATGGTTACAACAATATACACGTTGTGAAAAGTGATGTTAAACGTCACAGGATTCTTCTTACCCGTGATGACGGATATTATCGGCCTAATTGTTTGGCTTACAGATACCAGTGATACCACTCTGGTTGTCGGACAATTGTATACACCAGACTCATTTCTGGCCTTTAACATCAAGTAAATAGAAAACAAGAACTTTTATGCATGATACTCGTTACAGACATCAAGTGATTTATCTCTGATGAACGGACATGGTGAGACATCTGATTCACTTTTGACATTATGACACTAAAAGACGAAATGCATTGACTTTGACAAAAACTAAAAAAGGGGCCAAACATCAAGTAAATATTAATTCATGTAATTTATTACACAGATCAAGTGATATAACTTTGATAATCGAACATGGTGAGACAAATGATTCACTTTTGACATTAATACACTAAAAAACGACATGGATTGACTTTGACAAAAACTAAAAAAGGGGCCAAACATCAAGAAGTAAATATTAATTCATGTAACTTATTACACAGATCAAGTGATATAACTTTGATAATCGAACATGGTGAGATATCTGATTCACTTTTGACATTAAGACACTAAAAGACGAAATGGATTTACTTTGACAAAAACTGAAAAAGGGGCAAAACAGCAAGTAAATATTAATTCATTTAACTTATTACACAGATCAAGTAATATAACTTTGATAATAGAACATGGTGAGACATCTGATTCACGTGTGACTGTACAACCTTAACAGACGAAAAGGTTTGACTTTGCATAACATTAAAATGGTGCCAACTATAAGGCAAATGTCTAATGGCACTGAAAGCAATTTTCCATTTTATTAAATTGAATACAGAATAAATTTGTTTGTTATACATATAAAGTAACTTCAAGTTTTTAATAAATATTGATTGAACAATCGGATTGAATGATGGATCGGTGACGGTACCTGACTATATTGAGTCGTCGCACTTAAAATAAAGTAAAGACAGACAGGTTTATAAGCATTCGTTTAATTATCTGTGTGTACAATTCTACTTTCGGAGGGCTTAATAATCTAGACGAGTTTCAGTACCTAGTGTGCATAGTTTAAAGTTAGCTGCCCCTTCATTATCGGTTCTTAATTACTATAATATGCATTTAGTATGAATAAAATACAAGAACATCCCTCGCTGTTTATTATACTAGTCCAGTAGTCAAACTCTAGTTTTCCGATAAAACGAGAAGAAGAATTTAGAATAAAATTGCTTATTATGTTAAAAAGCAGCAAAATACCGGAGATATTTGAACATGGTGAACGTACGAAAAAGCATAGTGTTCTGATCTAGATTGAAATAATCGATTACACAGAAAATCAACCGTATTGTCCAAAAGTGTAGATGCAGAGCATCCAGCGCATCATGGCAATAGTATCTGGTTACTCACGGTTCCCTTGTCAGTGATAGACGGTTTCAAGAAAATATCTGTAAATAAATATTACACACTTTCTGACGCCTCTGCAGCAGACGACTTGAAAACTTCGTGACAAAAGTAGAAATTTAACAAGAACGATCAATTTCTCCTTTTGTGACAATGTGTTCTATCCAATTGCTGCAGACAGATTCGTTGTATATGGGAAAGGTTAAACACAATTAAATATGTCCGTAGAGTAGTTTAGTTGAAAACATGTAACAATATGGTTCTTTAAAACAAATTGCATCTGACGGCATTTTAATTAACCGATGCGTAGTCCGGATAGCCCGGTCGATGGCGACTCGATCCAGGGGTTGTGAATTCGAAGCCCAGATCAATCGACATTCTCTCCGACGTTTGACAAAAGACAATGCGACACGCGGCTAAATGTCTATGTGGAAAAGAAGGCAGTTGCTTGGCAATATATCTTTGTAAACTACTGGTATAAGAATGCAAGGAAGCACACTAGTAGTTGAACTGACTGCCGTGATATGTCTGAACAATTTTTGAAACGGCGTTAATTAGTCGTCTGTTGCAGGGCGTTTGTGTCGTCTGAACCAACAAATCATCAAGAAAACAAAGGATACGATGAACCGGAACGACATTTTGTGTCTAAGGGCTATTTTGTATTGTTCAATATCGCTTATTCGTGTGTGTTTAAAACATTTCTAAACAAGATAGATTAAACAAGTTTTCTGGTGCAGAGCGTTTGTATTTAAAAGAAAGTAAAACAAACGATAGGTCTACAAGTTGAGCTATAAGTGTGTTTATATTTATATATATAAGTATTCACTGTTGCTTATTCAGTTAACAATTTCATATCAAACACGTTCTGATCCGTGAACATGCAAACCGACCAACCGTAAAATCCGCAAGACGTCAAGTTTATATAATCAAAATACTGACAGTGCTGACCGGAAGGGGCTAGCTGCAGATAACATTTGGACATGGATTTACCGATCCCAAAAGTCTAACAATATTACAATAGTACATTGAATGATATATAAATACTGTACACACAGTATGGGGGTCCACCACTTCCCTTAATGATGCGTATCTTGGTAGTAAACCTACTGGTTTAAAATGGACTTGAACCGTTATTTTTGTATGCAATGAACACATAAACATGTCATATCAAACTCAAATGAAGGTCTCTGCCTAACAATAAAAACACGTATTAAGAGTCCAATTATAATATTAATGCAGAAATAAATTCCTGTGTAATCTTCATTTTCTACGGCATGATACAACTGAAACATTGTTAAAATCGATGAAAATCATCGTACAAACAAACTCAACATTTTCTAAGAAGGTTTCACAAAACATAAGTAATTATAAGTAAAAATAACTTTGCGAAGGAGAATTCCATTTCATCATGGATTTGCAGACATATGTTGATGAAATTATGTAAATAGAGGACTATTGTCCGCAGTTGTCAACGTCCTTCTTTACCTATGTCGTCAGCAGTGTTCAATGTCCTTCTTTACCTTTGTGGTCAGCAGTTTTCAACAGATTCTAATAAGGAATACACTTCAGATCAGAAATGAGACGTAATGTTCTTATAACTTTGACTCATAACCTACATTTAACAATACAAGCAACATATATTCAATATTTTGATAAATATAAATATTATAAAGTTTAATTATTCAGTCTTCTGGATGCGTTTTTCGTATATTTCGTGTTTTTTTCTTTTCTTTTTATTGATTTTGGTTGTGAAGCTGATTGTACTAACCACTGAAAAGCGTCTTGTAAATTGTATTCAAAAGTTTTTTTGAAATTCCAACGCCTAGGCTAATTAACACATGTACCGTGTATGATATATTCTGTCAACTAGTTATCTTATTATCATTTCAGTAATGTATCTCTCTTACAAAAATTAAGTCATATCTCTGAACCCGAAATGGTGTTCAGTAATCGAGAGCTTCTGTAGAAAGAGATATTTGAAGACTGATTCCAGCCTATATTTCGATGAGTGTCTTCGCCTACTAAAGCAATTGGATCTGACGATCCCCTTGCTAAAAACCATCGAGTTACATCGGTCTCAAGTCATATGCTTAAAAATTGGGAAAACCAAAACAAGATATGGGTCATCAGACGTATAGAAAGCCTATAAGGTGGCTTTAAAGTAAATATTGTCTATTTAAAGAGTGTATACGAGATATAGCATGTGTTCCAGTGAAGGACCTACTGATGAAGCAATATTTCCCAAACAAGGATAACCCAACACTATATATTAAATCACATTGGATAAAACCCTTAAACTCATGTTTCCGTAAATAGCCGCATTTTCTAGCCTTGTACGTGTTTGTGTACCATAGCCTAGCACGTGTTCAGTAGCCGTTATATAATTAATATACTGTTGAAAACGACGTTAAACATAAATATGAATAACAAACGATTCACGTAATGATTCACGATGAGACGTAAATTTTGCTTGTTTTGTCTGAATCAGACTGCAAATAATAATAATAAAATCTCACAAGGGAGAAACCAAACATGTAACATATAGATACATATGATAAATTGAGGTAACTGTACGAAAATTAGTTATCATTGGTGTTTCCGTTTGGTTTCTCTCCTTTTCGTATTGCAATACAAATGTAACACCAAAAACAGACTTGTTGAACTGTTTTCAAATTATCAATTCAACCAATTAATCAACCCTTACCCCGATATACGCATTTGAACGCCCTCAGTCTCACTAGAGTCTATACCTTCCTCCTACGATAAGACGAGACATTGATACATTACCTGAAAAAGAACTAGACATGTAGACGCACTCATATCATTATCCCGTCCATTTAATGTGTTGGTAATACGAAGTACACTTATACCTTTTTATGTGTGACTAATCTACATTGGTTATTCTAATAAAGAATCATTAAAGTAGACGAAGGGCATAAGCTGAAGAGCATGTGTTTTTATTCAAATATTGTTCATACCAATATACAAATCTGAACGCCTATACATAGTCAACTGTTCTTGACTGGTATTAATGTGTGCATACATATCACTCGCTCTGTCTGTCCTTCTATGTGCATGTTTCCTATTCAACACTCACTCACATACCCGCCCAATAATGTCGTGAGTAGTAAGAGATCAAAATGTTGTCTATAAATTTCAACATGGACTATTTTCGGTGTAGTAACATTGGTTAATATGAAAGATTAACGATGTGCTCTTATTTTGTTTTAATTTGTTTAGTTATTAAGGTTTGTACAATTACAAGTATGATTTCAATTGACATTTAGATACTCCATTTCCTCATAATGGTGTATTGGTTTATATACTTGTTAAGCACTACTACGCTTTTATTTGAAATAAATAGAGTTTTAATAAACTACTTGATCGTAAAGAATAACACTTCAAATGAGGCATTTGTAACAACCTTTTTCATAGCCTCACATTCTAAGTTACTTAACATCTGCCGAAGATATATTTTAAAACATCATCATCTTCATTCTTCACATGTTAACCATATATATGGTAATCAGCCATGACTATGGAACGCCTTTACTGTCTTACTATGTTGTATTGTATTATACGCAGTACATTTTCATGTATACGAGGTACATATTTCATTTGACGTGGTACATATTTCATTTGACGTGGTACATATTTCATTTGACGTGGTACATTTTACATGATATGCAGTGCATTTTGTATAATATATCGTGGTTATTTAATAATATGAAGTGCACAAGTATGAAGATACAGTAGAATAACCATTATATAGTGTGCAAACAACGTCATATGCAATACAAACAATATTATATGCAGTCTATTCTTCAAAACGTGTGGTGGTACTTTGATTATATGCGGTGGTTTAAACTGTATACGCGGTACAATTACATTGGGGATGATCAATCATACTTTCCGGCATTCTCCGGAATTATTTCCGGAAATTACCGAGCATGACAGATAGGTTTGAACATTAACACCGTCTAATTTTAAAAAGGTCTTGTGGAACAATCTTTATGAAAAGTGTACACATTTTCTAAATAGACAAGATGCAGAATGTCGTCTATGCATGCGATCTCTGATTGCTGAAGCAGACAACTCTTGAAATCATTATGGCAAAAGGATAAATTGCTCATCTTGAGAAATTTCTCCATTTGTCACAATGCGTTCAACCAATAATCATACTTTCATTTATTAAGATTTTCTATAGTTTTGCCTTAACGTCATCTGATGCATACTTGTTGTATTACGGAAAAGATTTAAAAATGTGTTTAGGTTACCACTTTATGGTAATGTTCCCTCATAAAAACAACTTTAAATTCCTCAGCAGCTTCTGGAAGTAAGAGAAATAACTTGAAAAGTGATTTACATGATATATTTGATTTTGTCTTTGGGAAAAGGCATAACTTCGTTTTTTTTTTCTGAAAAGTGTAGGTTCAAATCAGCCTGCATATTTGCTTATCATAACCCTCACAAGTTGACTGAAGCTTCTAATAAGCATATGTAAGTACATGTTATATTCTAGTGCTATAACATAAGACTCCGTTGACACGCACTCGAGCTTGTGAGAGGTCATATATTATTGGACTAGTAATATTCAGACTTTAGATTTTAGATTTTGATCAGACTGCAAATCATGCCGAATGAACAGACTAATTTCGTCTAGAGCGGATTTCAGTGCAGACGACGACATTCTGCCACTCGTGTATTCAGAACATGTGTACACATCTATTTATAAATTATTCAAGCGCTTTTTTTTAAATTGAGTAAACGGTGTAAATGTTAATATCTATCTGTCTGACTCGGTATTTTCCGGATAAATAAACAGAGAATGCCGGAAAGTATGATCATCCTAATGAAAAATGCACCGCATATAAAGCTGTTTACACCATGTATAAATTAGTATGGACCGAACATATTGTCAAATGCATTGCGTACTATGATTGTTTATGAACACATACATAATAATTCACCAGGTATAAAGATACGTGCAGGCACTTCATATATTAAAACATACACCGCATCTATTGACCAACATACAACGTATAAATGTAAAACTACTGCATACACAAACAAATACACCACATATAACGTCATTTGTACTGCATAGTATATAGTTTGTATTGCACATAACGTTTTTTGTACAACGTATAATGGTTATTCTACTGTTTAAACACTATTTTGCACTGCATATTATTCAATAATCACTACACATAATAAAAAAGGCACTGCTTATCATGAATAATGTAACACGTCAAATGAAATATGTACCTCATATACGTGAAAATGTACTGCGTATAATACAATACAACATACTAAGACAGTATAGGCGTTCCATACATGACCGAGTAAATATCGTAAGGTTGTCAAGGATTCGAACCCTAGTTGCGGCTGTTATGGTGGAAGTGCCCTTGGGTAATGATCATCTTTTGGTCTGGTATGTTTATCAAAGGACCAAAAAGTATTGAAATATTGAACTGTCGCCGTGATATAACTGAAACAATGTTTCTTAAAAAAATACAACAAATGCAACCGTCTATCAATCTCTCAAGACAAGTTACGGGGTTGATTTTCAGTCAATTACATAGGCATAAACTGTTGGAATACGCATGCCTGACAGAATGTAACACCAACACTTTAGAGAGTCTGAACCGAAATGCGACTTCATATTCAATTGTTCCGATCTTTTTCTATTCTAGTTAAACAAAACAGAGTTATTAAATGTATGTATATACGGAGTTTAAATGGATAACGGGCTATTGCAATTTTCAAAACACGACAGTTGATAATATCAAAATAATAACATTTGAAAATATCAATTCCTGGCGCTTCAAAATAAAATATTCATATGCATATGACCATTTTCTACTATTTCAACATTCTGCATTCCCCGACAACAGGAGAATGCCATTTAGACCACAACATACGTAAACAGGCCTTCGAGGTTTCACAATAAGTGAAAATCCAGATCAGCATGTGCCTTCGCATAGTCTGATCTGGATCTTCTATCTCGCTCCATAATATCATGGAAACGTCTGTGGGATGGTTACAAACAAATTACGACAATACGAGTCTGAAACATTTGAGCTAAATGCAATTCTTGAGCTGCAGTAGGTGAGATGGTATTGTTTCATACTAAACATATTTTCATCTCAATGTTGTGGCTTCGAAAGAATGTTGTGTAAGTACTGGTGTGGGAAAGCCAGGAAAACATGGGTAGGTGCACTGACCGCCGTGATATGACCAAAGCTGTTGAAAGTGGCGTTAAACTCCAAACAAACAAACAAACAAACAATTCATCTCAATGTTGATAAAAGGTGTGGAACCAACGTCAATTTTTCCTGTCCGCTGCGATAATACCTAAGCTACATTGAAAGCGTTGTAAACTAAAAACAAAACAAAAGCATCTGTATTTAATTAGAATTCCTACGAATGTCTGGGGTTTTTTGTGAGACGTAGCTTATTTTGTAAATATTATCAGAAGTACGTGATAAAACACATACCGTGACGAACATGTTGTACAAGTTAGAAGAATTTCCGTCAAATGTATAGGAACTGTAAAATAATAGGTATATTTGTATGTGATTTACACCGCCTTCAACAATTTTTCATTTATATCACGGCGTTTCCTGGGGGAAATTACCGGTATCACTGGTCAATTGATCCTGACACCAGCCAGTCAGTCTGTATGTTAACCCCATACCATTGACACCAGCCAGTCTGTCTGTATGTTAACCCCATACCACTGACACCAGGCAGTCAGTCTGTATGTTAACCCCACAGCACTGACACCAGGCAGTCTGTCTGTATGTTAACCCCACAGCACTGACACCAGGCAGTCAGTCTGTATGTTAACCCCATACCACTGACACCAGGCAGTCAGTCTGTATGTTAACCCCACAGCACTGACACCAGGCAGTCTGTCTGTCTGTATGTTAACCCCACAGCATTGACACCAGGCAGTCAGTCTGTATGTTAACCCCATACCACTGACACCAGGCAGTCAGTCTGTATGTTAACCCCACAGCACTGACACCAGGCAGTCAGTCTGTATGTTAACCCCATACCACTGACACCAGGCAGTCAGTCTGTATGTTAACCCCATACCACTGACACCAGGCAGTCTGTCTGTATGTTAACCCCATACCACTGACACCAGGCAGTCAGTCTGTATGTTAACCCCATACCACTGACACCAGGCAGTCAGTCTGTATGTTAACCCCACAACACTGACACCAGGCAGTCAGTCTGTATGTTAACACCATACCACTGACACCAGGCAGTCAGTCTGTATGTTAACCCCACAGCACTGACACCAGGCAGTCAGTCTGTATGTTAACCCCACAGCACTGACACCAGGCAGTCAGTCTGTATGTTAACCCCACAGCACTGACACCAGGCAGTCAGTCTGTATGTTAACCCCACAGCACTGACACCAGGCAGTCAGTCTGTATGTTAACCCCATACCACTGACACCAGGCAGTCAGTCTGTATGTTAACCCCACAGCACTGACACCAGGCAGTCAGTCTGTATGTTAACCCCACAGCACTGACACCAGGCAGTCAGTCTGTATGTTAACCCCACAGCACTGACACCAGGCAGTCAGTCTGTATGTTAACCCCACAGCACTGACACCAGGCAGTCAGTCTGTATGTTAACCCCATACCACTGACACCAGGCAGTCAGTCTGTATGTTAACCCCATACCACTGACACCAGGCAGTCTGTCTGTATGTTAACCCCACAGCATTGACACCAGGCAGTCAGTCTGTATGTTAACCCCATACCACTGACACCAGGCAGTCAGTCTGTATGTTAACCCCATACCACTGACACCAGGCAGTCAGTCTGTATGTTAACCCCATACCACTGACACCAGGCAGTCAGTCTGTATGTTAACCCCATACCACTGCCACCAGGCAGTCAGTCTGTATGTTAACCCCACAGCACTGACACCAGGCAGTCAGTCTGTATGTTAACCCCATACCACTGACACCAGGCAGTCAGTCTGTATGTTAACCCCACAGCACTGACACCAGGCAGTCAGTCTGTATGTTAACCCCATACCACTGACACCAGGCAGTCAGTCTGTATGTTAACCCCATACCACTGACACCAGGCAGTCAGTCTGTATGTTAACCCCATACCACTGACACCAGGCAGTCAGTCTGTATGTTAACCCCATACCACTGACACCAGGCAGTCAGTCTGTATGTTAACCCCACAGCACTGACACCAGGCAGTCAGTCTGTATGTTAACCCCACACCACTGACACCAGGCAGTCAGTCTGTATGTTAACCCCATACCACTGACACCAGGCAGTCAGTCTGTATGTTAACCCCATACCACTGACACCAGGCAGTCAGTCTGTATGTTAACCCCATACCACTGACACCAGGCAGTCAGTCTGTATGTTAACCCCACAGCACTGACACCAGTCAGTCAGTCTGTATGTTAACCCCATACCACTGACACCAGGCAGTCAGTCTGTATGTTAACCCCATACCACTGACACCAGGCAGTCTGTCTGTATGTTAACCCCACAGCACTGACACCAGGCAGTCAGTCTGTATGTTAACCCCATACCACTGACACCAGGCAGTCTGTCTGTATGTTAACCCCTCCACACTGAGCGCTAAGAAGGTAGCCATTACCTCCATCTTGAAGTATTTGATATGACCCGGCCACGGATCGAACCCGCGCAATTGAGTCGGACATTATTCCCGTACACTATCGGTACGATTTTATAGGAACGGTAAAATGAGTAAAGATGAAATCCGCTGTTGATTGCATTATAAAACCATGATAATAAACAATGGAGCTCAATCAGGAGAGCAACGTTAACTTAATCATAACACAATGGGGAAAGGAGCACGAGTACATTAAAATACATTTAGTGTTTGTTGTTTAACGCCTTATTCAACCATTTTTCCGTTATTTCACGGCGTTTCCTGGGTAAGTTACCAGTACTGCTGGTCCATTTATCCTGACACTAACCAGTCAGTCAGTTATATCACGGCGTTTCCTGGGTAAGTTACCAGTACTGCTGGTCTATTTTTCCTGACACCAACCAGTCAGTCAGTTATATCACGGCGTTTCCTGGGTAAGTTACTAGTACTGCTGGTCTATTTTTCCTGACACCAACCAGTCAGTCAGTTATATCACGGCGTTTCCTGGGTAAGTTACCAGTACTGCTGGTCTATTTATCCTGACACCAACCAGTCAGTCAGTTATATCACGGCGTTTCCTGGGTAAGTTACTAGTACTGCTGGTCTATTTTTCCTGACACCAACCAATCAGTCGTAATGCTGACCCCGCAACCCTGGGCGCAAAGGAGGGTCTCCTATGTGAATTTATTTGCCATCACCTTTCGGCATAAAGCCATTCGGCCAGCTGCCTAGGATGGTAGTCGTTACTTCTATGTTTTAAGTTTATATTTAGATACGTACGCCCATGTATGAAATCTTGCTATAACACACTTTCGAATAATGCAGAAATCAATTATTTTGATAATGTAAGAACCAGTGTCGGGTCTATGAAAGGAGGTAAATTCTAAAGACCTAACAATTATGGTAGATTTCATGTAATACAATTGTTTAATTGAATGGTGTTTTATTTAAATCACAGCGTTTCCTGTGCACATTTACAAGAACTATCAGTAGTATATATCATGACACGTAATCACTAGCGTCATGATGATTTATTGATTGGTATTTTTGCCGCTCTCTACAACTTTCAGTTATATCACGGCGTTTCCTGCGTAATCTACAAGTACTGCATGTTCAGTTATCTTAACACCACCCAGTCAGTCGTAATGCAAACCCCGCAACACTGAGCAGCCAGCCATACTATTTGTAAAGTCTTACATTTAGATACGTACGCTTATTTAATACTTCGTGTTACAACGGGTCATTAATGTATGCGGAAGACAATTATTTTGATACCGTTCTAACATTCCACTATTATGAGTGACATGTATGGAATCCATTATTACCATTGTTAAACTATGAATGAGTGGAAAGCGACGGAAATTTGGAACCGGGCGTCCCTGGTAAGATCTCCAGTCGCGAAGGTCATGGTGGAGAACCCTTTGATAGGACGTATCGGTTAGCCTATTACTGGATTGTTTACTCAGGGGTGATGAATACATGAACTGTCGCCGTGATTTAACTGAAATAATGTTGAAAACGGCGTAAAACGATAGTATAACAACAATGATCCTACCCTTTTGCTTATATATTCTGTTATGTTTGTACCGCTGTTTGTTCTGTATATATGTAGATGTATATTGGCAATAAAATATGTTTTAAGTAAGTAAAATGACTTGACCTTAGCTCGAAGCTCCGTGTCCCGTTCCAGAGATATGTTATTTAATCATTTGCATCACATAAACGGTAATGAATATCATGAACAAATAGGTGTGATGTATAAGCAAAAGGATACACCCTTTTTTCTGTTGTGTTAATTGTAGACGAGAGCGTGTTCTGAGCTATGAATATTTATCAAAACAATCTACTTGACATACTTTTAATAAATTATAAATGAATTTACGAATGCTAACAAATTCCAGTGTTATTTTCGTCACATTTTGTGTGTTGCTCATTTAGATCTTCAAGCAGATACAATGCATATGGAATAAATGAAACGATTGAGATTGTTGAACATCCGTACAAAGTGAAGTAACCTTTATTCGATTCCTTTTTATAACGAGATAATAATGACGAGTTTTTAAATCACATATTGACAATTTGTCCGTTTTTCTGTCATTTCAAAGTTCTAGAAACATAGAGTAATTAAGCATGTCCATAAAACAAGATACACGTTGGTTTTTGTGAGCAGAATAAATCTTGATCGGACTGTGTATCCAAATACCATTTAAAACGAGAAAATGTTTAAAAATACATAAATGAAATGAAAATGAGCCGTACAACGAGAAAACCAACATTATGGCCTCTGCGTAATGTATGAATCCATATCAACCTGTGCAGTCCGCGCAGGCTAATCCATGCTGACACATTCTGTCTCAGGGGCAAAGAGGCAAAAGTAATGACTCCTGAACCAGAAAATCCACATGATGCAAAAAGTGTATGCCCGGGTTATTCTGCGCGGCATTCTTAGGCTGATCCGGGTCGATACTTTACGCAGACTCTACAATGTTGGTTTTCTCGCGGGACGGCTTAAATTAGACTCTCATTGTCATCAAACGTCAGTTTCAACGTCATTTTAAAGGTTTTGAAAAGTAGTGTAACTGACACCGCATATGGGAACAGGTAAACGTTGTCTCTCATGAGCAGTTTTGATCCAATATCTAAACTTACATATGACTTTCACAAATGTTTGCTAAGCTATATTATTCAGAAATCTTTCCATGGTCGATTTCAAATGGACGATTCAGGTCAGACTATTTATTTTGACTTAAATACAACAAGATTTAACAAAGTATGTTTGCATTAAATTTCAAAAATGATCTGTGCAAGATTTATTATATATTTGACAGAGCAATTTATGTTTTTCGAGTAATTGTTTAAGTTAAATAATGTTAAACGAGAAGCAAACAATTTATACACATACCACACTGCACGTATGTTTACGGTTAAGTACATTTACCTCCGTGTGTTGATAAAGCAAACCCGTTGGAACTGAACGAGTTGTCCAATTAATATCACTGTCATTGGTGAGGCGACCATGTATTATGGAATTTCAGAGTTTTATAGATTATGATCTAATCATATCCATATATTATAAAAGATCCAAATGATAAGATAGCCAACCTTTTATACTTTGCATCAGTGAGGATCCGGAAACGCTTGCCCATTCAAGCAGTTAAATTCATATCCCCCCCATGTTCGTCATCTAATCATACTTTCATCCTCTAGAGAGAAACTATAACCAAAAACACTAAACGTGCAAGTATTCTAAACTGAACGTAATTACTTTCTATGTAAAATCAAGAGGTTGTGTGTTCGAACACCAGCTCAGCCAACATTCTTGTCGGCGTTTAACAAATGCAAATGCGACAATCTTCAATCATATTCCATTAATAATATCCTATAAATGTAGAAAAACAACCAGTTGCTTAGATAGACTGTTAAGTATTTGGAGGACTAGTGAGAGAAAGTCAGAAAAACACATGATAGGTAGGTGAACTGGCCGCTGTGATAGTGCTTAAACATCGTTGAAAACGGCGTTAAAACGCAATCAATCAATATATTAATGTAAATAAATCCGAAAGGCAGATTTCGCGTGACGCAACCAGCATTTTGTAATACTTATCAATTAATTAGATGGACTTTAAATACCACGAGGACACAGTGCTCTATTAATAAATGCCAAATATGCAGTTAATGCAAATTCTTTTGTTGACATTTCTCCATATTGTTATGACATATTCTATTCCTAACGATACTGATGTAATGTCTACAGCTAAATAAGTAAGATATAATTGGTCATTGTCAAACGATACATCTTTTACAAATCAATAACATCCTATATTGCAGGAACTCACATAGACATTTTGTTTTGGGAATCTTACAAAATACACGTCCGCACACTTTGATCTGGTACTACACTGTTCTGGAAATTAGTCAAACTAGAGATGTTAATCTATTTTATATCTCTGTTTGCGATGGCTTCTATGGCATGTGCATTTAAATCAGATCACGCGGATGCGCGGGCAGATCGGTGCTCCGTGAATATAAACTTAGCGTAATTTTTACTCCTGTATAATGAGTGGTTTTCACGGGGACCCAACTTTAACGTTAGTTTGCAAGTGTACATGTGCATGTGCATCCATAAATGAGCCGTCCCGCGAGAAAACTAACATTGAGGGCTCTGCGTAAACGTATCGACTCGGATCAGCATGCCGTGCAGGCTTACCCGGATAGACACTTTTCGCCTCCTGTAGAAAATAAATTCAGGAATCATTACTCTACACCCCTGATTCGGAATGTGTCGGCTCGGATCAGTCTGTGCGGACTGCGCAGGCTGATATGCGTCGATACATTACGCAGAAACCATAATGTGTTTTTTTCGCGGGACGGCTAAAATCGTTATTCACAGGAGTTTCTTCAAACATTCTGTGACTTATTGGCGAATAGGACAGTAGCAGATCAGACGGCGTAGATGCATACACGTTGGTTTTCAGAGAGCGCCGTACATATGCACTAATGCTATATAAAGTTAGTTCGGTACATACTATTTGTAAAGGGTTTAACCACATGAGCTTATTCTGCAGCAGACGACTTTAAGATCATCTAGGAAAACATGTATACACTTTTTTTAAATAAATCATAGTAATTGAATAGATGTGTTATTATTTTGACAAGAAAAGAAAATGCTCATGATAAACAATTCATCCCTTTGCCATCAATAAGAGTTTCAAAAGTCGTCTGCCGCAGATGCATGACAAATGTGGCTGCAAGTTGGACATGGTTTACACTTTATGAGTATTGCGTGTAAAGTACGTTATACATGTAGTCCTACAATTTGTGTTGATTAAAAGAGATTATGCATATTACATTTCCGCCATTTTAAACAATATTTTAGTTATACCACGGCGTTCCCTCGCTAAATCTTTCATTCTGACACCAATGCATCAGTTGTAATGCTATCGTCACACGCTTGAACGCCAATATCAGAAAAGCATACTTGATTAAAACGTTAACTTTTAAAGTAACTGAATACGTCAAGGAATATGGAGTCTTTATGCATCATCGAAACATCTTATTACTTAATCAGACATCGTCCTATTTTGTTGTTTCAATCTTTGTGCTTTATACACTCATGTACGCAAAGGAGAGAATGTCAATTCTACCATTTGTAAAGGATTTAGTATAAGCCGAAAGGTGATCAAACTCGCGACCTCCCGCATCGAGGCATAGGTTCTTCCACTACACCAGGCATCCCGGACAATTCTATGAAAGCGTTATTACTAATCACTGACTTAATCGGCATGTGATTTGATCCAAATTGCATTTTGTAGAGGCATATTAACGCATCTGCAGCAGACACCTTTTTTGTGGCAAAAGCATAACTTGTTCATAATGAGACACAATGTTTTAAACTCTATTCAACAATGATGCTTTCATTGATGCAGATTTTACGTATTTTATTCAGTTGTTTCAAAGTAGTCTACTGCAGAGATAATAAACAATTTCTCATTTTGTCTCATTGGTTTCAACTCTGCTTTCATTGATGCAGATTTTACGTATTTTATTCAGTTGTTTCAAAGTAGTCTACTGCAGAGATAGATTTTGTCTCATTGGTTTCAACTTTTTGCAACAAAAATGTTTTTATTTATAGAGGTTGCCCATATGTTTGCCAAGCCCTTTACTTGTCTGTTGCAGTTTTATTGGTTATTGGAAAGTGTTAATCAAGTTATTGTTCGAGGATTTTAGTTTGATAAATAATATTAAACGAGAAGCGAAACATGTATACAACTATAATACTACACACGTAGGTGAGCTATTAAGCTCATTTATTTCCTCATTTTGTTAAGTCATACATGTTGGTACTGCGAAAGAGATGTCAGCTTAATATTACTGCTCTTTATGAAGCTTAAAAATGTATTCCGGAATTTCAAAACATTCATTGATTATAATCTAATTATTAAGACTGAGCCATTTCACACAAAGTTCCCTTTTCTGACGTTTGACAAAATGCAATGCGACATTCGTCATTCAACTACAACCAATATGCTAGCAGTCTACGTGTAAGAGCAACCAGTTGCTTGGACAGACTTTTATGCGAAGTACTGGAGTGAGAAAGCCAGTAAAACATGCATAACGGATCGGTAAACTGGCCACTGCGATACTCTTGTAACATTGTTGAAACGGTTTTATAAACGATACTGATGTAGTGGTTACAGATACATAGGGTATAATACGTCAGTGTCCCATGATGCACCGCTGATAACTCGATCCCAACCTATAGTGTAGGCAACCCTATAGACAATTAATTTACTTAAACCTTTAGTATATGCATCTGGTCACAGAAGTTGCCATGACGTTTCTGACCAGGATTTAACTCATTCCTACTTGAAACAAAATATGAATTTAATTACTAAATTTCAGTAAATTATAAAGAATTTTGACTAAGGGAGAAATTGCTCATCATAAACATTTCTCCTTTTATTTAAAATCGTCTGCTACAGATGAGTTGTTATGTGCTTCGAGTGGTAAATGGCCTCGAGTGATGAAGGGCCTCGAGTGGTAAAGGACCTCGAGTGATGAAGGGCCTCGAGTGGTAAAGGGTCTCGAGTGGTAAAGGACCTCGAGTGATGAAGGGCCTCGAGTGGTAAAGGGTCTCGATTGGTAAATGACCTCGAGTGATGAAGGGCCTCGAGAGGTAAAGGGCCTTGAGTGGTAATTGGCCTCGAGTGATGAAGGGCCTCGAGTGGTAAAGGGCCTCGGGTGGTAATTGGCCTCGAGTCATGAAGGGCCTCGAGTGATGAAGGCCTCAAGTGGTAAAGGGCCTCGGGTGGTAATTGGCATTGCATTTACGAGCATTGATTGTAGTGTAGGCTAAACATGTAGTCCTACCGTTGAGTTGTTTTACTTTTTATATTCTTCACAACCGCCGTTTTAAACACTAGTTCAGGTATATCACGGCGTTTCCTCGGTAAATGACTATTTTTTTAGTAATTACACTGATGCATTTCTCGCACTGCTATCAGCGCCAAGAAGGACAACGACCAGCATACTGGGATGTGATAATTGTCAAATCTTTGATACACCTATTTATTATCAAACATTGATGAATGTGACACGTCAAGAAAAAAGGAAGTCTAAAAACATCATCGACACTTCTTATAATATACCACTTCGTGAATCTGATGGGTTATCCACACATGTAGATTATTGTCAGAAACAACAACTGTTTTACAACAACTGCAATCGTATTTCAGTTCAATGACATATGCCTTAAATATGCTGTCGTCAAAGAACACAATCCGATATTTTAAGTAAATTAATAATTCTAACCTAAACAATCCAGAGTGCCATTACTACAATTACATAGTTTTTGGCATAAGCTTTCAGGGGATCGAACCCGCGACATCAAGCATCAATTCGGTCGCTTTCCCAATAACCAGGCACGGTCAAAAGCGTAATAAAAAAATCACTGATTTAACAAGCAAGTGTTTTGATCGAAATTGCTATTTATCCTTTTCCACTTGGATACGCGTTTCGATGCATTTGCAGCAGACGACTTTAGTTAAAACCTTGTGACTTGTAAAAGCAAACAACAATTCTGAATTGGAAATTTTATATTTCGCGAGAACGAAGACTAATGCAAGATAATGTTCATTTAATTATACATCAAGTATACTTTTTAAGGCAGCAAAAAGAAACATTATAAAAATATCGATATTTTTAATAGCGTTATAAAACAATTAACTCTTAAATGAAAATGTATGAACGCCATTTGAATCACTACCGCATTTTGATTGACGTCGGATCATGTTTCAGTGACGTACCATTACCATATTTGGTACCGTATTTGACCTAGTATAATCCGTTGTGTTTGATTTGCACATGACAATTGCTTGATTTCGCACCGGAAAATGTGCAGGTATATACTATTACAGTTTGTTTGCAAGGCATGTGTACCAATAAATCATCCAATTAGGTAAACACCGAAACTCTGTCTGCAAATCACACGATACTATTGTTTACGATTCCCTCATAGAGGCGATTCTTACGGCTCTGCACCAGACGCTTTTTGAAAATGAAATATGTTTCTCCTTCTGTCCCAGTTGTTTTCAGTAATTATATCTTCATTTATATAGATTTTGCGTGTTTATGCCTTAGTTTTTTAAGTTGTTTGTTGCAGATTTGTAGTTTGTGTGAAACGGTTAAGAATCATCTAAACACAATGCACACATATGTACGGAATACCGTTAGGGCCATCGCCTATGAATGTATTGATCTGAAACGCGATACTCGACAGTACGATGATGATAACACGACAACGCGACGGTACGATGGTGAAGACACGACGGTACGATGGTGAAAACACGATAATACGACAGTACGATGATGATAATGCGATATACTATCGTGTCTTCACCATCGTACTGTCGCGTTTTCACCATCGTACTGTCGCGTTTTCACCATCGTACCGTCGTAGTATCGTACTGTCGCGTCTTCACCATCGTACCGTCGTGTTATCACCATCGTACCGTCGTGTTATCACCATCGTACCGTCGTGTCTTCACCATCGTACCGTCGTGTTATCACCATCGTAACGTCGTGTCTTCACCGTCGTACCGTCGCGTTATCACCATCGTACCGTCGTGTCTTCACCATCGTACCGTCGTGTCTTTACCATCGTACCATCGCGATATCATCATCGTACCGTCGTGTCTTCACCATCGTACCGTCGTGTCTTCACCATCGTACCGTCGCGTTATCACCATCGTACCGTCGTGTCTTCACCATCGTACCGTCGCGTTATCACCATCGTACCGTCGTGTCTTCACCATCGTACCGTCGCGTTATCACCATCGTACCGTCGTGTCTTCACCATCGTACCGTCGTATCTTCACCATCGTACCGTCGCGTTATCACCATCGTACCGTCGTGTCTTCACCATCGTACCGTCGTGTCTTCACCATCGTACCGTCGTGTCTTCACCATCGTTCCGTCGCGTTATCACCATCGTACTGTCGTACTATCGCCTTCCGGTGCGCATGTGCATAGAAGAATTTCCCTCCATGTGACAACATGTCGGATTCAGAAGCAGAAGGTAAACATTAATTCTGGTTCATAAATCCGTATAAATGTGTATTAGATCTATGTTATTAATGGAATTAACCCTGCCTTCTTTCATATTTGCTGTATGATTCATGAATCCGTTTGATAACCCGACGGTACGATGGTGAAGATACGACGGTACGATGGTGAAGACACGACGGTACGATGCTGATAACGCGACGGTACGATGGTGAAGACACGACGGTACGATGGTGATAACGCGACGGTACGATGGTGAAGATACGACGGTACGATGGTGAAGACACGACGGTACGATGGTGATAACCCGACGGTACGATGGTGAAGACACGACTGTACGATGGTGAAGACACGACGGTACGATGGTGAAGACACGACGGTACGATGATGATAACGCGACGGTACGATGGTGACGACACGACGGTACGATGGTGAAGACACGACGGTACGATGGTGAAGATACGACGGTACGATGGTGAAGACACGACGGTACGATGGTGAAGACACGACGGTACGATGGTGATAACGCGACGGTACGATGGTGAAGACATGACGGTACGATGGTGATAACACGACGGTACGATGGTGAAGACACGACGGTACGATGGTGAAGACACGACGGTACGATGATGATAACACGACGGTACGATGGTGAAGACGCGACAGTACAATACTACGATAGTACGATGGTGAAAACGCGACAGTACGATGGTGAAGACACGATAGAATATCGCATTATCATCATCGTACTGTCGTATTATCGTGTTTTCACCATCGTACCGTCGTGTCTTCACCATCGTACCGTCGTGTCTTCACCATCGTACCGTCGCGTTGTCGTGTTATCATCATCGTACTGTCGAGTATCGCGTTTCAGATCAATACATTCATAGGCGATGGCCCTAACGGTATTCCGTACATATGACAGCAAAGACACAGCATGCTAAATTAAGACTCAGACAGAGCATTTTGTCCATGATGCTTTTATGACAATGCTCTCTTTGCTTAAACCGACATTTGAAGACGCTTAAATAAATCCATTCCCTCTTAAAATATATAGCGGACGAATTTGAAAACACTTTGAGCAAAAAATATCGAAAATATGCATCAATAAAAGTATCATTTTTGTATAGAGTTGAAATCATTGCGGCTCGTTATGAGCAAGTTTAATATTTTTGTTTGCCTTGGGATTTTCAAAGGTCATCTGCTTCAGATGCGTTAACATGTTGATCAAAACACATGCTTGTTTAAACAGTGATTGGTAATTATACTAGCATAGAGTCGTTGATTACTTGGTGTAGTAGAAGTGCGTCCGAGGTGCGGGAGGTCGTGCGTTCGATCCACTTACGAGTCATGCCAAAGACTATAATAATAGTAGTATTGGCTCTCCCCCCATTGGAACCAAGGACTGGTATTTTTAAAATTCAATTCACAATATTACAAAGTGGGGAAAGGCGAAACATTTCAAAATATCGGATTCATTTTGTATTCTTTGACGATTATATATGTTTGATATATGCATATGTAAATGAAATAAGATACGTTTGCAGTTCTAGTACCCGTTGTAGTTTCTGACAAAAATCGAGCAACCCGTTATGCTATTGGCTTTCCTCCTTTGCACTCAGTGTTGTGGTGATAGCATTACGATTGAAGTATCGGTGCCAGATTCAATAATTTTCGTAGTCACGATACATAACATTGCGAGAAAACGCCGTAGTATAAATGAAATATTGTTTAAAACGGTGGAAATGCAAAAAGCATAATCTTTTTTTCCAAGTCAAACGACACAATTGTAGCATTTCATGTTTGGCTTATACGATACATGCAATATTCATAAAGAGTAAACCATTTCCCACTTGCAGAAGCATTGTTCATGCATCTGCAGAATACGTCTTTTTAAACCTTTTGATGGCAAATGGATGAAATGATCACCATGGCAGTTTCTCTTCTTGTTAAGCAATATTTAAGGATGCACGTGTAGACCTTCACCACACGTGAACAACTTACGTTAAAGTTGGGTTCCTGTAGAAACGTTCATACTACAGGGGTATATATTCCGCTTAGGTTGGTTTTCACGGAGCATCGATATATGAGCGCATCCATGATTTCAGAACATTCTGCAATCAGAGACATGCTATAAATGTACGTATCTTGTGTTACTTATTGCCAAAACAGTGTGGAACCAGATCAAACTGCGCGGACGAGAATTTTGTAGAGTCCAAAAACAAAATGTCTATGTGAGTGCGTACAATATTTGATGTTATTGATTTATAAAAGGTTTATCGTGAGACATTGACCTATTATATATTACCGTTTTACCTGTAGCCACTACATCATCATCATTAGGAATATAATCTGTAATTAAAAAATTAATATGCTTAAAATGCATATTTGGCATTCATTGCAATAGCACTGTGTCTTCGTGATATTTAAAGTCCGTATAAATAATTGATAATAATTGGATAGAGCTGGCTAGGTCACGAGAAAACAGCCTTTCGGATTAATTTACCTAAAAAGATTGAACGCCGTTATCAACGATGTTTAAGCACAATAACGGCGTCAGTTTACCTACCCATCGTGTGTTTTTCCTACATTTCTCTCACTAGTACATGTACACCTTGAACTCAACCGTCTTGCTAAGCAAATGGTTGATTTTCTACATTAAAAGATTTTACATATATAATATTTACGATCAATCAAAAGTTCTTTCATAGTTAGTGTTTTGGTCATTGTTTTTCTCTAGAGGTTGAAAGTGTGATTAGATGACGAAGCTTATCTGAATCCTCACTGGTCGCAAAGTCTGTAAGGTCGGCTATCTTGTCTTTTGGCTCTGTTATAATATGTGGAAATGATTAGATCATAATCTATAACACTCTGAAATTCCAGAACATATACTTTCGCTTCGACAATGACAGTGATATTAATTTGACAACTCATTGAGTTCCAACATGTATGATTTAGCAAAACGCAGAGGTAAATGTACTAAACCGCAAACATACGTGTAGTGTGATATGTGTATACATTGTTTGCTTCTCGTTCAACATTATTTATCTAGAAAAACAAACATTGCTTTACCCTTTCAAATATACAAGAATCTTCCACAGATCACTTTTGAAATATATTATAAAACATACTTTTTGGGATCTTGGTGAATTTGACTCTTAGGAGACAGTCTCACTTGAATCGTCAATTTAAACCATATATGGTATTCGGGTACACAGTCTGATCAAGATATATTCTGCTCACAAAAGCCAACGTGGTCCTTGTCCCATGGACAGCCTCAATTACCCTTACATGTTTTTATAATTTTAAAATGACAGAAAAACGGACGTTTGGTGACAATGTGTGATTGAGGAATTCATTATTTTCTCGTTATGAAGCGGTATATGAATAAAAGTAACACCACTTTGTAGAGATTTTCAACAATCACCATCAATATATTACTTCCATATGCATTGTAACTGCCTTGAAGATCTAAATGAGAAAAAGTCAAATTGTGACGAAGAAATAAGACTGGAATATGTTAGCATTCGTCAATTCATTTGTAATTTATTTAAAAGTATGTCCAGCAGATTGTATTAATAAGTATTCATAGCTCAGAAAACGCTCTCTTCTACCATTTACAAAACATGACAGAAAAAGACTTATTTGTTCATGATATTCATCCCCGTTTATGTGATGCAAATGATTAAAGCCTCAGGAACGGGACACCGGCCTTCGAGCTAAGGTCAAGTAATTTTACTTTCTTAACAAAATATTCTATGTGCCAATGTACATGTACATGTACAAAGAACAAACAGTGGTACAAAGATAACAACAGAGTATAAAGGCAATAAGGTCGGATCATTGTTGCTGTACTATGGTTTTACACCGTTTTCAAGGTCATTTCAGTTAAATCTCGGCGACAGTTCACTTATTGATCATCCCTTGGTAAACAAACCAGTACTAGGGTAACAGATACGCCTTATCAAAGGGAACTACACCATGACCGGTCCATCTGGGGATCGAACTCGCGTAGCCCGGTTCCAAATACCCGCCGCTTACCACTTATTCAGGGCGAATTTCTTACCGTTTGGGTTACTCAGAATATTTTAACGATGTCAATAATGTTTCCCTACATGGCGCTTAGAGCGGGTTCGATCATAACGACCATATGCAGGGTCATAACAATGACTTAAATCATGGTAGTAATAACTGCCCTCCTTGGAGCTCAGGGTTGCAGGATTAGCATTATGACTGACTGGCTGGTGTCAGGCTAATTGGAACAGTAGTACTGAAAACTTAACCGGGAAACGTCGTGATATAACTGAAAATTGTTGAGAGCGGCGTAAAATACCAAAACATGAAACAACATAGTGCTAATGATTGCGTTGAACAGCAATACGACTAATTCATCGGTGTCAGGATCAATACTTCTGATGGTAAATTGCATTGGAAACGCTGTGATATAACTAAAATTATGTTGAAAACGGCATTAAAAATCATTTTAAAAAAAACAAATAATTATGAAATATTTTATCATTGATCAACGATCTCTTGAATTTACCTCCTTTCAAAGATGGCTCCAAGATATACGATTTATACAACGTAGAATAAAGTCTTACATTTGTCCTGTTTAACTTAGAAAAAGATTCTTCTTGCTTGTCTATTTGTTTGAATGGGGTTTTACTCCGTTTTAAACAGTATTTCAGTTATATCACGTTGTTTCCTCGGTACATTACAAATACTACAGGAGTTATTCATCCATATACAGATGTATCATCCTTTATGTTATCCCCACAACCCTGAGCTACAATGGGGGAAAGCAAATTGCATGCTGGATTATCACGTTAAATGTTAGGGTAATTGAATACAAGGTATAGCTGATACAACTACTTTGTATAAACATTGATGAATGCGTCAACGAAAAGCGAGATTAAAATCACCTCTGACACTTCGTATTATGAATACTTCTTCGTGAAGGTGATGGGTTAACCACAGATGTAGATTATTGTCAGAAACTATCAGTGTTACAACAACTGCAAACGTATTTTATTTCATTGCATGTGCCTGCCTAAAATATATAATCGTCAAAGAATACAAAATAAATCTGTTATTTTAAATTGTTGCGCTTTTTTCCCCTCTTTTAACATCCAATGTCGACTTGTCATATGTAATGCTAACCGGAACATTCATAATCGCCAAGGAGTGGAAGCCGTTGCTACCATTTTAAAGTATTTGGTATGACCCGGCAAGGCTCTTCCACTACACCACGCATATGCAAGTGTTATTATCAAAGACTTAACAACCACGTGTTCCACTCAAAATTATCACTTGTAAACACATAGTTTCGCATCTGTAGCAGACACATTTTGAAAATCTTGGAGCAAAGGGAGGTATTGCTGTTAATGAGCCAAAATGTTTTCAAATCTATTTTCCATATTTTTATTCCAGATGTTTCCAAATCTGTCTGCTGCAGGAATCACTCATAATGAGCATTTCACAATGGTTACAAATCCAATCAATAAATTGTTCATTTAAAGAGATTGCCCATGAACTTGCCAATATATTTTGTTGTCTATTGCATCTTTTTTGTTTATGAGAAAAAGGTTAAGCAATGTATTTATTTGATTAAAAACAATCGATAAATTATTCTCAACAAGAAGCAAACAATTTATATATATATATATCATACTACACACATATGTTAAGTACATTTCTGGTGTGCGATCTCAAGAACGCGTGACATGAAGGTGAACTGGTCGCCGTGATAGTCATGAGTCATTGTTGAAAACGACAATACACACACATCAATTAATCTATTAATACAATAATCATCCGATTGCCGGTTTTCGCGTGACATGACCAGCATTATATGATATTTATCAATAAGTTAGAAGGACTTTAACAATAACGATGACACCAGGCTATATTATAATTAATGATAGCTATATATTGTATGCAATTATTCTTTTGACATTTCGTCCAATTTGATGAAACAGATTGTGTCGTATAGCCCCATAGGGCACCGCTTACAACTCAATCATGTTCATAGCACTTACATAACAAGCTCTGCAATGGTACATGTATCTACAACATACGTGTCCGCGCAGTCTGATCTCGTTTTGCACTTCTAGGCTATTGTTCACAGCGAAATATTAAAACTATTATATGTTAAAGGCCACAGAATGTTGAATGATATTTCTGACAATCACTGTGCATTTGAATCAGATCACGTGGATGCGCTGTAAAATCTCTTTATGGGCGGTGCTCTGTGATAACAAACCTTAGCGTAATTATTACTCCTGTATATTAACGGTGCTACTGGAACCAACATTAATGTCAGTGTTGCAATTGTGGAAAAACGATATTTCTGCGCATTCATGCTTAATATCCTAATACATTCTGGCTGGTCGGTATCTACACTGGTCGTAAAAACATAACGGTTTCTTTGCCTAAAGCGCCGTTCCCACATACGAGTACTAGCCATATAAAAGCTAAGGTCGGTACATATTATTTGTAAAGGATTTATTCATTTCCCACATATGACAATTCTTCAGCCGACGACTTTGAAAACAACAAGGTAAACTTATTAATAATCCCCTAAAATAGATAGATAATTATTGAATAGAATGGAAAACATTTCGACAAAGGGATAACTTGATTGCTCTCAATGAACGATTCCTTATTTTGCCGAAGATGGATTTTTTATTTTAAGGTCGTTTGCTGCAATTGTATCAAACTGTGTCTGTAGGAGATTAAGGGTTTACTCTTATAAAGCATCTCCTGTAACGTACGATATACTTGTACTTATACAATTGTGCTGTTGAACTTGGATAATGATACTAGATACTGGAAGGTTTGTTTAAATGGTGTTTTAGGCTGTTTTAAACAGATGTTTTAGTTACATGACGACTTCATATCGCTAGTATTTATCCTGAAACTTACGCATCAGTCGTCCTGATACCCATCACATCCACGGTCTACAAGGAGGAAAGTCAACTCCTGATTGCGATATAACCATAAATGTCACATTAATTGCATCCAGAATATATTTGATACACGCAATTAGATCCATTTAAACTTTGATAAATATGGCAGATCAAGGACAAATGTGTTTTGATGTCGCATCGATATTACCTATTGTTACAAATTCGGACAAGAAGCTTGCTGGTGAGCAACACATCTGCAAGCTTACGTTCTTCGTGGTTTTATTTCTTTGCCATATGCCTAAAATATGAATTCGTCAACGACTAGAAAAAAAGTTGCACCTTTCTCTCTTCAACCGTATTAATGAAGCTTGTTGGTGAGCAATACATCTGCAAGCTTAGGATCTTTGTGGTTTTATTTCTTGACATATACCAAATATTTGTTTTCGTCAAAGACTACCAAAGAATTGGGTGCACCTTTCTCTCTTTAATTGTATTTACACATTGTGGTGAACTAAATCGTCCCGTTTCGGCGAGTCGGTCTTATTGCTAACCCAAGCGACATGGAGCGTAAAGAAAGAAAAGCCATTTCTACCATTTTGACCCGTTAATGGATCGAACCCACGACCTCCCTAACGAGGCAAACGCTCTTCCGATACACTACGCTCTCCGGACGACTCTCAGAAATTGCTCATATTGAGACTAGGTGTATTCAACTCTATTCTATTCATGAATTGGTGAACTGTCGGCGTGATATAACTAACATTATGTTAAAAACGGCATAAACCCATATAAAACAAAAAGTAAAGCCTGCAACGGAAGGTTCAGAGTCGGATGTGCAATGTTAAAGATAGAACAACTGATTCGTTTGTTAAATACCTCCTTTTCTCAAACTGTTTTCATAAATTCTCTGCTAAAGTGGAACTACAGCACATAGAACATTCCTCTGATGTTTCTCGAGTCTTTTATAAATATCTTTTTCATCGAAAAAGTAAAGAGTTACAATGAGTATAATGTTATGCAACTAGAGATCTTTTACAAAATATCAAAAAATAAATTGTTATTGTTAAAACTGTTTGTGTCTGAATCATGGTAAAGTGATACGTATGGACAATTGAATGGTATTTGTATGTTATGATACGGAGTTCAATTTATCTTTTACCCGTAATGTTTTCAGAATAGGTCTGCCTAAAAATGTGTCAATTATCAAATGAAGGTTAATTTGTAGAATAATCAGTTAAACACGGGGGACAATTTATATTGTTTATTTTTGTTTGTTTGACTGGTTGGTGTCTTATGCCGCTTTCACCAATATTCCAGCTATGTCACGGCGTTTCCTTGGTAAGTTATCTACTAATGTACTATTGGTCCATTTATCCAGACACCAGTCGTACTGCTAACCCCACAATCCTGAACGCCATGGAGGGAATTACTACCATTTTAAAAACTACCAAATATTGTAAGCATGAGAACTTTATTGATTTTTATACACCAGTATCCTAATCTGTTCCAAATAATATAAGTGGTTTCATAGTTTATCAAGGGGAACAACTGTTTATGGTGTAACTTGACTTGACTATGTTTTCAAATAATTGTTTTCTCCCTTTAAACATTCGTTCTCTACTTGACTCAGAGTTACACGTATGATAAGATGGTTTGCCTATTTGATTTTGAAAAAAAATGTATTGTGTGAAAGTCATTTCCTTTGAACACATTCGAAGTAAAACGTATGACAACGTCAAGTAATCACTTATTGGCGTTGCATACAATCAAATGGCCAACGTACATTTCTGACCGGAAGTACGTCACCAATGTTTATAAATACGTCACTTGTGTGATAGACAGTGAAGCAGTGCTAGAGCGTCGGTCATTCGTACCAAATGTTCGAATTCAGTGAGATGGTTCTGATTTTGGGCTTTTTCACACCGACGAAGTGAGAACTTGTTAAGTCCCCAGGAAGTAGACATCGAGCGTGCTAAATATAACCTAAAAGATGTTGACGGATTCCTGAAATTCGCATTTTCGCGTTCATTTTTAGTGTTTTTCCCCCAAAATTAAACCGACAATTTACCCAACACAATTCAGAATTGATATCCTCGCATTAATATATGCAGTAAATTTAACCTGTATCCTACCCAAGTAAGAGATATACCAAGTCCCACATATATACGCTTGCAGCAGACGACATTTGAAAACATTACGGCAATAATGAGCAAGTTCTCGTTTTTTCATAATGTTTTCAATTTTATTCAATAATTAAAGTTTCATTTGTAGAGATTTTTAACATTGCCTAGATATTTTCAAAGTCGAATGCTGACGATATGTTGTATGTAGGAATGGTAAAAGTATGATTTAAATGCAGGAACAACTGAGTTTTGTTTAATTATCAAGTGTCTTTTCTTTATCTGTCTTTTGCCAGTTCGTTGCTATACACCAACACAAAGCATCACGTTAATGCCGGTATGCTTTTATATTTTATTTATCTTTTAACTATGAAGTAGTTGAGTGGAAAAATGTCTGTCATATTGTTTGTTGGGCCAAAAAAGGCGTTTATAAATCTCATAGTGCCTTTAATCAGAGAAATAAACATGAACCACCCATTGACCGTATACTTTATTGTTGTTATCCCTTGTTACAATACAATATGTTTAACATTATCCATAAAAGCATCATAACTGTTCACATATGAGCCGTTCCACGTAAAACTAACATTATGGACTTTGCCTTAGGTATCGATCTGGATCAATCTAACCATGGCGTGCAGACCCGTTTCGCCTCCTGTGGATTTTCTGTTTCCAGAATCATTACCCTATACATCTATCACATTGAGACGGAATTTGTCGGCCTGGGTTAGCATGCGCGGATTGCGCAGGCTGATCTGGGTCGATACATAACGAAGAGTCTATGATGTTGATTTTGTTGTTCAACAGCTCATATGTACAGGTAACGTCATAATTATCAGAAAATGCTGCAGTAGAACCAGAATTATCATAAATATTACACGTGTAGAAGCAGTCTACAAGCGTAATCGTGATAAAAGATCCTGATCTCCAGATTATAGATATTATAGTCAACATTTTAAAAATATTCAAAAGTTGTCTGGGAATCTTGAAATTATAATAACGAGCATAGCTCGTTATGAGGTTTAACCTTAATAAGGGGAAATTTCCTATATTCAGTATGGAAAAGAAATTGGGTGCAAAGATACAACGGCCCAGCTCATGAAATCCAAATGAAATTACATAGAACAAAGCAAGGAACTAAGGCCGACATTTATTCATATCCGGTCGACGTCACATCCGTCCAAATCAAGCTGGTTCCCGAGATAACGGCAATAACTTTTTTGTTTACAGTAAAGGCTGATAACCAGAACCTATCGACTAGATTCCCTTTGTTTTAGGTAAGAATTTTTATCCCTCTCATTTTCGTAACATATATTAACACAGACAATATCATTTTGGCGTTCTTGTAGGTAAGATCTAGCTGTATTGTAAATTGGAATGCTTTGCATTCATTGACGGATGTTCCTGGCCATGGGATAACTGTCTGACCTAAGATGCTCTTCGTGGTAAATTTGTTTCACTAGATCAATGACAATGCTTCACAGACCTACTTAAGTCGTCAGTCCTTCTGACAAAACTCCTTTGGACGGTAAAGATCGATGCAAAAATTGGTTGAACATACAACCTGTGACCCAAATCAGAGACATGTATTTATAACTAAACTATAAAAGATCACAAAAATAGCACATAAGAAAGTAAATCTATTTTTAGAAGTGTTCTTCGAAGTTCTCGAGTGCAGATTGTTTACACATTTAATGACGTAATATCTTACGTGTCTACTGCATGGCATCCAATACTTCATTTTTTAGTGGTGAACACATTTGCAATGTGGACGGAATATTTAAGACTAATGGCTAATCAGTTAAAACTAACAGCTTTTTAGGCTAAAAGAACCCAAGAAGAAACGTCCCCAGTGTGTTCAAGAGACATATCGGGTGTCCAAAAAAGGAAGTTTGAACAAGTTTTTTAAAAGACTTGACTGGAGACACATATCCGTGGCTGAGACGGATTTATATAGGTATGCCCTGTGCTGTGTGTTCTGAACAAATAATTTAAAAATGTTTTTACAAGTGAAAAAAGGATGTGATAATCAAAAATTAATCTTAACAAGGCACATTGCATGTCAGGACGGTAGCCAGAAATCTCGACCCAAAGAATTCTCGACCCCATTATCGGTTTATATAGGTGTGAAAGGAAAAGGAGGAAATGTCCTCTATCAAACAATACTTCAAATCTTTAGAATACTTTAAAAACCATGATATAGGATAATTTATAACACTGTTAAAACATACATCATTATTACATTAATCATTATCTAAATGTAGTGTTTATAACCATCATCCATTCACACCTATATAAACTCGGGTCTAAATTGGGGTCGACTATTCTTAGGAAATTGGGGTCGAGAATTCTGGAAGCCGTCAGGACCACTGCGATGCTTTAAAAGAATCCACATCTCGCAAAACAGTTAAATCTTAAGAATTAGAAAATGCACAATGATTTTAATTCAAAAGCATTGTGAGAAGTATAATTGCATATTGTCAACAATTTGACCTGCTTTCACAATGCTTTCAAACATCATAATAAATTATGCTTAAGGTCAAATGTCATCTTCATAAGATAAACACAAATGTAAGTTACATCTGTATCATCAGTAATTATAATAATCATATGTCAATTAAAATGTTGATTTATCTTTGATTGTCAACAATATCTGTATAAAGTTTATAAACCCCTCAATGGCTACTTTTTCTGAACACAAGTGACCCCTTTTCAAAAAATTATAGAAGCATCTTTGCCCAAATATACTCAAATGAAAAATGTATAAACATACCAAAATACACCGAAATCCTCAAAGTCTACCTAATTCTTAAAAAAATGCCCCAAATATTTGAATCAGAATTCAGTGAAGATTTGGATTTTCCGCACAAATTGGGCGAGAACTGGTTGTATCTCCAGAACATTGAGCGTGATTAATATAAGATTAAAGCTTGTTTCACAATTGATGTAAAAAAGATAAGTTTAAATTCATTGGTTTAAAGGAATAATCTAGATAAGACTGCACAGAGGTCTAAAACAAAACTGGTTGCAGAACCCAAAGCTTGGCGTTTTGACATAACTAATATACATGTATACTGTTTTCAATTCTGGTCTATTTTTTAAATATTAGGCTATTTAAGGAAATAGGTATAAATAGTGTTTGTAATCTCATTCTTTAATTTATCATTTTATTGGTAGACTTGCGCATGCGCAGAGGCTGCCATAGTCATAGTGAGTTTGAAGTCACGTGATGTATATGCCTTTCACCACCAACAATTAAGTGCAATGTTTGGTTTGACTAATTTACGAATGCTCACAAAAGCAAACATAGAGTAACGAAAAAAAATCCGATTATTCAAGCTTATAATAGAAAATAACAAGTCTTGTAAGTGTAAATATCATATTTAAAGTGTACACAATTATTTAGATATCACTACGCCAATATAGCACTGCACCGCGCAATTACCCTTTGTAAATTGTAACCCTTTTTTCCCTCTCGGCAGAGATGTACACATCCACTCGCCCGCTAGCATAAGCGAGTGGAATGAAGGATCGGCTAGTACGAAATTCTAGGCGCTAGTCCATACATATTCGTTCATGTCCTTATTCATAAAGATAGTATGCATTGCTAAGCCTTTTCTTTCTCTTTCTCTCAGTCCATCTATTCCTTCGACAACGATTTGCATTTTGGATAGGTGCTTTCGACACGGTCCGCGTCTAAAGAAACAAATTTCATCAAATGATTTGAGCGCTTTAAATCACTTGTTTATAAAGCGTTTAGAATACTTTGATTATAATAGGCAGAACGAATAACGAATAAATCTTGCAAGAAATCGATCATTTCTTTCGGCCAAAATCAGGTAAATGACCCGCGGATATTGGTTGTTACAACATAACTGATTCATCCTTTTATTCTAAATTTGTATTACACAGTTCAAAATTAGATTTTGACAGTTTTTTCGTTATGATTTTGACGCGATTCAAGATTTTGACGCGATTATTTCGTTCATAGAGTTGATTACTAACAGATGACTAAGTTGATGATGGAAAGAACAGTAACAAGTTAAGTTAAGCTAAAACATGCACAGGCAGGCGAGTGTTTCATTAGGATAAGTGCAACACTCAATTCCCAATCCTGCTTGCCCTTTAACAAATCACAACCCACCCCACTCTGCAGCAGACGAATTAAAAAAAATCTGAGTAAAGATACAGAAAATCACATTTATTGGAAGTGTAATCATTGAATATAGTTGAAAACATTGTTGCAAAAGGAGAAAGCTTGTTATGAGCAATTTCTTCTTCTGCATCAATGTTTTCAAAAGTCGTCGGCTGCAATTACGTATGCAAGTGGGAAAGGTTTAAATAAGAAACACTTTTTCAAATGATAGTCAGTTGGCTATTCTAGTATATAATGTCCGTCTTAAATAATAATGACAAAACTTTCAAAAAACAGAAAAAGATTTTTTACAATTTAATTGAAAACATATTTAATCAAAGTTGGGAAAGTTGTCCCTTTCCGTGCTTTTTTTATGAGAGTTCAAATCACAAGCAAAACTTATGGGACAGAGTTGACAAATAACACATTGACACAATTTCAGATTTAGGCTTTGTTTCTGTCAAACTGCTGAAGAAGACAACACTGAGACACACATTTTGATTAAAAGTTTATTTAAAAAAAGGAATAATTTTATTTATGATAAACAACATTACAATGATGGTGTAGAAAATACATGTCAACAATACATTTTTCAATTTGTACATTCATTGCACAGACCAAATCTTAGCAAGTTTGAAATTATGGACCTCTCGGCACATTTTTTTCTCAATTCATTACGTCTTGGCAGGATTTTACTGCTAAAATTGATGATTTTTTTTTATTTTTGGCCGGATTGCTTTAGCAATTCCGGTCTATAGATTGGCGATGTCTGTCTCTCCGTCTGTCTGTTCGTCAACATTTTGGTTATAAAGTTTCAGGTTGAGGCAAAATATCAGCACTGGAAAGGGTTACACACTTGAAACTTTGCCTGAAGGTAACCGGTAAAATAAATATTCATATATGCACTTCTGTATCTCTTCTTAAACGATCGCAATTCTACCTTCAGTACTTTGTACTTTGATTTTATATAAAGCCACTGTTATTTGCAGTTATTGTCTGATGTCATTTATTATAACAGCAGTCAATCATATTCTGCATCAAGTTTTATTTTAAAACAGAATGGATTTAGAACATCCCATACAATCATGGAATAACAGTTCTGATGGCGATTATTGGAAAGGAAATTCATATAAGCAGTTAGTGATATACCCCTTGGTACCTGTCTATGCAATGAAAATATCATGCATCTTTGACTGTGGGGTAATATTCTTTCCTGCATACACATCAAAACAGTAAATGGATTGAGATCAACCTGTACAATCATGGAATCACAGCTGTTATGGCGCTAATGGGAGAAGAAGTTCATATAGGCAGTCAGTGATATACCCTTTGGTCATTGGTGCCTGTCAAAACAATGAAAATTGCATGCATCTTTGACTGTGGGATATAACTTCCTGCATCAACATCAAACAAGGGAATGACTGTACTGTGGCACAGAGGTGACATGTGTATGTTTTTTATTTATCTCGTGCGCACGACATACTAAGTCGTGCGCACGAGATAGTATGTCGTGCGCACGAGATAATTAAGTCGTGCGCACGAGTTACTAAGTCGTGCGCACGAGATACTAAGTCGTGCGCACGAGATACTAAGTCGTGCGCACGAGATAATTAAGTCGTGCGCACGAGTTACTAAGTCGTGCGCACGACTTAGTATGTCGTGCGCACGAGATAAATAAAAACATACACATGTCACCTCTGTGCCACCGTATGTTCATGTGATGAATTGAATGTTAAAATTGTTGAAGATTTGACTTTGCACCAAGAGATAAAATAGGAATAGTGTACAACAGCGGTCTCAGTTCCGACAGCTTGAAACAGATTCCTTTATCATGGTAGTCATATACCTACAGGTTAGACCCATTATTAACGCTGTGCTCGTGATGAGGCTTTGCCTTTTTCATATTAATTCAGGGATAAAAATATAGTTATAATTTTATTTTCCAGTATAATAAACATCTACAAATCGATCGGTTTTATTTTTCAATTTCACAGGGAAGACATACACTGTACATTTTCATGACTTTCAATTGACTGTTTATCAACATTTACTGCCAAAATAGTTTTAAAATATTTATTACTTACTTGTTGTCACAATTAGCAATATTTGCAGAAGTTTCAACATTTCAAAATGTTAATCTCCATCTGGAGCTCAGCACTTTTAAGAAGCAAACCGTATTCTACTCGCTATACATTTCTTTAAACGTTATAGGACTAATTGCTTCAGAATCAGATCATATTGTACGGGTACGCGGATTGATCTATTCTTATCACAAATAAATAACGTTATCATTCATCAATAGACTTCGATATTGAACTGTTTAATTGATCATTTGTAAAAGCACTTCTTTTAGCTAGTGTAATTCATGAAATGAAACAGAAATTTAACTACTAGAACAAAATAAAATCTACATATATTTTATCTGAGAAAATGCGCATATGAATGAACAATTGTGTTGATATTGATGTTATATCGTTCTCAAAAACTAGTATATTGTTAATAAGATATAATCAACACTGCAATATGAATGATAGAAAATGTCAAAACAATTGTTCGGAGCCAATGGTATCAAAGGCAATGATTCAGACACATACAGTTTTAACATTAATAATATATTTTTTGACATTTTGTAAAAGTTGCATAACATTATACTCATTATAACTCTTTTCTTTTTCGATGAAAAGATATAGATATAAAAGACCCGAGAAACATCAGAGGAATGTTCTATGTGCTGTAGTTCATCTTTAGCAGGGAATTTACGAAAACAGTTTGAGAAAAGGAGGTATTTAACCGTGTTTAACATTATTTTAGTTATATCACGCCGACAGTTCACCTATTCATGATACTTAAGTAAACAACCAGTACTAAGCTAAAAAAAAGATTGGCCTGCCAAAGGGCATGACCGTCGTGCCGCGAATGGAGATTGAGCCCGGGACGCCAGGTTTTAAATACCTGAAGTTTACCACGAGACCACGGCGGATTCATATGCAGGAGGCCGCATGTAAAGTCCCAGATCCGGTCATACAACTAGATGTATTCAACTCTATTCAATAGAAATACTTTCCTCTATGGATAATTCCTTTTCTTTTGGGTCAGATGTTTTCCAAAGTTGTCTACTACAGAATTATTGTATGTGGGAAAGAGTTTATTTAAACATCTTCAAATATTAACAAATATAATTGAATACACCTAGTCTCAATATGAGCAATTTCTGAGAGTCGTCCGGAGAGCGTAGTGTATTGGAAGAGCGTTTGCCTCGTTAGGGAGGTCGCAGGTTCGATCCATTAACGGGTCAAAATGGTAGAAATGGCTTTCCCTTCTTTACGCTCCATGTCGTTTGGGTTAGCATTAAAGGGACTGAACACCATAATGGTCCAAAATCATTATATTTTATATTTATTCTAATTAATCCAAAATACGTCGATATATATGTAACGGAATGTTGTAGATGGTCGTACAAGTCTTGTTTTTTATTTATTTCATAGGAAATAAGCAGTTAAAAAAACGTCCGCTCCGTGTTTTCCCGTTTAAAAATACCGTGGAATTTCCTCTTGCTCATTTGAATTTGTGGATTCAATTCGGCATTCTCTAACACTATCGACTCATTACATTCATGTATGCGTGAGTGTAAGGAACAACAACTCTGGGAAGGAGATTGTCAATTCGGTTGTAGTGATCACGTGATAAATATACAGCGATATTTTTAGATTTACTGGGTTACTAACCCATTAAATTTTACAATGCAAAATAACGAAAAGTCTCCGCAATATTAATAGTATGCATATATTGTAGTACATCAGTCAGCAAATATCAATGCCTTACATGCAAAAACATCAAGGTAATAGCAATTTTTAACAATTTTTCCGTTTTTTCGCTTTTTTCTCATATGGGATTCAGTCCCTTTAAGACCGACTTGCCGAAACGGGACGATGCCAAATTTAGTTCACCACAATGTGTAAATACAATTAAAGAGAGAAAGGTGCACCAATTTCTTTGGTAGTCTTTGACGAAAACAAATATTTGGTACATGTCAAAGAAATAAAACCACGAATATCCTAAGCTTGCAGATGTATTGCTCACCAACAAGCTTCATTAATAACTTTTTTTTTCTAGTCTATGACGAATTCATATTTTAGGCATATGTCAAAGAAATAAAACCACGAAAACGTAAGCTTGCAGATGTGTAGCTCACCAGCAAGCTTCGTGTCCGAATTTATAACAATAGGTAATATCAATGCGACATCAAAACACATTTATTCTTGATATGCCATATTTATCAAAGTTTAAATGGATCTAATTGTTTGTTACAAATATATTCTGGATGCAATTAATGTGACATTTATGGTTATATCGCAATAAGGATTTGACTTTCCTCCTTGTATATCGTAGATGTGGTGGATATCAGTACGACTGATGCGTACGTTTCAGGATAAATACTAGCGATATTAAGTCGTGATATAACTAAAAAATCTGTTTAAAACAGCCTAATACATCATTTTAACAAACCTTCCAGTATCTAGTATCATTATCCAAGTTCAACAGTACAATTGTAGGAGTATAAGTATATGGTACGTTACAGGAAATGCTTGGTTAGAGTAAACCCTTATTCTCTTGCAGAAACAGTTTGATACAATTGCAGCAGAGGACCTTAAAATATAAAATCCATCTTCGGCAAAATGTGGAATCGTTCATTGAGAGCAAATTATCCCTTTGTCGAAATGTTTTCCATTCTATTCAATAATTATTTATCTATTTTAGGGAATTATTAATAAGTTTACCTTGTTGTTTTAAAAGTCGTCGACTGATGAATTGTCATATGTGGGAAAGGAATAAATCCTTTACAAATAATATGTACCGACCTTAGCTTTTATATGGCTAGTACTCGTATGTGGGAACGTCGCTTTAGGCAAAGAAACCGTTATGTTTTTACGAGCAGTGTAGATACCGACCAGCCAGAATATATTAGGATATTAAGCATGACTGCGCAGAAATATCGTTTTTCAGCACTTGCAACACTGACATTAATGTTGGTTCCAGTAGCACCGTTAATATACAGGAGTAATAATTACGCTAATGTTATCACAGAGCACCTCTCATAAAGCGATCTTACAGCGCATCCCCGTGATAATGCACAGTGATTGTCAGAAATAACATTCAACATTCTGTGGCCTTTTGCTGTGACCAATAGTCTAGAAGTGTAAAACGAGATCAGACTGCGCAGACGCGTATGTTGTAGATACCATTGCAGTGATTGTTATGTAAGTTCTATGAACATGATTGAGTTGTAAGCGGTGCCCTATGGGGCTATACGACACAATCTGCTGCATCAAATTGGACGAAATGTCAAAAGAATAATTGCATACAATATATAGCTATCATTAATTATAATATGGCCTGGTGTCATCGTTATTTTTAAAGTCCTTCTAACTTATTGATAAATATCATATAATGCTGGCCATGTCACGCAAAAACCGGCAATCGGATGATTATTTTATTAATAGATTAATTGATGTGTGTGTATTGTCGTTTTCAACAATGACTCATGACTATCACGGCGACCAGTTCACCTTCATGTCACGAGTTCTTGAGATCTCACACCAGAAATGTACTTAACATATGTGTGTAGTATGATATGTATATAAATTGTTTGCTACTTGTTGGGTATAATTTATCGATTGTTTTTTATCGAATAAATACATTGCTTAACCTTTTCCCATATACAAAAAAGATGCAATAGACAACGAAATAGATTCATGAGCAATCTCTTTAAATGAACAAATAACTATTGATTGGATATGAAACCCTTGTGACAATTTGTGAAATGCTCATTATGAGTAATATCTGCGGCAAACAAATTTGGAAACATCTGGAATTAAAAATATGGAAAATAGAGTTTAAAACATTTTGGCTCATTAACAGCAATACCTCCCTTTGCTCCAAGATTTTCAAAATGTGTCTGTTACGGATGCGAAACTATGCGTTTACAAGTGATAATTTTGAGTGGAACACATGGTTAAGTCTTTGATAATAACACGTGCATATGGTTGGTGTAGTGGAAGAGCCTTGCCGGGTCATACCAAATACTTTGAAATGGTAGAAACGGCTTCCACTCCTTGGCGATTATGAATGTTCCGGTTAGCATTACATATGACAAGTCGACATTGGATGTTAAAAGAGGAAAAAACCGTAACAATTTAAAATATCAGATTTATTTTGTATCCTTTGAAGATTATATATTTTAGGCAGGCATATGCAAATGAAATAAAATACGTTTGCAGTTGTTGTAACACTGATAGTTTCTGACAATAATCTACATCTGTGGCTAACCCATCACCTTCACGTATAAGTATTCATAATACAAAGTGTCAGAGATGCTTTTAAACCATTTACCATCAGTATTATTGATCCTGACACCGTCAGTTATATCACGACGTTTCCTGGTTAGGTTTTCAGTACTACTGTTCCAATTAGCCTGACACCAGCCAGTCAGTCATAATGCTAATCCTGCAACCCTGAGCTCCAAGGGGGGCAGTTATTACTACCATGATTTAAGTCATTGTTATGACCCTGCATATGGTCGAACCCACTCTATTATTACACCATCATAAGCGCCATGTTGGGAAACATTTTTGCAATCGTTAAAATATTCTGAGTAAGCCAAACGGCGAGAAACTCGCCCTGAATAAGTGGTAAGCGGCGGGTATTTGGAACCGGGCTCCCCGACGTCGATCCCCAGATGCACCGGTCATGGTGTAGTTCCCTTTGATAAGGCGTATATGTTAGCCTAGTACTGGTTTGTTTACCAAGGGATGATCAATAAATGAACTGTCGCCGATATTTAACTGAAATGACGTTTAAAAACGGCGTAAAACCATAGTACAGCAACAATGATCCGACCTTTTTGCCTTTATACTCTGTTATTTGTGTACCTGTGTTTGTTCTGTGTACATGTACATGTACATTGGCATATAAAATAGTTGTTAAGTAAGTAAAACAAGAGAAAGTTGATGCAAGGCATCAATGTCGCCGGAAAAGACTGCATTGATTTATTTTTTAACACACATGTAGTCTTGACTTTCATTAGTCTAAACATACACATAATGTTTTCATAAGGATTAATTCCAGGATTTTTGAAATTCCACATAGATCTACAAATTTCAGGATTTCTTTTGGTCAGGATTTTGGATGTTTTGTATTTGTCAAAAAAAACAAACAAATTAATACATTTTGGGTTTTAAATCTACATGCAATAAAAAGCTATTAAACCCTTTCCATGTCTGAAGCAACAATGAAAACCTTTAATCGCTTAAAACATTGAGAAAACGGTTAAATTGCTGAAGACATGAACTTCCTCCTTTTTAATACTAATTATTTCACAAGTAGACCACACTTGTAACAATATAACAGCTAAATTGTTTATCTAAATCGTTGATGCATACAATATATGTGGCAAGTATGAAATTAATTGGGTGCGAAAGAGCAGATTTTCTTTATTTCTAAATCTATTGTTTATCAGAGTTTGTTCTTCTCTTAATTTGTTTCAACATTTAATATCACATATATTTAATCATTTAAGTGTGTAATATTTTTAAGTGTGTAATATTAGCTATCTATCTGTAATAAGGTGTTTGAGCATTCTTTCGAAATGTTTACCCTCGTGTCAGGTTTTCATCGAGTCGTAGTGTCAGACATCGAAGAAAGTGAATAAAAAATATGGCAAAGCTTTAGTGCATGTTTTATTCCACTGCATTCGAGAGAGAAAAGCATTTCTATATTATCTTTCTTTCTCCTACATTCGACCCATGCATTCGTTTCGTGACGTTTAAGAAAAATCAATTTGTCGTGCGACATTTTTTGTCTGCATAACCTAGTCACTTTTCTAAGTTTACATTTTACTTCCGGTCACTTCGCTTTGTTTACATTTTGGCAATATGAAACTAGGTCACAAACTGAGAAAAAGGCGTTTCGACGTTCACGACCGATAAACAGGCTTATATTTGAGACATATTTTCACAAATTATTTCTTATTTTTGTTTCTGTTACCAGTTTATGTTCATGGGAAACTATACAAGTGTGTGTGTGTCATTGTGCATATTCAGCCCATCGTATGAGTGTAAGCGACGCACGTTTTTGTTGTAAAATGTATCGCGTGCAAATCCAGCTTTTCATTGGTTATCGCACACACAGTAAGTACAGTAGTATATAGTAGCGTGTGCAAAATTTACAAATCTATGCGGGCGGTACTCGATAGTGACGTAATCAACAGTTCTAGGTTAGAAACAGTTCATATTTTAGATATACACGAGTTAACATTATCAAATGAATTCTTCACAAATCAAGACATATTTTTGAACATGAAAATAACATTCAGTAAGTTAACATTACTATTGAAAGTAGAATTTGACGTGATTTTTATTTCAATATATCTCAATATTGACATATAGCAGTTGGTTGCAAGTCTAGCAGGGACCACATTTGTCTTCGTAAATAAGACAAAAACACTTAAATGCAAGTCAACAAAATGAAACTAAAAATACCTAAAACATCGAAATGTTTATTCCATTTTAGATGTGTCATTACTTAGTGTTTTTAAACAAACACAATTGTAATATGTTCAAAACATCTTAATGTGTTTCTTTCCAATAATTATCCCTCCTCCCATGTGATTTCCGAAAAGCTATTAAAAATAGAAGTCGCGGGCTTCTGCCCGGCGACTAATGACTTGACCTTAGCTCGAAGGCCGGTGTCCCGTTCCAGAGGCAAGTTCTTTAATCATTTGCATCACATACACGGGGATGAATATCATGAACAAATAAGCCTGATGTATTAACAAAAGGATGGACGCTTTTTCTGTCATATTTTGTAAATGGTAGAAGAGATCGGGATCTGAGCTATGAATACTTATTAATACAATCTGCTGGACAGACTTTCAATCAATTATAAATGAATTGACGAATGCTAACATATTCCAGTCTTATTTTCGTCACATTTTGACTTTTTCTCATTTAGATCTTCAAGGCAGATACAATGCATATGGGAGTAATATAATGATGGTGATTGTTGAAATTCCCTACAAAGTGGTGTTACCTTTATTCAAATACCGCTTCATAACGAGAAAATAATGAATTCCTCAATCACACATTGTCACCAAACGTCCGTTTTTCTGTAATTTTAAAGTTATAAAAATATGTAAGGGTAATTGAGGCTGTCCATGGGACAAGGACCACGTTGGCTTTTGTGAGCAAAAAAAAGATCTTGATCGGACTGTGTACCCGAATACCATTTAAATCTAGAAAACAAATACATAAAGAGAATGACAAATGAGCCATCCCACGAGAAAACCAACATTATGACGTATTATATATGTAAAGTCATGGGGGTTGTGAGTTCGAACCCCAGCTCATTTATTTCATCGTTTGACAAAAGACAATGCGACAATAGTCATTCGTTCACCAAAAGGTAACATCCTTTTAATTTAGAAAATCAACCAATTGCTTAGCAAGACTGTTGAGTTCATGGTGTACTAATGAGAGAAATGTAGGAAAAACACACGATGGGTAGGTAAACTGGCCGCCGTTATTGTGCTTAAACATCGTTGAAAACGGCCTTCAATATATTAATGTAAATTAATCCGAAAGGCGGTTTTCTCGTGACGCAGCCAGCTCTATCCAACTATCATCAATGAATTAGACGGACTTTAAATATCACGAGGACACAGTGCTATTGCAATAAATGCCAAATATGCATTTGACCTAATTAATGTCAATGTCCTCCTATTAGAGGAGATGCATACTTTTCCCCCATGCACACTTACTTAGCTTCATCTGCAGCAAGCATCTTTAGAAAACACTCAGACAAAAGGAGAAATTGCTCATTGTGAGCAAACTTCTCCATTTTAACACCCTGTTTTCAACTCTATTTGATAGGTATACTTTCATGAAGGCCTATATCAAAAACCCAAATCCTATGTTTGTACATTTATACAGATGTTTTCAAAGTCGCCTGAAACCATTTAGATTTACTATGATGTTGACATGTAATGGAACATGTAATCTTTGGGCGGTGTACCAGTAAGAACTACCTTAGTGTAAATATTACAATTGTAAATACATGTACTTGTCTGCGTATCCATGCTATCGTATCAAAAGGATAATCTTTGACATTAATGATCTGTAACTGTCTGTGACATGTCTATTTTCAAATGAAGATAATTTACAAATGCTTATTTATTACGTGACTTTTATCCCGTGTGCTATTTACACGTTTAAATCATGATGGATACAATTTCTTTGTCAACAATTTACTCACGAACAAATTATGCTTCATATCTACGATCATTACTGTAGATGGCGTGATGTTTGATAAAGTATGACGTCATTTCTCGGAGCTCGTGTGGCGCTTCATAATGTAGCTTTTATGCGTTCATGTCCATAAAGTGTGTCGCACCGTCGTTTCTCGTAGCTTTCATGATGTTTGATAAATAGCTTTCATGTGTTCATGTCGTGAAAGCGTATCAAAAGGTTACGGAGTTGATATTAACTATTTCCAACATACAACAAATCTCCAGCAGTCGACTTCAAAAACATCTAGGAAAATTATAGAAAATCTGTAAAAGGGATTGTTAAATTATTGGGAAAAAAGCCACATTGTGGCGAAAAAAGAAAATGTTTATATAGAAAAACTGAAAACAGTTCATGAAGATTTGGTAAAAAAGTCACCTCTAAAGTTTCAACAAACATATTGTTGACGATGGACAACATACAACCGGTGATCACCGTGATTAACTCTCTCTGATCACTTTACTCTCTAGTGAGCTAAACATTGGAAATCTTTATTAATGCAAGTTTAATTGTTGGGCAGAGTTGAAACAATTGGGTTTCTACACCATATCAGACTTGTAGACTCAATTTCCTCACTCTCAATGTATGCTTGCTGGAAAACCGTTTCCAACCCTTTATTTAAACCTTGTCTCCAGCTAAATGCACATATTTGTTAACCATTTCCCGCATGTAGTCTTACTTAGACGCATATTCAGGAATTCCATTTTGACAACAGTGTGTCTAAATCAGAATTTGATCATGACCAGCAAATGTTTCCTTGTGTCACCGAGTCTTCAACTCTTATCAAAAGTTGTACTAGTACTTCTGTCTATAGTCCATATTTATGCTCTTTCGTTTCAGATTCGATTTCGTAGGAAAGGGGAGGGTTGCAAAAATACTTCCTTTTCATTAACATACAATTTTTTTTGATATGTTAGGGTCCATTTCTATTTCAATTTCATACCAACAAGGAAAGCATATTCTTTAGAAAAAATATCACATTGATTGATCGTTTTTAATACCAAATTATACGTATTATATACCTGCGCATTTTACGGTGCAAAAACATGCAGATAGCCATGCGCAGTTCAAACACAACAAAACCTTACGATATTGTTGGTAATAGTACTTTTATCAAACGAGAGGTACTCTGGAAAACTGAACCTTAGGACATCTGCGACCACTGTAGATTCAGACCATCCTGGACATGTGCATTTTTCCGTTACAAATACATGTAAAAATTCATGCCCAGTTCAAACACGACAGATTCAAATTCCGTATTTGACTAGATAAAAAACGTTTCCAAATATATATTGCTACGTGATTGAAATATGATGTGACGACATTTACATAAGATGTTACGTCATTCAAAGTATGATAGTTGGGCGTGGTACACACGCAAATAATAAATGATATGTTATGTGTAAATTATGTTATTTCTTTATTTAGAATATAGGAATTTGTATTTGTTTCTTTATTCAGTCTTAGAAGTTATAAGTGGCATATATAATAAACGGAACATACTGTTGCAGTAGCGAAAAGGGTTTTAGTATTGTACTACGAGGAGCGTGTATAATTGATATCTCGCGAGACTGAACGGTATGTTCCCTATTTACTCTGCTTTTGAGAGCCTGGTCGAATTGCATCCCCATAGGAAGCGTGACCAATGGTCAGAATCATAGTGGCGAAATATCTATGCAGTATATGGTTGCATCCTCAAATGAGGCTACGATATGATCTGCATACCTTGGGGAATCGACAAGCTATGGAACACCGAGGAGCTCGAGGCCTCTTGTTCTGGCTCTCAGAATCGGTGCGTCTCTGAGAAGTGACGTCATCATTACAAAGCATCGAAATGACTAAGATCACGCAAAGCACGATGGCGAACGACTTCTTGTTACACATTAACTTATAACTTATAACTTTACACGGATAGCTCAATGCGCAAACAGTATAGATATAGATAACAAATGAGATCGTGCATGCATATATGTGCAATATGGCGTTTCTGTACAGCTTATGTTCGGATCGTCCTCTCCATCTGTTCCGTCTTACCAGAATCGACACAAGTTGACAGTAGGTTATAACAAGCTTGTGTTAATATTACTTGAACAGTGAAAATCTTGATGTTCATGCTGATCTGACTTTACACTGTTCAATAAAGCCACCACGTCAATTTAGCACGGAGAAGCTCAATAATACATGTCCTTTCAATTTATCTGAAAGCTTAAGTCTTTTGAAAACCTTAAAGTGTTGAAATTATCTCACTGCAAAATATCAACGAAATGACATGAAATGGGACGTGCTCAACAAAACAAAATCTATTCGATACATAACTGAGTCTGTAGCGATTTGATGGATTGATACATTCAGGTATAACGCCATTTTCAACAACTTGTCAGTCATATCACATACCTACGCGTTTCCTGGCATTCTCAACACCAGCTTTCCACACAACGTTCTTTACCAGCAACTGGCTGCTTTTCCACATAGAAAGTTAGCCCATCCATGGAAGACGACCGGCGCTTGTCACGTTTACTTTCGTCCAACGTCAGATAAAGTGCTGGTGCCCGACCTGGTTTGAAAATCCACGTCGATTCCCTCTGAGCTACCGAGGCTCGGCATAAAGATTAATACGTACTTCAATGATACTAAACAGGTAAATTGCATAGGTATGGTATGTTTAGGTCATCATTTTTCTTACAAAGATATGTCGTGTTCATTTTGGAGATTCAATGAAGAGAGCGTTGCAGATTCATATCATTTTGAATAATATGAAAATAGTGCAGACAAAGATAATACAATTGCTAAGCCCATTGGTGGAAAACTGATGACGATTGTCGCGTTGTCTTTCAAACATATGGATATAATGTAGGCCAAGCTAGGGTTCGAACTCACAACCTATGTATTGACAGCCTGTTGTTGCCCTCTGAGCGACCAGAGCTCGGCTTGAAATAACGAGGCATATCAATCAAGAACGACGGCTCGGTCATATTTTCGTTCTGATGATTGCCAAATATTATTGTGACTAGCGTCATTCGTCGAACTGGGACGAATTTGTTTACTCTCGTCGTGCAGAATTAACTATTTGGCGGGCAGCTATTGTCTTTGACTTATCCATTTTTTGGACGGTTGGCTACAAACGTCCGTTCCAGAATAAATAAACAGAAGTGTTGGAGTTACTACGTTCCTAATAACACAGGCAGGTCCGCCGAAACAAATTCTTCTAAGTAGAGAAATGTTCACGCCAATCAAAGGATGTGACCATTATCGAGTGAGCATACTACACTTCATTGCAGAGAACGACGTTTATGTTGCTGCGGTTTCAGAAAAGGGGCAACTGGTATTCTCCTTTTTATGAGGGTGTCGGTTTCACAGATACATAGGTAGAAATGTTTCTTAAATCTACCTTTTACAAAAATTGTTCAATCCATAGTGATTGTTTGAAAATCATGGCCGACACGACGGCATAAAAAAGAAAAGGGGCAAGAAGAATGTTCTCGTCAGATTTCAAGATAATTTAGCAGAATTGTTGCTTCAGTGACCCTCTGAATAAGTCGTTCAATGTTCAAGCCAAATTGATTGGATGAAAACAATAGCCCCCTTTACAATGTGTTTACATTGGAGGCTGCAATCGGCACTAGATCTACATATATCTTTATTAGAATTACTGTTTGATGGAATTTAGGTCGAGTTCGAATATTGGTCACCAGGTTAAACAACAGTAAACCTTGTGTATGCAATGAAGATTGCATTTTTATTGAATCCTCGTGAGACTTGGTCACAATGATTGTCTTGATAAAATCAAGGTCAAATCTGCATGTGGGTCATCTGAGGTAATGCAAATCTACTTCAATTTCAAATATACATCATCTTTTGGTTAACAACTATGTCACTAAATTAAATCATAAAACAACCTTATGTATGCCATAAAGGTGACATTTACAACCCACGCAATGGACATTGGTCAGAATGGTTTTTAATGATGGCTATGGAAAGTTCGAATCTCGTTCACCGTGGGTTAAAAACTAGAACACAAAGTCAAATCAAGGAACAATGTTAACACTCAAGAGGCCACATTTATTACCCATTACCATGAAAATTGTCCAGGACACATTTAATATCCAATTTTAGTAAAGAATGGTCAGAATAATGTCTCAATGATCACACAGTCAAGTTAACAAGACCACATTCAATACATAATATTCATGCAATTTGGTCAGACTATTTTTCAAATGATTTCTAGGTCAGATTTGAAATGTGGTTATTTGGGGTAAAATATTAGGTCTCTGGAACAAAGCAAAGGAAACTTTGTTAACGGTCCAGAGTCACATTTAGTATCAAATGGTCATGGTATTTGGTAAGAGTGTTTGTGGGGATCACCTGAGATTAAAAACAAGGTCAACAGATCAGTTCCAAGGAAAACCTTATTTATACTTTAGAAGTCACATTTTATAGAAATAATAATGTAAATTAGTCTTAGTAATTGTTTGTCTTGTCAAGATCAAGCATAATGTTTAATTATTAAATTTAGCCACTTAAGTATATCTCATGTTAGCCATATAGGGCCATATATTTGTGTAATATATATATGTTATAAAGGCGCTTTAATTAGTATGAACTAAAAATAACTTATAATCATGTATGGATGAGAAACTTCTAGTTTAAGTCAAAAATAAGTTTTGTTTTGTTCTGTTCTGTATCTTAAAGATTATTAGAAATTGAAAAATGTCTGTTTGAGTAATTATACTGCTTTGGAAGTTATCAGGGACTTGATTTCCTTATATGTTTATGGACACCTATCTAAGTTGTGTTACACAGGTGAGCGAAATATGACCATAATGGTCCTCGTGTTTATTAATAATTTCAAAGAAAGCCACGTAAATTGTCTTTTTCTACCTTAAATGACCATCAGTTATGTTACATCCTTCAGACCTGCACACTTAAATCTCCAATAAAACCTTAAAGGAATTTAATGTGTTGTTGTCCAACCTTCCGTTCTGCAAGATGTGTAGACTCGGCCCAGTACCACTGACGTATCAGGTAGAATACCAAATTAATTTTGAGAGTCAAAATGACATAATTTTCATGCCTTTTCATTAAAATAAGATGCAACATTCTGTAAGGGTCAAAATAGGCCTACACTCGAGTACCGATTCTTTATCTTTTAAGGAACAATGTTCTTATCGAACAATGTTCCAACTGGTTCACGATTATCATTCATTACCAATTCAAGGAGTTGTCGAAACATTCCGCCCAAAAAAAAAAATTGTCCCTAAATTGACAAAAGATGTCTCCTTGAATGGAACCAGTTGGAGTTGGAAACAGAAATATACAACATACTGAAATGTTGGCCTAATCAGATTTTCAAACAAAAGCATAAATATCCGAGGTTGGCCAAACCAAGGACGACAGACAAACACACATATAAGCAGGCCAGCATTTCAGCAGTAATATATTTCTTTAAGTAAACCATTAATATCCAATATCTCAAATAATTGCTATGAACCGATTCTATATATTTTAAAGAACAATGTTCTAACTGGTTCACGATTATAATGCATTATTAATTCAAGGAGCTGTCGAATTCTTAGATATACAACAATATTGCACACATTTTATAATTCATGGAAAATTACTGATTGTTTTGATTATTAACAAAACCTTTCTGATATACAAGTCAAATAATATGCGCATGTTCCATTTCTTAGTGTTTTCTCATATTGATCGCCGTTTATCTTTTTTTAAAGAGTTTTCTTGTTCATTATAATTTACTCGGTGGTTTAAAAAAAAAAACGTTTCAGTATGAAACCAATATGCCGGTATTTCTCCTGACGACAACCCTCCAGGACCCGCAGTTAAAAAATAACCACTATTTCGTCATTCACATGAATATAGGTCGAGTAGGAAAGTAACATGGTAAGAATAGATTGTATAAGACTCGCGTGAGTAAGAACAAGAACAAGTTAGACGAACTAATCAACGTGTTATAACTGAAATATGCGCTGTCTCGTTGAAGTCTTTAACGTCCGTGTATACGTTAAATATAGATGAATTCAACTTCTGATGAATACACTGGAAGAGTAGCCCTAGTATTCAATTCTATTTCAATTTCAACATTGTATTACCCATAATACTATAACATGTATAAATATTGAGAAATATAAACCAGCATTGTATCGATTGTATAACAATGGGTACGTCCATATACTGTTAAATGATATCTAAGCGGAGTGGTAGTACGCCCCTAAATCGCTTGACGCGGTATGTAGAGTTTGATCCCAAACCGACTTTTCAAGTATGCACTTTGGTCCTGCATGTAAGTACCGTTTATTTCGCAATTTCTTAATGTCAGCTTACATGTAGCGTGGTCTCAACGTGTTGTGTGTACACTTGAACCTTTAAACCATTGATACGACTGTATAGGTTTAGAACATTTTACTTTGAAAGCATCATTGACAAACGTAACACATCGTTATACTTTTGGTATAAAATGTTTAAAACAGTGTGAAAAATAATTCAATTGTTTGCTCAGATTAAATGTCGGCTGGAACCGATTTTGCGAAGACTGTGCCATCATTATAGATCCAGGTCAGCCCGCACATAAGCGTCGACTGATTAGGTTATATACTTTTGGCTGTTCAACACAAGAATTTTCTGAAGTTTGCTATCAACTGTTGGATGGTCAACGCATCCTTGTTTATTGCTATTCCTTAAATTAATTATCAACTGTTACAAATACAAAGCTTGACAAAGAAGAACATTGGCAATTACAATATTGAGGTGTTTGCTAACAATACAGATTCAGGTGAGTCAGCTCGTCACCTGAACTCAGTATCGTTTGCCTTTTAGTCATAGTTATCCAAACATCAATTAGGTGTACTGCCAAGACCTCAACGACACTTTGTTATAAGAATAATGGATGAAATTGCCTCATATTTCAATAAGCTGTCATTAACCCTTTCAGCGCCTAATTGTTTAAAGTGGACTCTTCTATGTTCAAACTCGGACGACTCTATTTTCATGGTATAGGATTTTTGGAAAAAATTTATAACTCACTGCCAAACAATGCAGATTTCAGGTGAGACATCTCGTTACGAGCCGCCTCACCTGAATCTGTATTGTTTGCAAAAAGCTCAATATTGCCTTTGGCGCCGAAAGAGTTAAACAATAACATGTTCTCCAAAAATCCTTTATTTACCTTTTCCTTCATACAACAATTCTGCAATAAAGGACTTTGAAAATAAAATATTCGGGAAATATTTTTACGTGAACTTTTAACTAGGTGCATTTTTTTTTTCTTTTGCAGAGGCATCAGAGTGCGTTTGCACGTGGGGAAGGGTTAAGAGGAGAAGTAGTCATCATTTTCAGTGGCAATATCGGACTCAATATCATCTGGATTGAGAAGTTTGTCTTTCACATTTGTATTGGTGACATGTTTTTTGGTAGAATAACGATAATTATGAAATTGCTTGAATTAAGAAATGAAGAGGCGATCAAAATGCATTATAATTTGATCGGATTGAAACTTTAAGAAGGAACATGACAATTTTTAACTGGTTTCTATACATTATAATTTTTTTGTAGTTTTTGTATTCAGGAAGATAAGCCTAGTCAGTTTCACCCGAAGTTGTAATAACCCTTTCCCTCATATAGACGCTTTCTGACGCCTCTGCAGCAGACGGCTTTTTAAAAACATAACAACATAGTGACAAAAGAAGAAATTTCTCAAAACGAGCAATTTCTCCTTTTGCCACAATGTTTTCCACTTTAAGTCATCGATTATCCATTCAGTTATAGAGATTTTCTACTTTTCGACAAAATATGTTTACGGTCGTCTGCTTCAGAATTGTCGTATGAGGAAAAGAGTTAATGAAGTTGGCCCACGACAACAAGTCAGGACAAGTCAATTCAACCCCGTGGAGAACCAACAGACATCACTGTCGAAAACTGCAAACAATTCGTATGTCAATAGAGATCCACTGCACTTAAACTTTTCCTACATAGTCATATCGATGCGTTTGCAGCAGACGACTCTTGAAAACATTGTGACAAAAGAACAAATTGTACTAAACAAGCAATTTCACGTTTTGCCACAAAGATTTCGACTTTTCCATTATTTGTATTTTCATTTATAGATATCTTCTGTCTTTTTTATTAGATGCCTATTTGATTCCAAAACTAGTGTAAAGTGTAGATCAGCCTGCAAATGCACTTGACAATCTGGCTCTACTGTTCACAAAAGTCAACAGATACCTTTTCTCAAGCAAACTCATTAAATGTCTTCATTGTATTAATGTTTTCCTATTATTATACTAATATTATCCTATTATATGTGTACTATGTTTATTGCAGGGAAGCCTATGTATTGCTTCTTTGTAATTCCCAGCTATTGGTAACACTTATTTAATTTTATTTATAGTAGTATGAAGCCCCTTTAGAGATGTAGCTGTAGAGTTGGTGGAGCTTTATCAAGTAGCCACTTCTCACTGCACTGGCTGAACTACTGCAGTAGGCTCTTTCCGCAGATGGTGGGATCATAGATGTAGATATGGTACATCATAAGGACCATTGAGGTTAACGCATAACCCTCGTCCTACTCAATACAATACACAATACAGATATAATGGTGCGAAGTATTTTGTCTGCAATGTTGAATAGTTGAGTAATAACGATACATACGGAATATTACGTTGCGGGAGCGATAAAAGGGTTTGTATTGCACGACAAGTAGCGTGGAAAAATCGATATCTTACGAGACCGAAGGTCGAGTAAGATATGGATTTTCCCACGCTACGAGTCGTGCAATACGTACCCATTTATCGCTCCCGCAACGTAATATTCCTTTTATTATATACCTACGATCTATGAAGAGCGAAAAAACTATTAAATATACAGATTCAATACATTGTTTATTGGGGATACCTCGCCGCGCACTGTCTGACGTCACAATCTTGTATTTACACCGCATGTAGATACGGAATTTTAATCTGTCGTGGTGTATTTGCGCATGTCAATCTGTATGTATTTCCACCGGAAAATGTACAGGCATATAATAAAGCTTTATATTCGTTTTTAATCATATTTATATGTCAGTAAATACAAAGTCTTTGATCACGAGGTAAATTAATATGTCTTCCACTTTCGATGTTAATGTTATTTGATGACATCCTCAATTGTGTCAAAGCCTTCTTATATGTGTTATCATACGGCAAGTCGAAGTAAGTTTCAATCTGTAATGAAAGTTCTATTAGTGTATATAATTCAGGACGAGACAAGTTATTAATGTCCGAAACCCATGGCTGTAAGTACGCATCAAATAATCGCGGCTTTGATGATTTAAGATTAATATTGGCAGTACTTTGATTATCTCATATATAAGATAACCCATTGTGTTAACTTGATAAGCCCAGTTATTTCACCTGTATGCAATTGCGTTTTCAGAGTCTTCTTTTTACATGGTATCAGCATATTTGAGTAGTGAGTTATACCTTTCTTTAAGAATATGCGACAAATATCTTATCATATTAAGTTTCGACTGACAATCAAATGTGTTCTAAAGTTTCACCATAAAGTCTTACTAGTGAAGTTTATCTCCTAACTTTAAGGGCTCGTCTTAAAAACTGGGTATGGATGATAACTGCATCTTTAGCAATGATGTGGCCCTCATATCTCCGAAGAAAAGTTCAAGATAAAACCTAAAAGACTATCATAGAGATTGCACTGTTGTGATAGTGGTAACTCTTTAAATAAATTATGTTGAGCAATATATGCTTTTTTTTTATAAATATTTTTGTGTACGGAACCAACTTCTCTTTTTGTATAGGTTTACGCCTAGATATTTAAAACAAGTAACTCTTCTAATGCAGTATTACAAATAGAGAAATGATGGTGTGTGTGCGTGTCGCCCCTTTTCAAATATCATAGTTTTTGTTTTGAAAGAGATTATTTCCAGACCCCACAACCTGTAATATCTATCTATGTCATTCAACATAATTTGCAGTGAAATTGCTGATTTTGCAAATACAACCTGGTCAGTAGTTGATTGAGATTTTGAATCATTATCATCAGCATTATGATATTCATTATTAATAAAAGTGATCAAATAATTAGTCTATTGAGAGAGAATCAGACTTTTCTTTTGCTTGTGTGTAAATAGTCTTCACCTTTCCCCAGTAGCAACGAGAGTCTGATTTGGAAAGTTCACTTATTTCATATCCCTCTCTTAGTCTGAATTGTTTCTATGCTCTTTGTTTTGCATTGTTAAATTGGGTTCTTGCATGAGTGATCGCTTTTCTATTAATATCATTTCTCTCTCTATTGAATGTGTTTCTTGATTTGTTAAACACTGTTTTTGTTTCGAAATGTTTTGCATCAAACCAGTGACATGTAAAGTTAGGTGAACAAGTTTTTTTATAATGATATATCGAGCGCATTCTTTTTCAAAACAAACGTGAAGTTTTCAACCACGTGATGAATACTAGTGCTATGCGACTCTGTGATAAACTGTTGTATCTGCTCATTCTAAACCAGTTTTGTAATACTGTTACTAGTTTCATTCTTAAACGAAGTCTTATTTTCTAAGATTGTACAAGTACATGTATCAATTGAAAAAATAAATAGTTGCATGGTCTGAATACACTCATTGAAATAAAATATTTTAAATGCAATGATAAATTTAAATACTGAAAAAGATGCGATGACATAATCCACGGTGCTCATACCCCCACGCGAGCAAAATGTAAACTTCCAATTTCCTTCGTCCTCGTGGAGGCGACCATTGACAAATGAAAATCCGCGGACTTGGCACAGTTCCAATATTAGCCGCCGATTCTGATCTAACACGTGATATGAATTAAATAGCCGTTGCAGCTCATTAATTTCAACGTGGGGCACATCCTCAACATTATGATTATCAATATGATCGGGGGCATGTAGAGACAACAAATATACACATCCTTATTAAATTCAAACAATTTCGATTAACATTTCACCCGTATCATACCATATTGCATGTTTTAAACAATTATTATATATTTTTTCAAACAGTCTTTATAATAAAGGCTTATAACACCACTATATCGTACTTTATTTTGCTTTATTGCCATAAATGTGTCCGACGAATAACCCGTAACACCATAGTCTAGATTGTCCTTACCTGATAACCTGGTTTCGCTTAAAGTTAGATAAACATTCTAGGAAATTAGGATCGTCCATTTTTCGTTTTAAGCAGTTTTGTATTCTTGACCGTTTATAAATATTATTTTACCAACACACCTTGCACTTTTGCCTTTGATTTTCGCCTATTTCATTGGTTTGTATAATGGCTTACGGGCTTCTCTGATTTATTTCGGGATATGCCGAGATTACACTGGTTTAGCTGAGTTGTGTTTGCAAAGGAAAGTTGCCTGACTCGTTCTTGATCGCTGTAGTAATCAAATTTCGTGACTATTGAACGTGGTTGAGAAAACTAAGGCGATTTTGCGCCGACTCGTTGAAGATGGTCCATTATAATGGTATCCGCCTCATCTAATTTGATGACCTCTTTGAAAACGTTTCTTACTAGAACTTTACACGTTTCCTGTGTCTGTTCCACTATGCCGTTAAACCTTACATTTTCTCTCATTGACCTAGCCTCTAAGTCCAACAGTTTGGATTCTGCCTTTTCCCTCTCCGTTTTCATGTGATTAGTTTCCTTTTCTTGTTCTTCGTACTTTTTCGTCATTTTTGAAAGATCGACTTTATAGAAATAAACTTGCCTTAGTTTAATTATCAAATTTTCGATCACATGATCAAGATTTAAAAAAAAAGAAACTTAAGTGCAGTCCATTCTGGTGTTGAAGAGATCGTATAAATTTGATAATTATAGAGTTGTATTGATTATAAAGTGTTCTACTGACTTTCTTCCCTTTGAAGACCTAATATACAAAGATTTTGCTACAACACTAATATTTGGTAGCTCAGCTGTTAGCGACGCGGGCTGTCAATCCAGGCATTGTGAACTCCGCCAACATTCTTTAACGTTTGAAAATGCTCCGTCAATGTTTGCCACTAATGGAATTGTTAATGTGGGAAAGCAGTCATTGGCTTGGAATAACTGTTTTGTGGGATGAAGGTTGAGACAACTAGGAAACACATGGGTATATGAACTTGCAGCCCTGCAACATTGTGGAAAGAAGTGTTCAACCCCAATTAGTCAAACCTATATTTACACATCTCTATAATACTTTCAGTGCTTTGATTTTAAATGTAGTTATCTAAGACATATTGCACCTTGAAAGAGATTTTTGAAATGAAACATTTGAAATATAGTATCCCCCTGATCTTATAAAAATAGAAATGTTTGCATGTTTTCTACTCATCGGTGATTTGATTAATATGAGTTTAACCCTTTCCCCATATATAGACACATTTTGACACATTAAAACAATGTGGCAAAAGAAGAAAAAACTGCTCGTAAATTCAAAACCTTTACTTTTATTGGTAGATTTGTAATTTTTAAAAATGAAATTCAAATTGCCTCCTGTGACATTTCTGTATGTTTGCTGACTTTTCGAGCCCCAGTAGCTCAGTCGGTAAGGAAACAAGTGTTGTCAATCCAGGGGTTGTTAGTTCAAACGGCAGCTCGGCCAACATTCTTTCCGACATTTGACAAAAATCACTGTGACGAGCATCATTCGTCTTACATCAAAAGGCTAACATTCTATATGGGAAAGCAGCTAGTTGCTTTGAAATAATAGTGTGTGAAATACTGGTGAGAGAAAGCAATAAAACACATGAGTAGGCGAACTGACCTCCGTGATTTGATTGAAAAATAGTTTAAACCGGCGTTAAACCCTAAATTATCAATCAATCACAAACTGGACTCTCTCATATCTTTACTTTACTCACATTTCCAACGTTATAGACAAGTTAGGTCATTGGCGGAATACGAAGTTTGAAGTAATGACATTGTTTATGATCGGAAAAAAGAATGACTGAGTCATGTTTCAAATGTCGGAAAACGGCAATAACCCCCCCCCCCCCCCCCCCCCCCCCCAAAACAGGTAGTACCTCAATGCGTGACCTTGAAATTACACTTTATGTGACCTTGATGACCCTCGGCGGTATTGTTGGTTAACGCGATTGGAACTCGTCGATTGGAGACTTGGAGACAGCATTTACTCAATCTCCGTCCAAGTGTGACATGGCCTTAAAACAGTCGCGTGATTACACCAACTGCTGGTTGTCTACAAACCAGATGCTCGTTCTATTTGTTTCTGTGTGTACCAGATAAAAAAGATTAATGTGCTTGACTATTGGAATCCCTATCTCTGAAGAACCACTGTGTGGCTATGTTTCATTCCATGCACATGTGTCGTTTTGCCATCATACATCAAGAACATGTAAATGTTTACCTTATTAGCTTTATTTGTAAAATACACTCTTTTCTTGTCCATTTGGAGGTAATTTTCTCTAAAGGGCTGGGAACATCTGATCCCTTCGAATGGTTGGCAATCCAGGATATTGCCGCCATAAACGTAAATCTTACAGTAATTAACTGTAAAACCATGACATTAGGCGCTAGTGAATAAGGAAAATTAGTTGACCGGAAAATGTATGGAGGCAAACACGCAATAGAGGGGACAAAATACAGTTTTGGAGAGATGTTGGCGAGTAAAATGTTTGTAAAATATGTTTTACACCCATCCATCCATAAATTAAGTCCGATTTAGGAGGACAAAAAGTATCTGTGACTTATCTCTTGCAGAAATTTCCAGAAATGCGGATTCATCGTTATATTCACTACGCCTTTAATAATACTACTTCAGGATCAAAGTGCAAATAGTATTCAAACTCGCGACTCCCTCCAATGACCGGCTTTCTGTCGATAAATGAAACTTCCTATTATGGACAATGACTCCTTAGTACTTTTGTAGCGATGTCGCAGGACACAGGATAGAGGACTGCTTTCGCTGTTGAGCCCTTTGGTCACAGAAACATTTTTAGTATTGTACACTTGGGTATTAGATTAGATATTCTTTTAACAAATACTTTAAAGACACATAAATGAAACTATGAAAAACGCCATCTTTAGTTAAAACCTCTGGTGAATCCTTCTGTGTGGCTGTATATGGACGATATAACAATTTTGCCTATCAGAATAGGCGACAGGGGAGGTAAATAATGTAGTTCAGGGTGATAAATATTGTAGTTATGTATTTATCCGTTTCGTTTTAAAGGGAAACTGTGATCAACACTGTAGCTCTACTTGGGCTAAACTTATACTGAAATAAAGATATGCAATTATATCGCTCGCACCATATATATAGAACTATGCAAACTGACATTGTTTTTCATTAATCATTCGACAGTTCATCTTATAATGCTTCAACATATTGTACAACACATTTATTAATGCATGTATGTTCAGTTTTAATAAATAGCATATTCATTTTACCCCCAGACCTTATTACAATTAGTTTAGTTGAGTTATAACATATAAACGCATCGATAAAGGACAACTAAAACATAAAATACAATACATTTTTTTTATTAGGGAAAGACAATCTAGATGTTTATAGCAAAGTAGAAAGAAGGATAGGCGAACATGCAGATATTCAAATTAACATAGTAGATAAATTGTAATACATTTTGTTAGACTTATTTGAAGAGTAGTTTGTGAGTCTTAAAGGTGCTGAGCTACAGATTATAGATAGTAAAGTCAAAGATTGTTTCTAAATATTAGAATCATAATTCTGGGAAAAATTAGAGTAATTATTTCGCTTTCCAGTACATTAAACATCTAGAAACTGATCGTGTATGCTTCTTTTTTACTGGGTAGACATATACCTAGTAAGCCTAATGTTGTACCTTTTCATAACTTTAAATTAACTGTTTTTCAACCTTTTCTGCCAAAATGGTTTTGAACTATTTATAACTTACTTTGTTGTCACTATAACCAAAATTTGCAAAAGTTTCAACATTTCAAAATCCTGATCATCTGTTTATTTCAGCACCTTTATCAGTAATGGCCAAGTATAGCAATATTGTCTAATGTACGTTTATTTAGATCTAATAACGAATGAATGAATGAATGTATATTGTTTTATGGCGCATCGACAGCTAAGGTCATTTAGCGCGCAATTAAATTTAATTAGTCATGATCCCTGGGTAAACAAACAAGTACTAGGCTAGAAAATGTGCCTTGCCCAAGGGCACTCCACCATGACCGTAGTGCCGCGACTGGGGATCGAACCCGGGACACCCGGTTTCGAAATCCCCGACGCTAACCACTCGACCACAGCGGATTCCTATCTAATAACGATGAAACACAATGACGTTGCATGCTTGAAATGTCCTCAAACTGAACACATCAGCCATTTTTAAAAGCATTTTAATCCGATTGATTATTTGTTTCGATTGAGAAAACCAACTCTATGATATTTGCTAACAATTTAGATCGAGATCATTCATTGAATCCATACAGTCTGATCTGGCTATTTTTTTTTTCTCAAATTAGTCATAGAATGTTTCAAGCAACTTCTGCAAATCAAAATAATCCCATGGTTACGCAGGCAGGCTTTTTCCACATGTGTCATAATTACTTTCAGGTATCATTCCGTGGGCACCACTAAATTGTTCTTCGATCATTTCGTCTATGTATGTTGTCATTTGGTAGTCATTATTAATTTGCATTTTTGGAAATAGAGGGTGTACGACTGGAACAACTTACGACCGGGCGTATCCGGGGATGATTTTTTATTTAACTATTAAAATCTGTTAAAACCGCCGATCTATACATGCATCTCCAAAAATTGCCAAATTGTCTGCATTCATATCTACAATAACGCATACACCTACGTCGATTCGATATTCCGTTTCGGTGACGATAGTATAAAGCGGTGACGGCATCATTACCAAGAATCGAGATGATAAAGATCACGCACAGCACGATGGCGAACAATTTCATGTTTAATTTTCCGGTAATTTTCTTTCTGAAATAGAGAGAATACAAATTGTTATATTTGTGCACGTTTTCATGTTACATAGGAACTTAGGAATTTCCCAGACCAATCAGTCACGTGTCAAATAAAGTTCAATATACGAGAGGTATACATATAAATGAGACATTTCACGCTGACTTCTGAGCAGATAGCATGTCTGTATAGTTTATTTTCAGACAATCATATATTATTGCATGAAAATGTTTCAATCCGAAATAAATTGTTGTCAGTCAGGACTAAGTAGTGACGACTTTCATAAAGACTATTATCTCATTGCATTATATCACACAACTGATATACATATTACGGCGGCCAGTTCACCTATGTGTTCAGTCAGGTGTTCCTTGGCTTTCTCATACCATTACTCCACAGAACAATCTTTCTAAGCATGTGACTGCATTTTCACAATTACATGTTTTGACCACACTGATATTAAATAAGATGTTCTCTTCGACATAAAGGCAAATGTTAGCTAAGTCGGTAATGACGGTTTGATTGATTTATTGATTGAGTTTTACGTAGTTTTAAACAATTTGTGAGTCATTTCACGGCGGTCAGTTCACCTACTCATGTGTTTCCTGGCTTTTTCATACCATTACTCCACAGAACAGTCTTTCATAGCAAGTAACTGCTTTTCCACAATTCCATTTTTTGAACACACTGATCTGAAATTAAACGTGCTCTAAGACATAACGTCCAATGTTAGCTGAGTCGGTAATGACGATTTAATTTATCAAAATGCCGTTTTAAACAATTGGTCAGTCCACCTATTGGTGTGTTCCCTGGCTTTTTCATACCAGTACTCTACATTACAGTCTTTCCTAGCAAAGGACTGCTTTTACACAAAATGTCTGCCCATCGACCCATTTATACATATGTCACAAGGAGAGAAACGCATGCAGCCAGTCCGGGGCTCGAACCCGGGACCTCTTGCTTTCAGGGCAAGTACTCGTCTGAGCTAACCGGGCCGCTTACATGTAGTCTCTCCAACTGTGTACAAGTTCAGACCGTGACATACACCCCTGGTTAACTGGAAATTCGTCCTCGAATTTCGGAATTCCAGTGCCAAGGATGTCATAAATCGCACTGCAAGCGCTGTTAGACTGACCAAGCAGTGCTGTCACGGTCCCTTATTGGGCTACAATGTCACAAGGAGAGAAAGACATGCAGCCAGTCCGGGGCTTAAACCCGGGACCTCTCGCTTTCATGGCAAGTACTCTACCGACTGAGCTAACCGGGCCGCTTACATGTAGTTTCTCCAACTGTGTACAAGTTCAGACCGTGACATACACCCCTGGTTAACTGGAAATTCGTCCTCGAATTTCGGAATACCAGTGCCAAGGATGTCATAAATCGCACTGCAAGCGCTATTAGACTGATCAAGCAGTGCTGTAACAATCCCTTAATGGGCTCCCATGTCACAAGGAGAGAAAGACATGCAGCCAGTCCGGGGCTCGAACCCGGGACCTCTCGCTTTCATGGCAAGTACTCTACCGACTGAGCTAACCGGGCCGCTTACATGTAGTTTCTCCAACTGTGTACAAGTTCATACCGTGACACATACATTATAGTAATTTACATTCAGATGGGTGGTAATACTACATCGTTTGTTTATGTGAATCTACGTTTAAACGATTGACAATAACTCTTCATCCATCTGTGCGATCAATACATACAAAGAAAGCTTAAGTTACAAGCATATGGCATGATTTGTTGAGCATTAATTAACTTTCCAAGTCATTCTGTCATGCACCGTATACTGATGATTTGCTTTAACTAGTGTTAATACAAAAGATGCAAAGCCAACAACAGAGTGAACGTTTGTGTAAACTAATCATAATCAGCGTCATCAGCTGACAGAATAAAAGGTATCGATCAGTAAAGTAGATCAATTGATTGATTGATTGGGGTTTAACGCCGTTTTTAACAATTTCTCAGTTATATCACGGCGGCCAGTTCACCTACTCATGCATTTCCTTGTTTTCTCACACCAGTAATCCACACAAAAATCTTTCACCGTGATCACTCGTAACCTTCCGATACGTATTTCCGCCAGTCGGAAACTTGTCCGTAGTAGGTAATTATAACACTATTGTCAATATCTCTTCTATATACAAAGAAGGATTTGAGCGTGATCTAAATGCAGTATATCACTCTAAATTTCCGGAACTATTTTTGGCTGTTGAAATTCCCTCCCGAGTATTTTTCATACAACGTTTCTCAGAGCGCATGTACGGTGGCATAGAGGTGACATGTGTGTGTTTTTATTTTTATTTTACTAAGTGGTGCGCACGACATACTAAGTCGTGCGCACGAGATACTAAGTCGTGCGCACGAGATACTAAGTCGTGCGCACGAGATACTAAGTCGTGCGCACCACTTAGTAACTCGTGCGCACGACATAGTATCTCGTGCGCACGACTTAGTAACTCGTGCGCACCACTTAGTAACTCGTGCGCACGACATAGTATCTCGTGAGCACGACATAGTAACTCGTGCGCACGACATAGTAACTCGTGCGCACGACTTAAATATCTCGTGCGCACGACTTAGTATCTCGTGCGCACGACTTAGTAACTCGTGCGCACGACTTAGTAACTCGTGCGCACGACTTAGTAAAATAAAAATAAAAACATACACATGTCACCTCTGTGCCACAGTACGGTGGCATAGAAGTGACATGTGTATGTTTTTATTTATCTCGTGCGCACGACATACTAAGTCGTGCGCACGACTTAGTAACTCGTGCGCACGAGATACTATGTCGTGCGCACGAGATACTTAAGTGGTGCGCACGAGTTACTATGTCGTGCGCACGAGTTACTAAGTGGTGCGCACGAGTTACTAAGTGGTGCGCACGAGTTACTAAGTCGTGCGCACGAGTTACTATGTCGTGCTCACGAGATACTATGTCGTGCGCACGAGTTACTAAGTGGTGCGCACGAGTTACTAAGTCGTGCGCACGAGATACTATGTCGTGCGCACGAGTTACTAAGTGGTGCGCACGACTTAGTATGTCGTGCGCACCACTTAGTATCTCGTGCGCACGACTTAGTATGTCGTGCGCACCACTTAGTAAAATAAAAATAAAAACACACACATGTCACCTCTATGCCACCGTACGCATGCGTTACTACGTTGGGCTTGACATTTTGTGAATGAAGTCACGAGATTTTGTTGTAAATGCCGTTTGGAAATTTGAATGGTGACGTTATTGTTCTAAATGACGTCATTCACGTGTTTTACCAATGGCGCGGTCGAAAACGTTGTGTTAGAATGAGACAGTAACAAATTGCCCATGATGTGTTTAAGAACAATTGAAAAAGTTATAATAAAAATAAAATGTTCATAGACTGTTAATATAACTGATTTCAAAATGTTTTGTTAGTTGAAAAAATCGAATATTTCCAAAACAAATACAATGGGGAGTAAAGATAGAATAGCCTACACGTGATTTTATCAAGGAAAACAACGTCATGTCAAAACCTAGTTCCCCCTTAATTTGTATCCCTTTAAGTTATAAAAAAGTGCTAGAATTGAAATAGATCTCATTTTGAGTGATATACCGGCTCTTATATCACGATGTGTCGTTCAGGTGTGTATAAATTAATCACTCAGGCCATTCGGCCTTCGTGATTAATTACTACACACCTGAACTCCAAATCGTGATATACGAGCCGGTATATCACTCAAAATGAGATATATTTCCTAAATATAGCACAACAAGGTTTTTCCCCACGTGCCATGACGTCACATCGGTAAACAAACATGGCTGACGATGGCAAAATAAACTTTATCGGCGAGGTAGATTTGCCCCAAAAAAGTTAAATGCGCATATACCGGACAAGAAAAATGGATTTAATGTTGTTATTAATCATAACCTTTGTGTGGATAATGTTTGTGAAGCAAACGCATGCACAAAAACTAAGTTTGACATATGTTTTCGACATTTTGATAAGACCGTGAAAATGACAGTTGGAAGGAAGGACGAAGATTAGAGGAATTTAATGTGTTGTTGTCCAACCTTCCGTTCTGCAAGATGTGTAGACTCGGCTCAGTACCACTGACGTATCAGGTAGAATACCAAATTAATTTTGAGAGTCAAAATGACATAATTTTCATGCCTTTTCATTAAAATAAGATGCAACATTCTGTAAGGGTCAAAATAGGTTGAAATTCATGGATTTGTTCTACAGATTTGTCAATATTCCCACATATAGACGCTTTTCCATGTAATTACTTCTTTTAATAATGTATTATACTTTGATATACATTTTAAGTGGGGATATGTTGAACAGGTTGCGATTTTTTTGGGGTGTTATTTTTTATAAAGGGGCATTGTTTGGGGGTGGGTGGGGTACAATTTTTATTGATTTGAAATATATCTATGCATAATTTTTATTGTTGTATGCAGTTTTTTCAACACAAATATGTGCCTAAATACAAAATTAAACAAAAGAAGATTTCCTGTTTACTGATGATAGATGTTGAAAAGACAATAAACGGACAAATTGTGCTGCCTTTTATTTTGTCACCTATCTTATGAAATAGCATGTTATGAGAAAACAAGACGGTAAATGTTTTTTATATTTAAGTATATCTTAAATATAACAATGTTCTTTTGAAGTAAAAGTGACCTTTATACATCATTTTTAAGACATGTATGAAAATTAAAGCAATTTTATTGTGTTTAGTTGTTGTACATTTTTTGCCTTCTTAAGGTTTGAGGCATTGAACAACAACAAAATAAATAATTTACATTATAGACGGTAAAATCTTCTAAAATTTCAGAAATACATGTCTCAATGGATGATGATAGCAAGGGAAACAAATTTAGGCAACATTGTGATATTGACAGATCCGATACCTTAACAGTCGGCAGTTGATCATGAATTCCTATACAATAGGATAAAGGGGATTACTTACTACAGATAATTTAGTAGGTAAACTGCATAGATATTGTGTGTTTCGATATCATCATTGATTTCTTAACTCTTTCAGCGCCGAATTGTTTAAAGTAGACTCTTCCATGTTCAAAATCGGGTATGTTCATTTCTCAATTTATGAAATGTTTGGAATATTTTGGTAACTAAAAGGCAAACAATGCTGATTTCAGGTGAGACAGCTCGTCACAAGCTGACTCGCCTGAATCTGCATTGTTTGCAAAAACCTCAATATTGCCTGTGGCGCTGAAAGAGTTAATAACTACTTAATACTTATTTTCTAAGTTATAACCAGTATGTTATTAATAATAAAGAGTATGTTCTTACCTTAGCTTTGACCAGTAAATATAAATATTCTGACAGGCACGTCCTTCCAACTTTCGTTAGCTATTCAGTATAGCAATGTAACACTTAAAACGGAATAGTTCGCACAATGAAGATTGCTTCGCGCCATACAATGTTGTGATTTTAATGCATCTGTATAAAGTGAAGATTTAGCGCGAGGCTGTGTATTGGCAAAGTCTTGACAGAGTCATCACCATTTGCTAATATGTTATATATATAACTGCTTGCACATTCTTACAAAAAATCTCGAATTGTAGCCCAAGTAGAGGTGCACCCATATAACGTTAAATGATATCTAAGCGGAATGTCAATAAGACCTTAAAGTACTAGACGCGGTAACAATAGTTTGATGTCAAACCGAATTTTCAAGTACGCACTTGTATGTAATAAAGTTCAGGGAGATAGTTTCAGTGCAGCGTGGTCCAAAGGCAGTATTTATCCAATTAAAACAGTTAACCGTTTATAAGACATTGAATTCTAGATTCATCTTCCGCTGTGAAAACACCCCCGGCCGTATGACCAGGCCCTTTATTGTTGACTGTTCAACGCAAAACTGTTGTCTTGATATTTTAAAAATTGGCTATCAACGCTTCCATATGCAATGCTGGTCAGTTCCAACATAAAAAGTCAGCAAGGAAAGGATTACAGCATTGGCGCCAATTAGGCGTGTTCAGGAGAAGTGCTCATGTAACTGAAACATGTCAGCTTATAAGGTGCATATATCACAGTGTTTCCTTGATAAGTAACTAGTTATTCTGGTCCATTTATCCTGACACCAGCCGCTTAGTCGCAATACTAACCCCGCAACCCTTAGAACCAATCAAAGTACTGAAAGTACTGAAATGCGGGGGATGTTGGCTCTAGAATGTTAACAAGATTTTACTTCAATGTCACCTAGTGACCTACTTTTTTGACCCGACATGACCCATGTTAGAACTTGACCTAGATATCATCAAGAAAAACATTCTGATAAAGTTTCAACATGCTCAAGCTAAAAATGCAGCATTCAGATAGAAAACAAGATTTTCCTTCAATTTGACCCATATTCAAACTTGACCTAGATATCATTTAGATATAATTCTGACCAAATGTCAAGCTGCCGTAGCCAAAAAAATGCTTCTACAGAGTTAACACGATTTCCTTCAATTTGGCCTAGAACCTAGTTTCTGACCAATGGATATCAGTAATACAAAGATTCTGACAAAATTTCAAACTGCTGAATCAAAAATTGCGGCCTTCAATTTGACGTAGTGACCTATTTTTTGACCCATCATGACCCATATTCGAACTTGATCTACATATCATCAAGACAAACATTCTGATAAAGTTTTAACATGCTCAAATTGAAAAAAGGCCTCTAGAGTGTTAACAAGATTTCCATTCAATTTGGCTGAGTGACCTAGTTTTTGACCCGGCTTGACCCATATTCAAACTTGGCCTAGATATCATATATATATACATTTTGACCCAATTTCAAGCTGCTTTACCAAAAAATGTGGCTTCTACAGTATTATCAATATTTTCCATCAATATCGCCTAGTAACCTAGTTTCTGACTCAATATGACCCATATTCAAACTTGACCTATATATCTTTAAGACAAACATTCTGACAAAATTTCAAACTGCTGAAGTAAAAATTGCGGCCAGTAGAGTGTTAACATGCTTTTCCTTCAATTTGACCTAGTGGCCTACTTTTTGTGTCATCATGACACATGTTCGAACTTAACCTACATATTATCGAGACAAACATTCTGATAAAGTTTCAACATGCTCAAATTGAAAATAAGGTCTCCAAAGTGTTAACAAGATTTCCATTCAATTTGGCCTAGTGACCTAGTTTTTGACCCGGCTTGACCCATTCAAACTCGGCCTAGATATCATTTAGATAAACATTCTGACCAAATTTCAAGCTGCCTTAGTAAAACTTGCGGCTTCTAAGGTGTTAACAAGATTAACTTTCAATTTGGCCTAACGACCATATTCGAACTTGACCTAGAAATCATTAATACAAACATTTTGACAAAATTTCAGGGTGTTAACAAGCTTTTCTTTCAATTTGACCTAGTGACCTACTTTTTGACCCGACATGACTCATATTCGAACTTGTTTTACATCATCAAGACAAACATTCTGATAAAGTTTCAACATGCTCAAGTTGAAAATGTGGCCTCTAGAGTGTTAACAAGATTTTCCTTCAATTTGACCTAGGGACCTAGTCTTTGACCTCAAATGGCCCAGTTTCGAACTTGTTCAAGATTTGATGGAGATGAATGTTCTGATAAACTTTAATGTGCACGACAGCTGTATTTCCGCATTTTTCATTGCAGGAATTTTCTCAAAAGGTTTTTGAGCTACCCGCTTTCAAGCTACTCGTTTTCCATATATTTAAAGGAAACATTTAAGATCCTTATGTCTAACTTAAATTTCTAAATTATGTATACAACTTCATGGATTAAAACTTTACATTGTGTACGTTTACTTTGTATAATGTGCATACTGTTTAGCTTGTTGTGAAACGTATTTAACTGATCCCTGGACAATCAAGAAAAATCGTCCATTTTGAAAAAACAGAGGGCAACACAAAACATTTACAAATGTACACTTCCTGGAAGCTAGGAATGACAATATACGGAGGTATTCAACATAGCTGAATCCCCCGCATAAAAAGGGCAGCAATTTCTACCAATGTTATAATATTTGGTATGTCTTGGCCGGGAATCAAACATGCGTCACCCCGCACCCAAGACGAACGCTCTACTACTACATGTACATTAGCGAGGACATTATTTAGTATTTTGTAGAATTGAGTTTATATCTCTTATCATGACCATAATACACCCAACTAATTACATTTTTGGAAATCTGAACGACGTACAATGTCCAAGGGAATGGTATATTCAGCTTGTCGTAACGCATCGAGAAGTCGAAAAGTGATAATAATAATAATAATAATAATAATACTTTATTTATAGATGGTGACTCATTTAGCCATTGGCTATTTTACAATGAGGCCATCTTAATAGCTATCATAAAGAAACATACAATGATGAAACAATTAATTGCCCCCCCCCCCCCCCCCCCCCCCCCCCCCCCCCCAATAACATAAAAAATGAAGAAAACGTCAATTGTGATACAGAAGCGTCACAAGTGAACAAGAAGAGTAAATAATGTATCAACCTTGTATGTGATACATGAAATTAAAGTGTTTGGTGAAAAACAAGTTACCCACATGTACTGTGACTAACTTTTTAGAAGTAATGCATATTACACAGGATCTATCTTAATGCATTTGATAAAACAAAATGATGTTGAATTGCATTTTTTTTAACTTGTGAGTACTATAATAATGAAAGAAAGACTCGTGATTTACAGAAGATGACGTTTTGAAACAATGTGCTTTAAAATTGCACACTTAAATTTTGTAAGATTTGAAAGGAGCCTAATGTTTGAAGGTATGGCATTCCATATATGTACACCAGAAAAGTGTAGGCTTTTTTTTAATAGTTCTGTAGATGGTTTCGGACAAGAAAGGTTATTATTTGAAACCGAGCGTAAATGGTAAGTATTGGTTGACTGTGAAGAAAACATATCGGTTATATATCCAGGTGTTTGTCCATTCATAGCTTTGTATATCAATATTGATTTATTGTATTCTAGTCTTTCATAAACATCCAACCATTCCAATTCCTCAAATAATGGTTTGGATGGCGAGTCATAGGGTTTATCTAGAATTATTCGTGCAGCAGACTTTTGAAGTTTGAGGATTCTATTAAGTTGTACTTTTGGTGCATTACCCCAAATAGTTAAACAATAATCAATGACAGGCAGAATATATGCATTATAATACATTTTCCGATATTGTATTGAAAGGTAAGGTTTAATCCGTCTAAGAAGAGCGGTTTTTGAAGTAATTGAGTGACATACACTGTCTACGTGTTTGACATAGGAAAGATTGTTATCTATATTTATGCCTAAAAGTTTATGATTCTTTACACAATCTACAGGAATACTATTCATTGATATATTCAATGATTTTGCGGGAAGTTTTGTCAATTTTTGATTTGTTGCTAAGAGCATACTTTTAGTTTTTGAAACATTGATCACCATACTGTTTTCATTACACCAGCGTTGGATGTTTTTAACGTCTGTAGAAATATCCCTTTCAATTGTATACAAATATGGGGAAGACTTTTGAAGGGTTGCATCATCAGCAAATAAATCTAAAGAAGATAGTGTGACATGCAGAGATAGGTCATTCACATACATTAAGAAAAGTAGAGGACCTAGCACAGAGCCTTGAGGAACGCCAGACAATATAGGGAGACATTTTGAACTAATGCTCCCAATTTGAACACGTTGTATCCTTTTTTCAAGATAAGATTTAATCCAAAGTATTGATCTATTGTCAAATTTGTATAATTTAAGTTTTTCCAGAAGTGTATTATGGTTGACTAGATAAATCTAAAAATAAAATTCCTGTAAGGTTCCCTTTGTCCATTTCTTTGAGCCATAATTCTGTCATCTTTGTCAGAGCTGTTTGGCAAGAATGTTGTTTTCTAAATCCTGACTGTCCTATATGAAGCAACTCAAAGTTGACAAGGAATTCATAGATTTGTGATGCAACATGCTTTTCATATATTTTAGATAGTGTAGGAAGAATAGAAATAGGTCTATAATTTCCAGGGTCAGACTTTTTCCCTTTTTTAAAAATGGGCGTTACTTTTGCAATTTTTAATTTGTCTGGAAAAGTGCCTTCAATTATGCTTCGATTTATTAAATAAGCAACAGGTTTGCATATTACATGGGCGGCAATTTTCAATACGTTTGGCCCAAGAGTGTCAACCCCAGCGGATTTATTAATATCCAATTTAGAAAGTAATCTGTATACTTCATGTTCATGTATGCATTTTAATTGGAAGTAAGTATCAATTGGAAGTTTTGTGTTCATGAATGTTTGAAGATTGTTCAATGTTATTTTGCTAGTTCTTTGGAATGATTCATTTTTGAATGACACGCTTGTAAAATAAGAATTAAACATATTAGCTATATCCTCGGGAGTTTCAACCTTTTCATTTTCAGACATTAACACATTTGGCATATTTGTCCCTGTCTTCGGATTTAGCTCTTTCATATATTTCCATATATCAGTAGTGTTTTTAATTTGAGCAATAGCATCGGAATAGTATTTTCGTTTTGCATTTCTGATTAACGATCGGACCTTGTTACGCCAAACTTTAAAACTATCCATATCTTTTAATTTGTGAAAACTATCCCTTTTATATCTTGCCTCATTTATTTCCGGTGAAATCCATTTCGGCTTATGCTGTAGCTTGACCCTTTTTGACTTAACTTTTGAATGCTGGTTAAGAATTCCAAAAAACAAATCATAGAACAATTGAAGAGCCTCATTTAATGTATCTGTGTTTATAAGAGAATCAAAATTCACTGAATTCAAGTCAGTTAAAAATACATTTTCATCGAAATTTCGAAAATCGCGATATTGGATTTCAGTATGTACTATCTTTTTATCACTAATATGAATTTTCCGCGTAAAACAGATTGGATAGTGATCAGAAAGTGCTAGGGAAGGAACAGCTATTTCAATAATACGTTCAGGCTTATTTGTGTATAGATGGTCGATTAAAGTGGAACTCCTGTCCGTAACTCGAGTAGGTGTCGATATCATTTGCGTCATATTAAATTCTTCAAGGGAGTTTGACCAATAAGAGGGTGGATCCTTGTTAAGATCAATATTAAAATCACCACACAATATAATTTCAATGTCATCACATTGCGAAGCTTTATTTAGTTCTTTTTGAAGACAATCTACCCACCGAATATCGGAAGATGGTGTGCGGTATGATGAACATAAAAGTATGGATTTAGAATGTTGCAATGAAATGTCAACCCAGATGGTTTCGATATTACCAACCTCTAAATCATATCTACGGCTATACGTTAGCTTATTAGAAATATATAGCAATAAGCCTCCGCCTGACTTGCCTTTGCGATCCTTCCTTTCTGTCCTATAACCATTTATCTCGAGAAACGCATCCGAAACATTATCACTCAAAAAAGTTTCACACAAACCTAAAATATCGACCGATTTTTCGTCGTGCAAAATCAATTTTATTTCATCTAGTTTGGGTAATAAGTGACAAATATTGAGGTTACTAATTCGAATGCCTTTTTTATTTAAACCTAAAGTATTGCTACCTTTCAAGTTATGACCAAATTGGTTGTTGTGGATGTTTTGAAGAGTTTTATTTAAGCTCCCTTTTGCAGATTGAAGTTCAGAAGGATAATCGAGTGTATTGTCATTTAAAGATGTAAGTGAGAGATGTTGATTTGATTGACAACAGCGTGTTTCTAATTTACCTGCCGTATCTTGAAATTGTTGATTGTGATATAAATCGAACGTCGACCTGCTTACTTTTGAGCAGTCACATACAAGTTTGTTACATTCACTACAAATTATGTTTAATACAGAATATGAGTTTCGTGGTAGGACAGCTGTTTCGGCTTTACATACATTGCCGATGTCCTATTGTTTACAGTTCTTTACTTTGTGTCCAAGTTTCCCACATTTGAAACATGCTATCTTAGCACCATGGCGGCATGTTGTTGATAAGTGTCCTTCTTCGCCACAGAAGAAACATGGTTTTCTCACATTTGTGTTGCCAACAGGATGTTTGATGATGGCTACACAGTTGTTGTAGATCTTAAGTAGAGTAGCCGTACCTTTATCTGACAGGTGTATACCGAATATAGCCGAAGGTATTGATAGCCGAATTACCAACCAATTCAAGCTTTTGACTTGTACTCGCCCGATCAATCGGTGTGCTAGAACAATTCGATTACTCCCAAAATGTAAAAGCTCAGACGAAAAGTTCTGAAATCGTCACTGCTTTCTATTTAGTAACTCAAACGGAAGACGCAACGAATAACAAGGAGACCTCTAGTAATAAATACTTCCATGTACCACATTCATTGATATTTAAATGAGACGGTGTATCCGAGAGGCAGACATGAGTAAAATATATCTATAAAAGGGACAGTTCCACTGATAGTTTTGGTATGGGCCCGTTCTTTATGCTGTTATAATATGTATATGTATTACATAAACAACCCCACCCCCTCCCCCGACCTCGGTCTCGCAAGATATCAATTGTTAACGCCCCTTGTAGTACGAAATTAAACTCTATATCGCTACTGCAACATTAATATTCCCAATATATATATATTCGAGTTGAGGGGAAGGAATGATGTATGCGTGTGTCCGTGTTCAATTTATTTTCACACAAAACAAAAAAATATGCATGTATTTCTATATCATACACTTGCCATCAATTCACAAACGATTTGTTTTTGCATTAAAATGAACTACACGAACTAAGACCGGGGATTACATTTGACTTTACCCCTTTCAGCGCCGAATTGTTTAAAGTAGACTCTTCCATGTTCAAACTCGGACGACTCTATTTTCATGTAATAGGATTTTTGGAATAGTTTTATAACTCACAGCCAAACAATGCAGATTTCAGGTGAGACAGCTCGTTACGAGCTGTCTCACCTGAATCTATATTGTTTTCAAAAAGCTCAATATTGCCTTTAGCGCTGAAAGAGTTAATTAAGTGTTTATTTATGCTATTATGATTCAATTTGACCCAATTAAATGTTGAACTTTGAAACCACTCAGATTGATAAAAAAAACAATATGGGGATTTCCTATAAATGTCAAGATCCTCCTATTAGTTGACTTACATCTGAACCTTTTCCCCCATGCTCACTAACAATGCCATCTTTAAAAAACACTCTGACAAAAGGAGAAATCGCTCATTACATAAAAGAGTATATGAATAATAAAACATGCTTCTATATTCCATTGTGTACCTCAATTCTTTCTTTCTCTATATTGTTTCTTTTTCTCTTATTCTAAATTTCGTTCTGACAGTGTTTCCATTATAACGCATTTGATTGCCATCTGATCACTATATATGTATAGTTTATTGCAGAGCTGTCTTTTATGTAGTATGTACATACTTAGCACATTATTAACATATTGAATTGTATATTTAATTGTATATTGTATTGTATATTGTATTTTATATTGTATTGTATATTGAATTTTATATTAAATTAAATATTATATTGTATTGTATGTTGTATAGTATATTGTAGTGTATGTTGTAATGTATATTGTAGTGTATGTTGTGATGTATATTGTATAGTATATTGTATTGTATATTGTATTGTATATTGTATTGTGTATTGTATATTGTGTATTGTATATTGTGTATTGTATATTGTATTGTATATTGTATTGTATATTGTATTGTCTATTGTATTGTCTATTGTATTGTAATTGTATATTGAATTGTATAGTATAGTATATTGTATTGTATATTGTATAGTATATTGTTTTGTATATTGTATTGTATTGTATTGTATATTGAATTGTATAGTATATTATATTGTATATTATATTGTATAGTATATTGTATTGTATATTGTATTGTATATTGTATTGTATATTGTATTGTAAATATTGGCGAATTTTGACAACAACCAGGCCAGTCCCCATTTCAAGTTGGTCAGCATGAACTTAAACGCTTTTGTCCACTGTTTCTCGGAATTAAAATGTATCCTGTAAATAAAGTGAACATAAAGTGAACGATAGCCATTAACCCATTCCCACATACAACACATCTGCACCTGAGAACATTAAAAACAATGCGGCAATAATACAGAATATGTACGAACAATATTTGTACTGTTGAATATAGTTAAAAGTATTATGACAAAAGAAGAATATGTTCATTTAAAGCAATTTGAGCCGCAAAGCCAACATTGAAGACTTTGCGTCCGGATCAGCCTGCGAGGTCTGCCATAATGCTAACCAGGACAGACACTTTTCGCATCTGTGGATTTTCTGTTTCAGGAATCATTACTCTATACCTCTACCCACCTGAGACGGAATGTGTCGGCCCGGATCAGTCTACGCAGATTGCGCAGGCTGATCTGGGTTGAAAAATTACGCAGAGGCCATAATGTTGGTTTTCTCGCGGGACGGCTTATTTCTTCTTTTGCCACAATGTAATTGTATACTGCAGACGTCTGCAAGTGGGAAAGGGTAAAATACAATCACGAAATGCCAGCAGAGCTCTGCATATATGGTGTGTTTTTTATCTTAACCCTTTCCCACATGTAGACGCTAATTAATTACTATTACAGTCTGTTTGCCTTCCATTCGTCTTCCACCAATGGGCTAAGTCTATGTTGCAAAGCAGCCAGTTGCTTGCTGGTGTGAGAAAACCAGGAAACACATGAGTAGGTGAACTGGCCGCCGTGATATGACTGAAAAATTGTTAAAAACGGCGTTAAACCCCCATCAATCAATCAACTGTTTTCTGGAAGAACGTTTCCAGCCCTTTATTTAACCCTGGTCTACAGCTAGGTCGATGTCTTATTGCGGAATAAATACACGTACACATGTATACCTGTCTACAGCTAGGTCGATGTCTTATTGCGGAATAAATACACGTACACATGTATACCTGTCTACAGCTAGGTCGATGTCTTATTGCGGAATAAATACACGTACACATGTATACCTGTCTACAGCTAGGTCGATGTCTTATTGCGGAATAAATACACGTACACATGTATACCTGTCTACAGCTAGGTCGATGTCGTATTGCGGAATAAATACACGAACACATGAATACCTGTCTACAGCTAGGTCGATGTCTTATTGCGGAATAAATACACGTGCACATGTATACCTGTCTACAGCTAGGTCGATGTCTTATTGCGGAATAAATACACGTACACATGTATACCTGTCTACAGCAAGGTCGATGTCTTATTGCGGAATAAATACACGTACACATGTATACCTGTCTACAGCTAGGTCGATGTCTTATTGCGGAATAAATACACGTACACGTGTATACCTGTCTACAGCTAGATCGATGTCTTATTGCGGAATAAATACACGTACACGTGTATACCTGTCTACAGCTAGGTCGATGTCTTATTGCGGAATAAATACACGTACACGTGTATACCTGTCTACAGCTAGGTCGATGTCTTAGTGCGGAATAAATACACGTACACACGTATACCTGTCTACAGCTAGGTCGATGTCTTAGTGCGGAATAAATACACGTACACACGTATACCTGTCTACAGCTAGGTCGATGTCTTATTGCGGAATAATTACACGTACACATGTATACCTATCTACAGCTAGGTCGATGTCTTATTGCGGAATAAATACACGTACACATGTATACCTGTCTTCAGCTAGGTCGATGTCTTATTGCGGAATAATTACACGTACACATGTATACCTGTCTACAGCTAGGTCGATGTCTTATTGCGGAATAATTACACGTACACATGTTTACCTGTCTACAGCTAGGTCGATGTCTTATTGCGGAATAAATACACGTACACATGTATACCTGTCTACAGCTAGGTCGATGTCTTATTGCGGAATAATCACACGTACACATGTATACCTGTCTACAGCTAGGTCGATGTCTTATTGCGGAATAATTACACGTACACATGTATACCTGTCTACAGCTAGGTCGATGTCTTATTGCGGAATTAATTACACGTACACATGTATACCTGTCTACAGCTAGGTCGATGTCTTATTGCGGAATAATTACACGTACACATGTTTACCTGTCTACAGCTAGGTCGATGTCTTATTGCGGAATTAATTACACGTACACATGTATACCTGTTTACAGCTAGGTCGATGTCTTATTGCGGAATAATTACACGTACACATGTATACCTGTCTACAGCTAGGTCGATGTCTTATTGCGGAATAATTACACGTACACATGTATACCTGTCTACAGCTAGGTCGATGTCTTATTGCGGAATAATTACACGTACACATGTATACCTGTCTACAGCTAGGTCGATGTCTTATTGCGGAATAATTACACGTACACATGTATACCTGTCTACAGCTAGGTCGATGTCTTATTGAGGAATAAATACACGTACAAATATATACCTGTCTACAGCTAGGTCAATGTCTTATTGCGGAATAAATACACGTACACATGTATACCTGTCTACAGCTAGGTCGATGTCTTATTGCGGAATAATTACACGTACACATGTATACCTGTCTACAGCTAGGTCGATGTCTTATTGCGGAATAATTACACGTACACATGTATACCTGTCTACAGCTAGGTCGATGTCTTATTGCGGAATAATTACACGTACACATGTATACCTGTCTACAGCTAGGTCGATGTCTTATTGCGGAATAATTACACGTACACATGTATACCTGTCTACAGCTAGGTCGATGTCTTATTGCGGAATAATTACACGTACACATGTTTACCTGTTAACCCTTGTACTTAGACGCATAAGCAGCAGAATACTTTTGATTGTGACAACAGTGCGACAAAATGAGCAATGGTTCAAATTTATTCTTGTGTCACCCAGTTTTCAACTTTATTCAAAATTAATACATGTATTTTTGTCTATTGCAACAGTCCATATGTAGATTTGTGCATGATCTTTTGATTCCGATTCGATTTCGTAGGAAAGGGGACTGATGCAAAACTGATACGAGCCGTCCCCCGAGAAAATCAACATTATGGACTCTGCGTAATGTTTCAACCCAGAAAATCATTAATAGGAACAGCTACTTTCCCTACAATGCTTTCATTATTGGTGGAAACCTTGGAACTCCGGGTCCGTCTTGTGTCAGAACAGCACCTGATAAGATGCCATAGAAAGGGGAACCATGAGATCTATGGTCGTCTGTTTTAAAAACAGGGACAAGTAAGAGATTCACTTCACACTTCACACTTCACACTTCATACTTCATACTTCATACTTCACACTTCACACTTCATACTTCATACTTCACACTTCACACTTCACACATATTATCTATGAAGTGTGAAGTCTGAAGTCTGAAGTTTGAAGTGTGAAGTATGAAATTCAGACTTCATACTTCACACTTCACAAATTCCCGTCGCATTTATGACTAATGAACTACGACCACCAGTAAGCTTTCCGAATTGTCGTCGCATTCACCACTAATCGACTACGACAACCAGTAAGCTCTCTAAATTGTCGTCGCAATCGCGTTTAATCGACTACAACCACCGGTAAGCTCGCCGAAAAGTCGTCGCATTAACGAATAATAAACCTGGACTACTATTATTAAAGTCTCTGCCATTTCGCTACATTCACGAAGAATCAACTAAACCTAATATGAAAGTATACGAACAATAGAGTCTCAGTTCGGCTAATAATGAAAAATGAAACGGAAAATAAATGAAATGTAACTGTGATAAATTTGAACAAAAAAACAGTAACGCAATTCCGATAAGATTCTACTTTAATTGAATGCAACTCGTGTGGAGCTGTTAAGTAATACGTTCATTGGGGGCTATTTTTAATCTTATTACACGACCGGAAACCAACTCGATACTTACATTCTGGGCACTTCTTAACGACTTTAAAGGCACAAGTCAATAACGTAGATCGTACGAACACACCGAGCCCTTGGTGTTAGCAGAATTTAAAAGTAAAACTATATGTTTTAACTAGCTCTTTCAGCGCCACTGGCAATATTGAGGTTTTTGCAAACAATACATAGATTCAGGTGAGTCAGCTCGTAACAATTCGGCGCTGAAAGACCTAGTGCTCGCCGATAAATCAATGTGTTAGAACAATCGGAATACGCCCTAAGTCTACGAGTTCAGCCGAGTTCAGCCGAAGAACTCCGAAGTCTTCACTGCTCTCTAACTAGTAACTAAAACCTCCTAAAAGTTGACAAGTCGAAGAATATGTCAGTAAAAAGAAGAACGGATTTCATTTTTTATTGTTATTTGGGATCTTAATGTTTCTGCGTACTGTGAAGACTCAGACGAGCCTGTACAACCGCATAGTCTTACCAGAACATGCACTGTTAGTCTACGTATAAATCATTCAGTCTTACCAGAACATGCACTGTTAGTCTACGTATAAATCATTCAGTCTTACCAGAACATGCACTATTAGTCTACGTATAAATCATTCATAGTCTTACCAGAACATGCACTGTTAGTCTACGTGTACAACCACATAGTCTTACCAGAACATGCACTGTTAGTCTACCTGTACAACCACATAGTCTTACCAGGATATGCACTGTTAGTCTACGTGTACAACCACACAGTCTTACCAGAACATGCACTGTTAGTATACCTGTACAACCACACAGTCTTACCAGAACATGCACTGTTAGTCTACGTATAAATCATTCAGTCTTACCAGAACATGCACTATTAGTCTACGTATAAATCATTCATAGTCTTACCAGAACATGCACTGTTAGTCTACGTGTACAACCACATAGTCTTACCAGAACATGCACTGTTAGTCTACCTGTACAACCACATAGTCTTACCAGGATATGCACTGTTAGTATACCTGTACAACCACACAGTCTTACCAGAACATGCACTGTTAGTCTACGTGTACAACCACATAGTCTTACCAGAACATGCACTGTTAGTCTACCTGTACAACCACATAGTCTTACCAGAACATGCACTGTTAGTCTACGTGTACAACCACATAGTCTTACCAGAACATGCACTGTTAGTCTACCTGTACAACCGCATAGTCTTACCAGAACATGCACTGTTAGTCTACCTGTACAACCACATAGTCTTACCAGAACATGCACTGTTAGTCTACCTGTACAACCACTTAGTCTTACCAGAACATGCACTGTTAGTCTACCTGTACAACCGCATAGTCTTACCAGAACATGCACTGTTAGTCTACCTGTACAACCACATAGTCTTACCAGGATATGCACTGTTAGTCTACCTGTACAACCGCATAGTCTTACCAGGATATGCACTGTTAGTCTACCTGTACAACCGCATAGTCTTACCAGAACATGCACTGTTAGTCTACCTGTACAACCACATAGTCTTACCAGGATATGCACTGTTAGTCTACCTGTACAACCACATAGTCTTACCAGGATATGCACTGTTAGTATACCTGTACAACCACATAGTCTTACCAGAACATGCACTGTTAGTCTACCTGTACAACCACATAGTCTTACCAGAACATGCACTGTTAGTCTACCTGTACAACCACATAGTCTTACCAGAACATGCACTGTTAGTCTACCTGTACAACCGCATAGTCTTACCAGAACATGCACTGTTAGTCTACCTGTACAACCACATAGTCTTACCAGAACATGCACTATTAGTCTACGTGTAAATTATTCATAGTCTTACCAGAACATGCACTGTTAGTCTACGTGTACAACCACATAGTCTTACCAGAACATGCACTGTTAGTCTACGTGTACAACCACATAGTCTTACCAGAACATGCACTGTTAGTCTACCTGTACAACCACATAGTCTTACCAGAACATGCACTATTAGTCTACGTGTAAATTATTCATAGTCTTACCAGAACATGCACTGTTAGTCTACGTGTACAACCACATAGTCTTACCAGAACATGCACTGTTAGTGTACGTATACAACCACATAGTCTTACCAGAACATGCACTATTAGTCTACGTGTAAATCATTCATAGTCTTACCAGAACATGCACTGTTAGTCTACGTATACAACCACATAGTCTTACCAGAACATGCACTATTAGTCTACGTGTAAATCATTCATAGTCTTACCAGAACATGCACTGTTAGTCTACGTATACAACCACATAGTCTTACCAGAACATGCACTGTTAGTCTACGTGTAAATCATTCATAGTCTTACCAGAACATGCACTGTTAGTCTACGTGTAAATTATTCATAGTCTTACCAGAACATGCACTGTTAGTCTACGTGTACAACCACATAGTCTTACCAGAACATGCACTGTTAGTCTACGTGTAAATTATTCATAGTCTTACCAGAACATGCACTGTTAGTCTACGTGTAAATTATTCATAGTCTTACCAGAACATGCACTGTTAGTCTACGTGTACAACCACATAGTCTTACCAGAACATGCACTGTTAGTCTACGTGTAAATTATTCATAGTCTTACCAGAACATGCACTGTTAGTCTACGTGTACAACCACATAGTCTTACCAGAACATGCACTGTTAGTCTACGTGTACAACCACATAGTCTTACCAGAACATGCACTGTTAGTCTACGTGTAAATCATTCATAGTCTTACCAGAACATGCACTGTTAGTCTACCTGTACAACCACATAGTCTTACCAGAACATGCACTGTTAGTCTACGTGTACAACCACATAGTCTTACCAGAACATGCACTGTTAGTCTACGTGTAAACTATTCATAGTCTTACCAGAACATGCACTGTTAGTCTACCTGTAAATCATTCTTAGTCTTACCAGAACATGCACTGTTAGTCTACGTGTAAATCATTCTTAGTCTTACCAGAACATGCACTGTAAGTCTACCTGTACAACCACATAGTCTTACCAGAACATGCACTGTTAGTCTACGTGTAAATCATTCATAGTCTTACCAGAACATGCACTGTTAGTCTACGTGTACAACCACATAGTCTTACCAGAACATGCACTGTTAGTGTACGTATAAATCATTCTTAGTCTTACCAGAACATGCACTGTTAGTCTACGTGTAAATCATTCTTAGTCTTACCAGAACATGCACTGTTAGTCTACGTGTAAATCATTCTTAGTCTTACCAGAACATGCACTGTTAGTGTACGTATAAATCATTCTTAGTCTTACCAGAACATGCACTGTTAGTCTACGTGTACAACCACATAGTCTTACCAGAACATGCACTGTTAGTCTACGTGTACAACCACATAGTATTACCAGAACATGCACTGTTAGTCTACGTGTAAATCATTCATAGTCTTACCAGAACATGCACTGTTAGTCTACGTGTACAACCACATAGTCTTACCAGAACATGCACTGTTAGTCTACGTGTACAACCACATAGTATTACCAGAATGTGCACTGTTAGTCTACCTGTACAACCACATAGTCTTACCAGAACATGCACTGTTAGTCTACGTGTAAATCATTCATAGTCTTACCAGAACATGCACTGTTAGTCTACGTATAAATCATTCTTAGTCTTACCAGAACATGCACTGTTAGTATACGTGTACAACCACATAGTCTTACCAGAACATGCACTGTTAGTGTACGTGTACAACCACATAGTATTACCAGAACATGCACTGTTAGTGTACGTGTAAATCATTCATAGTCTTACCAGAACATGCACTGTTAGTCTACGTGTACAACCACATAGTCTTACCAGAACATGCACTGTTAGTCTACGTGTACAACCACATAGTCTTACCAGAACATGCACTATTAGTCTACGTGTAAATCATTCATAGTCTTACCAGAACATGCACTGTTAGTTTACCTGTACAACCACATAGTCTTACCAGAACATGCACTGTTAGTCTACGTGTAAATCATTCATAGTCTTACCAGAACATGCACTGTTAGTCTACGTATAAATCATTCTTAGTCTTACCAGAACATGCACTGTTAGTATACGTGTAAATCATTCTTAGTCTTACCAGAACATGCACTGTTAGTCTACGTGTACAACCACATAGTCTTACCAGAACATGCACTGTTAGTCTACGTGTACAACCACATAGTCTTACCAGAACATGCACTGTTAGTCTACGTGTAAATCATTCATAGTCTTACCAGAACATGCACTGTTAGTCTACGTGTACAACCACATAGTCTTACCAGAACATGCACTGTTAGTCTACGTGTACAACCACATAGTATTACCAGAACATGCACTGTTAGTCTACGTGTAAATCATTCATAGTATTACCAGAACATGCACTGTTAGTCTACGTGTAAATCATTCATAGTCTTACCAGAACATGCAGTGTTAGTGTACGTGTAAATCATTCTTAGTCTTACCAGAACAAGCACTGTTAGTCTACGTGTAAATTATTCATAGTCTTACCAGAACATGCACTGTTAGTGTACGTGTAAATCATTCATAGTCTTACCAGAACATGCACTGTTAGTCTACGTGTAAATCATTCATAGTCTTACCAGAACATGCACTGTTAGTCTACGTGTAAATCATTCATAGTCTTACCAGAACATGCACTGTTAGTCTACGTGTAAATCATTCATAGTCTTACCAGAACATGCACTGTTAGTCTACGTGTAAATCATTCATAGTCTTACCAGAACATGCACTGTTAGTCTACGTGTAAATCATTCTTAGTCTTACCAGAACATGCACTGTTAGTCTACGTGTAAATCATTCATAGTCTTACCAGAACATGCACTGTTAGTCTACGTGTAAATTATTCATAGTCTTACCAGAACATGCACTGTTAGTCTACGTGAACAACCACATAGTCTTACCAGAACATGCACTGTTAGTCTACGTGTACAACCACATAGTCTTACCAGAACATGCACTGTTAGTCTACGTGTAAATCATTCATAGTCTTACCAGAACATGCACTGTTAGTCTACCTGTACAACCACATAGTCTTACCAGAACATGCACTGTTAGTCTACGTGTACAACCACATAGTCTTACTAGAACATGCACTGTTAGTCTACTTGTACAACCACATAGTATTACCAGAACATGCACTGTTAGTCTACGTGTACAACCACATAGTCTTACCAGAACATGCACTGTTAGTCTACGTGTAAATCATTCATAGTCTTACTAGAACATGCACTGTTAGTCTACGTGTAAATTATTCATAGTCTTACCAGAACATGCACTGTTAGTCTACGTGTACAACCACATAGTCTTACCAGAACATGCACTATTAGTCTACGTGTAAATCATCCATAGTCTTACCAGAACATGCACTGTTAGTTTACCTGTACAACCACATAGTCTTACCAGAACATGCACTGTTAGTCTACGTGTAAATTATTCATAGTCTTACCAGAACATGCACTGTTAGTGTACGTGTACAACCACATAGTATTACCAGAACATGCACTGTTATTCTACGTGTACAACCACATAGTTTTACCAGAACATGCACTGTTAGTCTACGTGTAAATTATTCATAGTCTTACCAGAACATGCACTGTTATTCTACTTGTACAACCACATAGTCTTACCAGAACATGCACTGTTAGTCTACGTGAAAATTATTCATAGTCTTACCAGAACATGCACTGTTAGTCTACGTGTACAACCACATAGTCTTACCAGAACATGCACTGTTAGTCTACGTGTAAATTATTCATAGTCTTACCAGACCATGCACTGTTAGTTTACCTGTAATTCATTCATAGTCTTACCAGAACATGCACTGTTAGTCTACGTGTAAATTATTCATAGTATTACCAGAACATACACTGTTAGTCTACGTGTACAACCACATAGTCTTACCAGAACATGCACTGTTAGTCTACGTGTAAATTATTCATAGTCTTACCAGAACATGCACTGTTAGTCTACCTGTAATTCATTCATAGTCTTACCAGAACATGCACTGTTAGTCTACGTGTAAATTATTCATAGTCTTACCAGAACATGCACTGTTAGTCTACGTGTACAACCACATAGTCTTACCAGAACATGCACTGTTAGTCTACTTGTACAACCACATAGTATTACCAGAACATGCACTGTTAGTCTACGTGTACAACCACATAGTCTTACCAGAACATGCACTGTTAGTCTACGTGTAAATTATTCATAGTCTTACCAGAACATGCACTGTTAGTCTACGTGTACAACCACATAGTCTTACCAGAACATGCACTGTTAGTATACGTGTAAATTATTCATAGTCTTACCAGAACATGCACTGTTAGTCTACGTGTACAACCACATAGTATTACCAGAACATGCACTGTTAGTCTACGTGTACAACCACATAGTCTTACCAGAACATGCACTGTTAATCTACATCTGAATCATTCATAGTCTTACCAGAACATGCACTGTTGGTCTACGTGTAAATTATTCATAGTCTTACCAGAACATGCACTGTTAGTCTACGTGTAAATTATTCATAGTCTTACCAGAACATGCACTGTTAGTCTACGTGTAATTCATTCTAAGTTTTACCAGAACATGCACTGTTAGTCTACGTGTACAACCACATCGTCTTACCAGAACATGCACTATTAGTATACGTGTAAATCATTCATAGTCTTACCAGAACATGCACTGTTAGTCTAAGTTTAAATCATTTATAGTCTTACCAGAACATGCACTGTTTGTCTACGTGTACAACCACATAGTCTTACCAGAACATGCACTGTTAGTCTACGTGTAGATCATTCTTAGTCTTACCAGAACATGCACTGTTAAGCTACGTGTAAATCATTCTTAGTCTTACCAGAACATGCACTGTTAGTCTACGTGTACAACCACATAGTCTTACCAGAACATGCACTATTAGTATACTTGTAAATCATTCATAGTCTTACCAGAACATGCACTGTTAATCTACGTTTAAATCATTCATAGTCTTACCAGAAAATGCACTGTTAGTCTACGTGTAAATAATTCATAGTCTTACCAGAACATGCACTGTTAATCTACGTTTAAATCATTCATAGTCTTACCAGAACATGCACTGTTAGTCTACGTGTAAATTATTCATAGTCTTACCAGAACATGCACTGTTAGTCTACGTGTAAATCATTCATAGTCTTACCAGAACATGCACTGTTTGTCTACGTGTACAACCACATAGTCTTACCAGAACATGCACTGTTAGTCTACGTGTAAATCATTCATAGTCTTACCAGAACATGCACTGTTAGTCTACGTGTAAATCATTCTTAGTCTTACCAGAACATGCACTGTTAGTCTACGTGTACAACCACATAGTCTTACCAGAACATGCACTGTTAGTCTACGTGTAAATTATTCATAGTCTTACCAGAACATGCACTGTTAGTCTACGTGTAAATCATTCATAGTCTTACCAGAACATGCACTGTTTGTCTACGTGTACAACCACATAGTCTTACCAGAACATGCACTGTTAGTCTACGTGTAAATCATTCATAGTCTTACCAGAACATGCACTGTTAGTCTACGTGTAAATCATTCTTAGTATTACCAGAACATGCACTGTTAGTCTACGTGTACAACCACATAGTCTTACCAGAACATGCACTGTTAGTCTACGTGTAAATCATTCATAGTCTTACCAGAACATGCACTGTTAGTCTACGTGTACAACCACATAGTCTTACCAGAACATGCACTGTTAGTCTACGTGTAAATTATTCTTAGTCTTACCAGAACATGCACTGTTAGTCTACGTATAAATCATTCTTAGTCTTACCAGAACATGCACTGTTAGTGTACGTGTAAATCATTCATAGTCTTACCAGAACATGCACTGTTAGTCTACGTGTAAATCATTCATAGTCTTACCAGAACATGCACTGTTAGTCTACGTATAAATCATTCTTAGTCTTACCAGAACATGCACTGTTAGTGTACGTGTAAATCATTCATAGTCTTACCAGAACATGCACTGTTAGTCTACGTGTAAATCATTCATAGTCTTACCAGAACATGCCCTGTTAGTGTACGTGTACAACCACATAGTCTTACCAGAACATGCACTGTTAGTCTACGTGTAAATCATTCATAGTCTTACCAGAACATGCCCTGTTAGTCTACGTGTACAACCACATAGTCTTACCAGAACATGCACTGTTAGTCTACGTGTAAATTATTCATAGTATTACCAGAACATGCACTGTAAGTCTACTTGTACAACCACATAGTATTACCAGAACATGCACTGTTAGTCTACGTGTACAACCACATAGTCTTACCAGAACATGCACTGTTAATCTACATCTGAATCATTCATAGTCTTACCAGAACATGCACTGTTAGTCTACGTGTAAATTATTCATAGTCTTACCAGAACATGCACTGTTAGTCTACGTGTAAATTATTCATAGTATTACCAGAACATGCACTGTTAGTCTACGTGTAATTCATTCTAAGTTTTACCAGAACATGCACTGTTAGTCTACGTGTACAACCACATCGTCTTACCAGAACATGCACTATTAGTATACGTGTAAATCATTCATAGTCTTACCAGAACATGCACTGTTAGTCTAAGTTTAAATCATTTATAGTCTTACCAGAACATGCACTGTTTGTCTACGTGTACAACCACATAGTCTTACCAGAACATGCACTGTTAGTCTACGTGTAGATCATTCTAAGTCTTACCAGAACATGCACTGTTAAGCTACGTGTAAATCATTCTTAGTCTTACCAGAACATGCACTGTTAGTCTACGTGTACAACCACATAGTCTTACCAGAACATGCACTATTAGTATACGTGTAAATCATTCATAGTCTTACCAGAACATGCACTGTTAATCTACGTTTAAATCATTCATAGTCTTACCAGAACATGCACTGTTAGTCTACGTGTAAATAATTCATAGTCTTACCAGAACATGCACTGTTAATCTACGTTTAAATCATTCATAGTCTTACCAGAACATGCACTGTTAGTATACGTGTAAATTATTCATAGTCTTACCAGAACATGCACTGTTAGTCTACGTGTAAATCATTCATAGTCTTACCAGAACATGCACTGTTTGTCTACGTGTACAACCACATAGTCTTACCAGAACATGCACTGTTAGTCTACGTGTAAATCATTCATAGTCTTACCAGAACATGCACTGTTAGTCTACGTGTAAATCATTCTTAGTCTTACCAGAACATGCACTGTTAGTCTACGTGTACAACCACATAGTCTTACCAGAACATGCACTGTTAGTCTACGTGTAAATTATTCATAGTCTTACCAGAACATGCACTGTTAGTCTACGTGTAAATCATTCATAGTCTTACCAGAACATGCACTGTTTGTCTACGTGTACAACCACATAGTCTTACCAGAACATGCACTGTTAGTCTACGTGTAAATCATTCATAGTCTTACCAGAACATGCACTGTTAGTCTACGTGTAAATCATTCTTAGTATTACCAGAACATGCACTGTTAGTCTACGTGTACAACCACATAGTCTTACCAGAACATGCACTGTTAGTCTACGTGTAAATCATTCATAGTCTTACCAGAACATGCACTGTTAGTCTACGTGTAAATCATTCTTAGTATTACCAGAACATGCACTGTTAGTCTACGTGTACAACCACATAGTCTTACCAGAACATGCACTGTTAGTCTACGTGTAAATCATTCATAGTCTTACCAGAACATGCACTGTTAGTCTACGTGTACAACCACATAGTCTTACCAGAACATGCACTGTTAGTCTACGTGTAAATTATTCTTAGTCTTACCAGAACATGCACTGTTAGTCTACGTATAAATCATTCTTAGTCTTACCAGAACATGCACTGTTAGTGTACGTGTAAATCATTCATAGTCTTACCAGAACATGCACTGTTAGTCTACGTGTAAATCATTCATAGTCTTACCAGAACATGCCCTGTTAGTGTACGTGTACAACCACAGTCTTACCAGAACATGCACTGTTAGTCTACGTGTAAATCATTCTTAGTCTTACCAGAACATGCACTGTTAGTCTACGTGTAAATCATTCTTAGTCTTACCAGAACATGCACTGTTAGTCTACCTGTACAACCGCATAGTCTTACCAGAACATGCACTGTTAGTCTACGTGTACAACCACATAGTCTTACCAGAACATGCACTGTTAGTATACGTGTAAATCATTCATAGTCTTACCAGAACATGCACTGTTAGTATACGTGTAAATCATTCATAGTCTTACTAGAACATGCACTATTAGTATACGTGTAAATTATTCATAGTCTTACCAGAACATGCAGTGTTAGTCTACGTGTAAATCATTCATAGTCTTACCAGAACATGCAGTGTTAATCTACGTGTAAATCATTCCTTGATGCATGTTTTGACAATAACCTAGAAATGTAGCCTCTTGTATTTTTCGTTAATTAAACGTTTTTTTGTTCAGTGTCAATAAGCTTCCAAATCACTAGACATTTTTAACAGGATCATCTTTCGCAATACGCAATTTCTTTGTTAAACTCTTTCATAAAAAGGAAACCGCCCCTTGAATCACTTAACCTATTTCTAGCACAAGCGACTAATGCCGCCTCTACAGCAGACGACTTTACAAAAACATGATGAAATGGAGTAAAACCATAATTACTGTATTCGAATAAAACGACGTTCTCATCTCATTATTAATTGTTGCTAACTCCTCAACGTTATCCACATATGAGCCGGGCCACGAGAAAACCAACAGTGTGGCGTAATGTAGCAACCAAGATGGGCATGCGAACTCCGCGCAGACTAATCCGGGCCGACACTTTCCGTCTCAGGAGGATAGGGGTATAGAGTAATGATTCTTGAAACAGAAAATCCGCAGTAGGCGTTAACAAATTGACCAGATTAGCCTGCGCGGTATGCTTAGGTTGATCCGGGTCGATACTTTACAAAGTCCACAATGTTGGTTATTTCGCGGGACGGCTCATATATTTTCAACCTGAATAGCTTCCTCTGAAAGCATCCTGGGTGAGGCTTGTAAAAGTAACATGTGAAGCGTCTATCATTTTAAAACCTTGCAGGAAAGGGATACATTGCTGAATGTTAAGTCGTCTGTCTGAGGAAAAATGTTGAAATTGGCGATGCTCCAAGTAAACCGATCTAGGGTGATATGTTACAGACAGTGGTGCAGGGTTAGAGCCTCGGCCTCTCGTTCCCAAAATTACGGGTTCGAATCCCGTGATGAGCGGTTTCTGATTTTGGGATTTTGTTTCCACACAAACGGCGCCAGTACTAGTTAAGTCTCCAGGAAGCAGACATCGAGCGTGATTAATATAAGCAATCGAAGTAAAATAAATTAGTTAAAACTAAGGAAATCTGTGACGATGCAGTTTAAATTCAAACCCGAAACTGTGTATAGGCATTACGTTGAACATTATACTGATCAATGTACTCAAACACATCATTTAGATCACTGCACTCGAAAACGGGATGGTACGCCTCCGTCGTGAATGTTCGTATAACCTAGTCTCAGAGTGCACATTAACCCACGAAGTAGTACATGTATATAAAGTGATTGTGTTAAACCACGTTTTTTACGCAATCAGCCCGTTTCAAACCTTTTTTAAGCCCATGTCCTGGTTCGTTCTAGCAATATATTCTCACGAAGGTTTGCATACCGCCATATTGTTTTAACCGTAAATATGCAACATGATTTTGATTGCAAAAGTTACGTCTCTCTATCTAGTTTAGACTGCAGTGGACTGAATGAAGTATTCACATGTCCGCCTTCAATTAACTTTCACAAAAGTATGAATATGCATGAATATCTGTATTATACACTTTCTTAAACTACGCTTAAGATCTTTTTTTTTCTTTAACATGGCCCAGACGATCAAAGTCCGTGATTTAAACTAGCTATAAGTGTTTGTGCAAGTATGATCAAAGTTTGGTACTTAATTATATTTTGACATTGTGAAACTACTTTAAGGATTTGTGACATAGGTCGAGCTCTTAATGCATAACAAGTGCGCGTACATTTTAACACTTTCCCATATGTAGACTTACTTAGACACATATGCAGCAGGTGACTTTTGACAACACTGTGACAAAAGGATAATAGCTCATGATCTGCAAATGTCTCCCTTTGTCTGACTGTTTTCAATTATATGCAATATTTATACGTTTGTGCATTACACAGTTTAATAAATTGATGTTTCAATGTCGTCTGCATAAGTTTCGCTGTGTTTATGAAAAGGGGAAGGTGGGTCAAACATTCTTACTTCCTTTTCATTAAACAAATCAGATGTTTTTGATATACTAAGGTCAATTGCAATTTTAATTGCGAACCAAACAAGTGAAACATAAAAAACCCTAGGTTGCCTTATAGCCAATCAAATATTGTCTGCATTCTGATTAGTTTAGAATGCATAATAGTTTATTAGACTTTAGCATGGCATGACATAGTTAACCCTTTACCACCTGCAGGCGCATTTTGACGCAATAGCAGCAGACGACTTTTGAAAAACATTGTGGCCAAAAATGAAATTGCTCGTCATGAGCAATTTCTTCTTTGGCCACAATGTTTTCAACTTTATTAAACAATTATGCTATCTTTTATGGGGGTTTTTCCAGGTTTTTCTCACTATGTTTTCAAATTCGTTTGCTGCAGATTTGTTGTATGTGGGAAAAGGGTTAATCCTTAAACAAACAATGGTATCACCTACTCATGTCTTTCCTGACTTTCGCACACTAGTACTCCACACAACAGTCTTTAAAAGCAACTGGCTGCTTTTACCACATTGAAAGTTCGCCCATTGGCGGAAGACGAATGACGCTTTTCACAGTGACTTTTGTGAAACGTCGGAAAGAATGTTGGCCGAGATGGTGTTCGAATTCACAACTCGGCTGAGATACAAGACAACAGCGGTGAAGTTAAACTCCATATTTGACTTTCTACTATTCATGAACGCTTGAGATACAACCCTTTACTTGGTCATTATGGTTTTAATTACAGTTTCATATCGTAAGTGTTATATATGTGAGCCGTTCCATGAGAAAACCAACATTGTGGACTCGGCGTAAAGTATCGACCCGGATCAGCCTAAGCATTCCGCGCAGGCTAAACCGGCCAGACACGTTTCGCTTCCTGTGAATTTTCTGTTTTAAGAAACCTATACCTATACCTCTACCCCCCAGAGACGGAATATGTCTGCCCAGATTAGCCTCCACGGACTGTGCCGCCTGATCTGGTTTGATACATTACGCAAAGACTATAATGTTGGCTTTCTCGTGGAACGGCTCATATATTGTTTAACACAATTGACACCTGTTTCAAGGAGGCTCAATTTGTATTTTCTTAAAAGCAAACTTTCAGCAGATGTTTTATGTTTGCGAAGCGTTATACATATCATGAATATAAATGAGTAGATGCTCAAACTAGAATAATAAAGAGCCGATACATTCTTTTGCACGACGTTTCGTTCTATTTCACAAAGAACATATTTGTTAGAATGCTTTGTTAACAGGAGGGTCAAACTATAAGTTTAGCTTTCGATTTATCACGTAAGTGTCTTTTCCTGTAAACCAAAACATTGAATACAAAATAGCCTTGATACAAATAAAAAAATAAACATATTACTCTGACAGTTTTATATCGAGGATTGTGTTGTATTAACGTCAAAAATCATTTATTGAGTTTTGTTTTCAGGGTGATATCAAGTTATCATCACCGAGACATAAATAATCATTAACCCTTTCCCTCATATGACAATTCTGCAGCAGACGACTTTGATCATATTTTGTCAAATAATGGAAAATCTCTTTAATTGAATGGGTAACCTACGACTAAAAGTGGAAAATATTGTGGCAAAAGAATAAATTGCTCCTCTTGAGCAATTTCTTCTTTTGTCATTATTTTTTCAAAAAGCCGTCTGCTGCAGAGGTGTCAGAAAGCGTCTATACGAGGGAAAGGGTTAAATATATATATGATACAACATAGATAGCCTTTTTTTATTTCATTATTGTTTTTCTTAATTTTCCGCCAGCGTTCAAGTATACAACACTAAGTTCCAGCATGAAAATGTTAAAGCATTATATGCAGGATAGAGTTATTTAACTTGATTATTTTCATAGGCGTGATGGTTGGGGAGGGTTGTATAACGTTTCAATGGAATGCATCAATTAGTTACTAAGATATGGACTCTTAATGTAGTTGCACGAAAACCTTTAACCATAGGGCAACAATTTGCACCATATGCAACTTACTAAGTTCAAAGTTATTGCAAAAAAAAGTGTTTTTTTCGTTAAAGGTCAAAGTGACCTTGACCTTTGATCTTATGATCCCATGACTTGTTTGAGTCAAGTGCTGATCATGGCCATTACCCAAACTAAGTTTCAGGGTCATAGGCCTAAGCAATCAGTAGTTTTAAAGCAAGGAATAATTGTGTATGGAAGGTCACAGTGAACTTGACATTTGAACTATTGACTCCAAACTCTCTAGACATCACCAACTTGCTATGATGTATGTCCATAGTTTGAAGATCATAGGACTTGCGTATGCAAGTTATAAGGGTAAATGCTAGCTTTCACAAAAACTTTTAACATTAACTGTTTCTTTACAGAAAGGTCACAGTGACCTTGACCTTTGACCTAGTAACTCCAAATTATCTAGGCAAAACCAACTTGAAGATCACAGGCCTAAATGTATGTTAGTTATAAGGATAAATGTTAGCTTGCACAAAAACTTAACCTTGAACTGTTCTATATAGAAAGTTAGTGACCTTGACCTTTGACCTACTGACTCCAAACTGTGTAGGCATCACCAACTTGCTATGAAGTATGTCCATACTAAGTGTGAAGATCATTGGCCTAGGCGTATATAACTTATAAGGGTAAATGCTAGCTTGCACAACAACTTTAACCAGCGCCGACGCCGACGCCGGGGTGACTACAATAGCTCCACTTATTCTTCGAATAGTCGAGCTAAAAAGTGTTTTAGCACTTCAGATATCATTCCAATTTACCACGATTTTGATATTTAATTTATGAGCGGTGCTCCATGAAAATCAACTATAGCGTAATAATTACACGTGTTCATGCATATTTGGTACTCTTTGTCTGAAGTTTATTAAATCTCTTCGTGACTAGCGCAGAGAAAGTTGAAACTGAACAGATGTGCAGGTCGATATGGGTATACCCTGGTCGTAACTGTCCAGTGGTAGGTTGATGCAGAGTACCGATTCTATATCTATAGTACTGTTATATCTTTTTAGTTGAAACACAATTTTGTCAGACGTTTCTTTAAATTGCTCGTGACTTATTGACAAAAAGTGTAGAGCCAGATGAAACTGCACGGATGTGTAGGTTGATATGGTTCAATACTGGTCACACATGTCCTATGGTTGGTTTTCGTAGAGCATCTACACTATATTTACAGTACTGGTCCCAATTCCTCCAACTATACTTAGTGCTAAGTAATACTTAAATACTTAAAGATGCTGTTTCATCATTTTTTATTTCTTAATAAAAAATGCCAAAATATTTCCTTTCTTTACAAGTATTGTTGGTCAGCAAGGTAACTCATTATGTCAACTTAGCATTTACTTAAATGTATTCCACCATTCATGTTTTACAAAATACTAGGTAAACAAAACTTATGATATATACTGTTAAGTATTTAAGTATTACTTAAGGGCTAAGTTAGGTTGTTGGAATTGGGGCCTGTTCTATCTATTTTCACTTAAAAGAGTTGGTATATTAAATAGTCTTCAAGTTAAGCGTATTGTTGGGTTGAAAATAGTTTGTCTCTTTTAACACTCTACCACTTCCGCTTGCCTGGTACGTATTTCTCTATTAGTTTTGTATAGTATGGGATCAGTTCTTTCACGTCAGAAATATCGGGACATTTCGTGTAGAGGTCAAATTTGTTGAATTCCCGGATCCAATGCATCATCTCAACGTCTTTGTTGTTGCAGAGGTGCATGTTGTCACCGCTCGTATGCCAGGGATAGAAGAATTGAAACCTGAAAGTGGAAAACAGTGATTTGTATAAGCATATACATGTACCCATCATCAAAGGTCCAGATGTTGAGTGGTATGCAGCTCTGTTCCCTTCACTATCTCTCTTAATATCTGTCCAAACCCTATGATAAGGGTACTCAAAAGATATAACATAGTGTTACAGGATCAAACAAGGGTATCAGAACATGCTACACTATCCTTGCCTAGAGCTAGGCTTATAGTTGATTTAAAAGTACAAGGGACAACTAAAAAAATGTAAATTTGAGTCTTGCTCTACGAAACCAAAGCTCATTGTATTTACTACTTGTTGTAATCCTTCGTGGTCGAGTGGTTACCGTCGGGGACATGTATCCGGGCGTCACTAGGTCGATGCCCAGTCAATGGATCTTCTCTGTTCGCTATTAAGACCTTCAAGCATCATAGAAATCCCCGAGAAAGGCAAACTATACGAAGTGTTACATTTGACGGTAGTTCATTTATAAACAGCATATATATGTTACAGTCAATCTGTGAAATCAGCCGTTTCATGAAATGGCTAAAAAATTTAGTCTTTTCGTGAAATGACCAATTCACTCAGTCATTTCATGAAATGGCTAAATATTTCAGGCTTTTCATGAAACGGCTGAAATTTCAATGCCAATGTTACACAGATTGGCTGGTGCAATTTCAGCCAATCTGTGTATAAGATGTTTTATATCATGAAAAGAATAGTTTGTTTGATAAAATGAATAAATAGTATATAAATAATTCTTTTTTTGCACCTTGTAAATTTTGTTTCACATATGATGACATATATTACAGTCAATCTGTGGAATCAGCCATTTCATGAAATCAAGCTAACTGGATTGTAGAATAGGGTCTCAATATAATTACCTACAATGATTGCTTTGATCATAGTTTAAGTGATGCAAACTTTCACTAATTATGTACTTAAAGAGATAAGTATAAAATAGACCAATCATCATTTTTGTGGCGATTGGTTGACAATCGCCACAGTGCTACCAAAACAACAACAACGAAAAAAAAATTATATAGTCGTATTTGAACAATCGGTTGGATATTTCTGCAAAGGCAATTTACTCACTTCCGTTAAACCGCCATATATATATATAGTTCCATCAGTGATGCAGGCACACGATTAATAATGATAATGTTAGTGCTACTTTGATACCGGATTGGTACTAATATTTGAGATTTATCGAGAAAATATCTAAATAGAGTTAAACTATTTACATATTATCTTTCTTCATGTTTGGGCAGATAATAAATATCATCGGGCGTCTTGGGTACGCTATGCAGAGTATCATGATACTCCTGTGCCTCGTTTTATTTTTACTGTAGTCAACCGTAACCTTTTGACCTTTAACCTGATTCGGCAGGATTTGGCAGATAATAAATATCATTGCGCGTTCTGCCTTGCAAATAACGACAACTCTGATGATACTCAAATCTGGAAATTCCAAAAGGTTCTATAAATAGCTCGCGAGACCAAAAACCAGAAGAGCTTGTAAATCTCAATATTATAAACGCTTTATTTTGTAGTTGTTTAAATATATGAAAGCGTCTAGATGATAAGACTGGTTTACAAAGGTTTAAAGGACACACGATGTCAGTGTGTACACACGTGATGTATACACGTCTGCACGTTCTAGAGTCAATTAGCAATCAATGCTGACAGTGTAGCCTAATTTAGTTTGGAGATCGAGCATTATAATATATGCCTATATTTTTATAAATTGAACAGTTTGGCAAATAGTGAAACTGTGCTTTTGGAGCATGTTTTGTGTTTGTTTTTGCACTCACATTATTCGAAGCAGTTTAACAACCTCAGAGACATATAAATACACTGTGACAACCCTCAATCATGCAATGTGAAGGGACTAAATTGAACAGACCTGTTTAATATCGGACATTATTGAAACAAACACCAAACTAATGGATACTGTTTTCTCTCCTTTCTTTAGTCATTTCTAAAGTGTAAAATATATTTTATCTTAATATGGCCTAACGACCTGGTGATAAACATGTGATTACCCGAACAATTAGATTACAAATAGTCATTCTAATGAGCTAAAACGGTAGTCCATCGAATACTAACTAGATTTTTCATAACTTTGGAATGGCCTAATTTTGAACACATCATGACCAATTTCAGAACGTAACTAAATAATCACCAAGACAACATTCTGGCAAACTAACATTATTCTACTGTCAAAAGATGCATGGTTGATACATTCTCAAATATACCCGCACCAGAGTCATCGCAAGCCCTACACCGATATACTGCTTGTTACTTTGCAGGATTTTCCATACGATCGCCACTACAGTGCCATTGGCGCTTTGATTAATTTGATTATCATAATTGGTTCACAAAAACAAAAACATTATTGTAAATACCTTTTTTTCCATTTAAGATTGCTTTGAAATTAGCCGAAGTAAAGCAAACTTTCATTGTATTCTTTAATTGCTCGGTCATCAATATTCATTCTTTTAAAAGAATGTGTTTAACTATTCTTTAATTATTGCTATAATCGTACTGTTTGTTTTTAGCAATATGATTACTCATTATTGTTATAAAATCACTTGCTTCTGTATGTTTATTACAACATGGATCAGACAACAGTTGAACTTAAATTCAGAGAAGCTTTGTTTGCGAAGTATTCACAGTGTGAGAAACATATTCTTCGAAGAAACGTTTACTATCAGACAATCACAGACCTGAGGTTCTCTTTGGTGCTCCTGCAACCCTGCAGAGCGACAATGGATCCGAATTCACCGCTCAGGTCATCACTGAGCTTAAAGAGCTATGGCCACAGCTCGCTATGGTTCACGGAAAACCAAGACATCCCCAAAGCCAGGGCTCAGTGGAGAGAGCTAACGGCTACATTAAGGACATTCTCGTAGCCTGGATGAGTGACAACAAAACCAATGACTGGACAGTTGGCCTTAAGTTTACACAACAACAGAAGAGTTGTTCACACCATTCCGGTATAAACCAGACACCTTACAAAGCGCTTTTTGGCGAAAATCCAAAAGTGGGACTAACATCTACAAGTCTACCAACTGAAATTCTGGAAAGACTACAGTCTGAAGATGATCTACTAGCTATCTTCGACCAACAACCCCAGGCTACACTACTCTCTGCTACCACGCCTACCACTAACGAAGGGCCACTAGCTGTCATGCCTACCACTACCGATGGGCCACTAGCTACCACGTCTACCTCTACAGAAGAACCACTAGCTACCACGTCTACCTCTACAGAAGAACCACTAGCTACCACGTCTACCTCTACAGAAGAACCACTAGCTACCACGTCTACCTCTACAGAAGAACCACTAGTTGTGTGATTCTTGATTGTGATGAACAAAACATGTACACTATTGCTGTTAAGTCTGGAATAATAAGTTCAAAATATGCAAGAAATCAATTTGATCTATGTCCTCAAAAGCTCCTGACTAATTGTGACGTTAACACAGAATGTACAGTGACACTTCGCCAACCTGTGAAAGCAACCACATCAGGTGGACAAGGGTTTTTTCGATGTGATTGTGGAAATGGTAAAAAACAATGTCAAACCAACAGATGTAAGTGCTTCAAGGCTGATAAAATGTGTAATAGCAGATGCCACAGCAGTCTTACATGTCAGAATAAATAGCTCCATGAACATTGTATGTGATTTTGAAACTGTACATTACTATATTGTGCTTTTATCAGTTAAAGGTATATTTCTTTTACTTTGTCCCAATTGACCAAAGACGTTTGATTTTAGCCATTTCATGAAATGGCTAGAGCAATTATTTAGTCATTTCATGAAAAGCCTGAAATATTTAGCCATTTCATGAAATGACTGAGTAAATTGGTCATTTCACGAAAAGGCTAGATTTTTTAGCAATTTCATGAAATGGCTTATTTCACAGATTAACTGTAACATATATATGCTGTTTATAAATGAACTAGTATATCGCATTATCATCATCGTACTGTCGTATTATCGTGTTTTCACCATCGTACTGTCGCGTTTTCACCATCGTAATATCGTAGTATCGTACTGTCGCGTTATCATCATCGTACTGTCGTGTTATCATCATCGTACTGTCGAGTATCGCGTTTAAGATCAACACATTCATAGGCGATGGCCCTAACGGTATTCCGTACAAAAGCCATGGGGGCTGCCATTTTGGTTATGTTTAAAACGCGGTCTGTCTGACGTAAAACACAGATTGAAAATAATTTTCGTCAAGTCTATCATTTTTAATTCTAAATCGATAATTAAGGCAATAAAAGAACTGCGTAATTTCGTGTGACCAAACAAGCGAAAAATGCGTGTAACTGAGAATGAAATAGTTTGTTCTCGTTCGTCAAAAAAGCCGAATATAGAACGTGTCTGTACCGTACTTATCAAGGTGAACTAGACGCCGTTTACAGTAAACATGTAAATCGCTTTACAGACACTACATAGGCTTTAGAAAGCATCTACATTTAAAAACGGGTTATCCCTTTACCACTTACAAACTACTATTACTGATGTATCAGAAGCAGGCAACATGTAAACACATAGTGAGAAAAAAAACAGAACTTTCTCATGATGATAAATTTCCTTTTTTCCCTTTAAGATTTGCGTATTATCTCAGAATTGTACTTTCTTACATTAAGATTTATCCAGCTTTCCTCCAGACATTGACAATATCAAATTAATCTGAATTAAATTCCTTGTATGTGAGAATGTAAGAATACATACAATATTTATAACAATTAAAGTTAAGATTTGATCTTTAATGTTACACTTTTTACTTATTTTTAGATCAACTTCATTCAATCCGAATGAATGAATGAATGTATGTATATTGTTTTATGGCGCATCGACAGCTAAGGTCATTTAGCGCGCAATTAAATTTAATTATTCATGATCCCTGGGTAAGCAAACCAGTACTGGGCTAGAAAATCTGCCTTGCCCACCATGACCGTAGTGCCGCGACTGGGGATCGAACCCGGGACACCCGGTTTTGAAATCCCCGACGCTAACCACTCGACCACAGCGGATTCCAAAACTTCAATCCGAAGGCTCATTGTTATCTATTGTTATTATTCACTGTCCATTGTATATAAAATCTTCCTCTCTGAAACTGGTGGTGCAATTTTAACTCTTTTCTACATGCAACAAATCTGCAGCAGACGACTTTGAAAACATACCCGAAATCAATTGGAAACTCCCTTTAAATGAAAGTACAATAATTGAATAGAATTGAAAACATGGTGACAAAAGGAAAAATTGCTCGTTTTGAGCAATTTCTTCTTTTGTTGACATGTTTTGAAAAAGCCGTCTATTGCAGAGGCATCAAAAAGCGTCTATATGAAGGAAAGGGTTAATTTATCAAACGTCACATGAATATTCTCTTGGTGACCCTCGTCAAAAAAAATCAACGACTTAAGTTCGATATAGAACTTTGGTTGCCAGGGATCAGAAAGGGGTGAACATTGCAAAACTTTTAAATTCTTCTCCTCTGAATCCGCTTGCCAAATTCCAAGATAATTATGCAGAAACGATCTTTGGGTGATTCTCTAAGAAACTGTCAAGCCATATTGATTGGTTGAAAACAAGGCAGCCATGTGGGTTCAGGAAAGGTGCAAAATGACAAAATGTCATTCTAATGAAAGACTTTAATTGCTTGTCTGCTTTCAAAATAAAGACATAGAAATTATCCCTTAGTACCCCTTTACACAACTAGTAGATTAATGACGGATTGTTTGGTGTTTTATGCTGCTTTCAACATGTATAGATCACATGAGCAAACAGTTTTCGTGGTGAGTTTTTGTGATCGCCTTTTTTCCGTCATTTGTCTTCCGTTGTCAATAATTTGCTTATTAAAACTCACTCTTATCATCTAATCTTCATGAAACTTCTTATGTGGTTTTATCTTGCTTATTTCTAGGCCAAGTCCAAATATTGGTCATGTCAGGTCAAAAACTAGATCACTAGATTAAATTGAAAGAAAATCTTGTTAACATTCTGGAGGCTGCATTTATAACTTAAAAATAATGAAACTTTGTCAGAATAAATGGCTTGATGATATCTAGGCTAAGTTTGAATATAGGTCATAATTCGTCAAAAACTAGGTCACTAGACCAAATTTTCAACTTGAATTGGAGTTTTGAAGATTGTAAGATTTGAATGTTGGTCATGTCTGATAAAAAAAAAACCTAGGTCACTAGGCCAAATTGAAGGAAAATATTATTATCAGTCTGGAAGCAGTATTTTGTCAGAAGGATTGTCTTGTAATGATATCTAGGCCAAGTTCGAAAGAGTTTTTGCCATTGACTATGTGATGAACGACCCAGGGCCACTATGGTTTCAGCTATATCACATGTTTCCTGGATAAGTTACAAGTACTACTGGTTTATTTATCCTGACACTAGTAAGTCAATATTTGTTTACCCCCTGTACCCCGCAACCTTTAACGCCAAGAAGGGCAGCCATTACTTCCATTTTAAAGTCTTTAGTATGACCCGGCCGGGGATCCATCTCTAGTCTTCCTGCACCCGAAACGGACGCTCTACCATTACACCACCAAGGCGGTACACAATTGGTAGAAGCCATTTTGATTGTCTGGAGGACTAAGCAATTTTTCAGCATCAGATATGAGGTTAAATGATCCTAAAGCTTCAATTTACATCTACTCCTAATCAGCTCAATTATTCAAGCGATCTTGATCTGTTGAAACTCATGGCATTCATGGTAAAAACTATATTGATTGGCCGAGAGAAATAACAATCTGGTGGCATCAGAAAAGGGGTCAATTGAACTTTAAATGTCATCTTCTTCAAATCCACCTAACCAATTACAATGTGGTCGATTTAAGACCATCTTTATCCACTTGTTTATTATCAATATCAAGATGGTTAACCCTTACCCACATACAACAAATCTGCTACATACGACTTTGAAAACAACTTGGCAAGGAGATAACATATCTATAAATGAAAGTATAACTATTGATCGGGCATTGTGGCAAAAGGATACATAGCTCATAATGAGCAATTGCTCCATTAGTCGCAAACGTTTCCTACGTCGTATAGAGGTTTAAGAAGCCGACTTTATTAGGGAAATGGTTAAGCAGAAACTTGACCTACATAATTTGTTTCAGCCATATTGAATGGTTGCAAAAGGTAATCGCTCGGTGGCATCAGAAAAGGGCCGAAGAAAACAAATTTCCCTCTGGTACAATCAGTTACACATTTGCTTCTATACCATCATTCAGATGACACATTAAGGGTCATATAGGCCGTTTTATCAAACATTAGTCATTATTAATTCATTATAAATTTTCTGAAAAACTTTACTTTATTATTTTCTGTCCGTATTAATAGACGACAGTAATACGAACTCAAAACATGATCAAGCAAGACACATGCCATGAAGATTTTCATCCTCTATTTTGAAATATTTTTTGATGGCCATAGAATACTCTTTAACATTTTGTTTACAATCATTTTATGTTTTTTCGTAAATAGGTAGCACCTATATATATATATTAAAAGATAGTATATTCATACATCCTCATTACAATGCAGTTACATTGTTATCATTGATATACATTGCAAGGAAAATATGATTTCCACTATTGCTGATGTACGTGTGTAGGCAGTGGAGTGATAGAGCTGCCCATTAAGATGCACAGCCTGATCTATAGCTTTATTCTCTGCTCGTTTGGCTAATACAAATTTTAATTTTAAACATATATATGTACATATAGTTGTTATTTTAAGAGTCGTCTGTGTCTTGCAGAAAAGAAAAGACAGGGAAAAGACCATTTTCATTTTCGATAGTTTTGCCCAATGCTTTCACAATTTGCCCGCCGTTGTCGTTACTACTCTTAGTAGTTATACAAAGGTTTCCATGAGTTCTATAAACCAATTGATTAAACAACCACACACACACCAGAAACACGATTGCATATCACCGGCAATTTCAATTATCAACAATTATTGATATAACACTTTTCATAATGGCATTCAAGAGTTTGCTAAGATTTAGCATTTAAGTTGTATTGTAAGTATTAAATAATGTATACAACTTAATGGTATTCGGGTGATTATAGTTATACCTTTTTAGATATTGTTTTCTTTATTTTTTCAAATTGTTTACGTATATTCCGAGGTATTTATATTCTTTTACAATTGCAAGTTCTTGACCTTAAAGGTGAATTTATAATTGTATGCATTGCTTCTTGAACCTATGATCAAAGTTTTTGTTTTAGAAGAATTAACTGTTTAGTTTCCAATGATCACAATAGTGTTCAAAAATGTTAAGACTGCTTTGCAATTCATGAACTACTATCCGTTGTCGTTACTACTCTTAGTAGTTATACAAAGGTTTCCATGAGTTCTATAAACCAATTGATTAAAACCAACGACACACACATATAAAGAGAAACACGATTACATATCATCGGCAATTTCAATTATAAACAAGTATTGATATAACACGTTTCATAATGGCATTCAAGAGTTTGCTTAGATTTAGCATTTATGTTGTTTTGTTAGTATAAAATAATTTATACACATTTATGGTATTCGGGTGATTATAGTAATACCTTTTAGATATTGTTTTCTTTGTTTTTAAAACTGTTTACGGATATTCCGAGGTATTTATATTCTTTTACAATTGCAAGTTTTTGATCTTTAAATTTGAATTCATAATTGTATGCATTGCTTCTGAACCTATGACCAGAATTTTTGTTTTAGAAGAATTAACTGTTTAATTTCCAAACATCACAAACGCATTTTGGTGCAATTGAAGCAGTCGAGTTTTGAAAACCTAGTGACAAAAGTAGACAATGCTCAACAAACTGCCTAACCCTTTCCCACATGTAGACGCATTTTGATGCATATGATGCGGCTTTTGAAAACATTGTGACAAACGTGGACATGGTTCAAAACGAATATTTGCTCCTTATGCCACAATTATTCGAAACGAGCAAGTAATTACTCCTTACCTTGTCGGGGATTGTAGCTCTGACGGTGGTGGCGGTGATCTGTGTTTTCATCTGTGAAGGCGCATCTCTTTCATCTCGGTTTGTTATATCTGGAACCAAATCTGAACATAGTTTAGCAAATGGAAAGCAAACACATATTCAAAACTAGAAAGTAAAACTGTCATCTTCTAGGAGTCCGGCCGGAAGTGTTAAGTCAAAAATCCAAATTCTTTATTTTCTGTGTATTCATCTGTGCCAATAAGAGTGTAAAAGTGTATTAATTACTTAGTCTAGGAGTGTGCGTCCGATATCCATACTGCGTTAATCCATTCTTCTTTGTAGAAAGTAAAGAAATGTTATAGTATACCGAATTCAGGAGTGTAGTTCCGAAGTCCAGTGTGCGTTGATCCATTCTCCTTGTGTATGTGTAGTCGTCTATGCAAGCGGGTCTCTATCATCTCGGTCTTTTATATCTGGAACAAAAACGGAACATGGTTAGCATGTGGAAAGCAAACACATAATTCGTATATCGTAAATAGTTTGAAGATCAATCATATATGAATAAAGCTTCTGTTCTAAGAAACATTTTGACCCGTTCTCTCATGTAGACGCATTTTGGTGCAATTGAAGCAGTCGAGTTTTGAAAACCTTGTGACAAAAGTAGACAATGCTCAACAAACTTCCTAACCCTTTCCCACATGTAGACGCATTTAGACACACTTTGACGTACATTAATATCAAACAGACAACGTACTATTTGAGATTTTCCTTCTGTGTAAAGTTTGGGAATATCAATTAAACCTGCACACTTATCATGTTCGACCAGTGTAGTCTCAGATCAATGTAAGCATTCGCATATATCCGCGTAAATACATGCATGCAGGCAGATTGACAGTTACACCAAGAGATAGACGGAGAGATAGACGGACATGCATATATATACACACACATAAAAACAAAAATACAGATATGAAAACACTCAGATAGACATACATTCAGATAGGCATAACTTCGGAGTCACATGAATAAATGCAGATATACATACATATTGATAGACATACATAATGATAGAGACAAGATAATAGACATCCATGATGATAGGCATACATAGACAGATAGACATACAGATTGACCTTCACGTGGATGTACATGCATACAAACAAACAGGCAGATTGACAGTTACACCAACAGATAGACGCAGAGATAGACGGACATACATATAAACATAAAAATAGATACATAAATACAGATAGACATACACTCAGAGAGAAATAAATACAGAAAGGCATAAATTCAGAGACACATGAGAAAATGCAGATATACATACCTAGTGATAGACAACCTACATAATGATAGAGACACGATGAGAGACATACATGATGATAGGCATACATAGACAGATATATATACAAATACATAGACAGATAGACTTACAAACGCATAGACAGATAAACATACAGATTGACCTTCACATGGATGTACATGCATACAGACAAACAGGCAGATTGACAGTTACACCAACAAATAGACGGAGAGATAGACGGACATACATACATTGATAGACATACATACATACATACATACATACATACATATACATACATACATACATACATACATACATACATACATACATACATACATACATACATACATACATACATACATACATACATACATACATACATACATACATATACACATAAACATAGAGTCATAGATACAAATAGACATACACCCAGAAAGACATCAATTCAGAAAAGCATACATTCAGAGACACATGAATAAATGCAGATACACATACATACTGATAGACTCCATGACATACATACATGGTGATAGGCATACATAAACAGGTAGAAATACAAACGCATGGACAGATAAACATACAGATTGACCTTCACATGGATGTACATGCATACAGACAAACAGGCAGATTGTCATTTACACCAAAAGATAGACGGAGAGATAGACGGACATACATACATATATACATAAACATAGAGACATAAATACAGATAGACATACACTCAGATAGACATACATTTAGAAAGGCATACATTCAGAGACTCATGAATAAATACAGATACACATACCTAATGATAGAGACACGATGATAGACATAAATAGACAGATACACATACACATTAAACCAATTGTCATCGTCTGATATGTTTCGTATGCACATGTATAATGTAAATCTTTTCAATAAAGCTTATATTCTGTTCTGTTCTGTTTTGACACAGTGATATGACGGAAACATTGTGGAAAGTGACACAAAACACCACTGAAAAGAAATACGCTAACCTGTAGTAGTTTGGAAAGTGGTATAAAACATCGTTGAAAAAAATGTATAACCTGCCAGTATATATAACATTCATTTAGGAGAAAGTACACCAGTGTGATACACAAATGGATCGCAAATGTGCGTATTCCGTTTTCGTTCCGCCTCGCAAACGTTCAAAAGTAGCCCGATCCTAGGTTGTTTTGGCATTTGATGGTAGAAGGAACTCTCCTCTATCCAACCGTACCATTTGTTTGGCTTGGATCACTATATTCAAGAAAAAGACCAAGGCCTATTGAATATTTTCACATACCGGTCTCACACTAGTGCTAATTAACTTTAGTGTAAATCAAATCGCCGCACTGCAAATCTTCATATAAACACATAAACACACACACACACACACACACACACACACACACACGCACGCACGCACGCACGCACGCACGCACGCACGCACGCACGCACGCACGCACGCACGCACGACGGACAATTCGCCATGACATAAGCTCGACTGGCTTTCAGCCAGTGGAGCTAAAAATGTGCATATTTATATTATAAATTGTTTTAAATGGACTGTTAATATCTTTTGTCATACTTGGTATTTTCCGTAAATTATCGGAGAAAGCCGGAAAGTATGATCATCCACAATGGAAATGCACCGCGTATAAAGGAAAACGTACTGTATTTAATCAAAATAGCACCACATGTATTGACACACTGACTGCATATAATGTTGTTTGTATTGCTATGACGGTATTTGCACAACGTATAATGGTTATTCTACTGCATTTACACAATTTTGCACTGCATATTGTTAAATAACCACCATATATTATAATAAATACACTGCATATCATGAACAAAGTACCATGTCAACTGAAATATGTACCTTATATACATAAAAATGTACTGCTTATAATACAATACAACATACTAAGACAGTAAAGGCGTTCCATACAAATTAGTGAATCCAATATATACAGGGTCATTGTAAACTCAATACTTCTTATATTTATAATGGATGCGTACTTGTGTTTGAGCTGTGTTAGTCAAGCTACGGAGCATAATCATGTGGTATGCTATGACATGCTAGATGGCAGTACCTAGTTTGCGAATCAGACTAGAACCTATTGTTGAACGAAATGTTGTTTCAAATTATCTTCAAGGCGAGAGTACGGTAAATATATTTCTTCTTAAGAACAATCTGCTTGTGGAAAATGGTTTACATTCACACGCACATGAGTTGCTTTAACTATTTCCCACCTGACACTTTCACATCATCAAGTTCATTATGAGCATTTGCTTCATTTGCCTCATTATTTTCATCTCTATTCAATAATAAAATATTCGCTTAAGTATTGTTCATAATTTGGCCTAGGCGTTTCCGAATGGCTACTGCAGATTTAATGTATGCGGGAAATGGTTAAAAGTGAAATGGCTTTGAAATTGATATATTGATTGATTGATTTAACGCAGTTTTCAACAATTTTTCAGTCGTATCACGGCGACCAGTTCACCTACTCATGTGTTTCCTGGTTTTCCATCACCAGTACTCCACAAATTATACTATACAAGTAACTGGCTACTTTTCAACATAGACTGTTAAACAGTCCATTGGTGAAAGACGAATTACGCAGGTCAAAGCGACTTTTGTCAAACGTCGGAAAGAATGTTGGCCGAGCTGGAAATTGATAGAAACATGTTTGAAATTCAGAATTGAAATGGAACCCAATTAATAGTGCATGTTTAAGAATTATTAAAATATGCAAAACAATAAAAGACAAATTCTTACTACACGAATAAAATCAATTGTTCCGTTCATATAATTAATCCATCGTTGGTCGATCGTCTCTCATCTGAAATTCTCATCCTGTAAATACAGTATTGAAAAAGTAGCATAACAATCATATAAACTTACTGTAGTTTCTATACAAGTAGTGAATCCATGATATACAGGATCATCATGTGTAAACTAGATACATCTTATATTTATAATGGATTTGAACATGTGGTATGTCTTGACAGTTGTGCTAGATGGCAGTACATAATTTGCAATTCAGGTTAGAACCTAATGTTGAACGAAATGTTGTTTCAAGGCGAGCGTACGGTAAATATAGTTCTTCTTAAGAACAATCTGCAAGTTGAAAAGGGTTAAATTAAAGTTTGGAAATAACTTTTTATAAACTTTCATAAGGTCCCTTTTAGTTTTAAAAATTGTACTGACAATAATATGAACTAAACTTTATCCTTTAAGCAAAGTAATGATAAATCTCCATACATGTTTAGATATACAACTATTGAAAAGAGCTGTAAACATTGTGAAAAGGGAGAAATTACTCCTCCTTTTGCCATAATATTTTCAAAAGTCGTTTGCTGAAGAGGCGTCGGGAAGGGTTAAGATAAAATCATTGTTAAGATACTTATTATCAATCTTTACAAACTTTCGACCAATTGGTTTTCATCAAGATTGAATTTCGTTTAAGTACAGCTTATTTTGGTGTTTTACTGACTTGCTTCACCTTGAACGACTCAATACCCCCTTACGATGTCTCCTGATCACAATCTGAACTCTTTAACACCAATCTGGACTGCACTTACATTTCTGTGTTGTTTTTTTCTTTTTAAAATCATGATGAAGAGCAAGTGGTCAAAAATTTGAAAACCAAAAAATTGTATTGATATAAAGTGCTTAAGAGACTTTCTTTCTATTTAAATGTTTTAGAAGACCGTCTAAAGTACTATAGGCGTCGAAAATCGTTCACGTGAGATGATTAATATCCCCCTAGCTGGGCCTTAGAATAAAGACACAGCCTAAACTAAAATACAGATAGACATATTTCTGCATTAACAATGGAAACTTCGTGGGGAGATCAATCTTTGCAAGTGGGAGGGTCTACTCTTACTTTAGCCAGACCTGTCCTCGTGCATATATTGATGTGATGACCTGCAGAAAAACCCTTTTTGAAAATCATAGAACAAAAATAAAGGTGTATAAAAAACCGATTCAGTGTCAATTGTATAAAGTTTGATTAACACTAATGAAATCCATAAAAGTCAATTGATTGATTGATTGGGGTGCTGCCAGTTCACCTACTCATATGTTTCTTGGCTTTCTCCCACCGGTACTTCATACAACATTCCTTCCAAGCAACAGGCTGCTTTTCCACATAGACTGATAGGGCTGAATGACGCTTGTCACAATGACTTTTGTCAAACGTCGTAAAGTATATTGGCCGAGCTGGGGTTCGAACTCACAAGCCCTGGATTGACAGCACGCGTCAAAACCGACATAAAGTCAAACACACCACTATGATTATAAGAGCCTGTCCATGCAAGTTGGAATTTGTGAATAGTCATGTTTAGATCAGCCTTTGTATCTGTTCAGCTTGATCAATATCTTCACAACTCATCAGAGGGTCACACGCTTTTGCAAGTATTTTGCCAAAGTGTAGCTCTAAATTAGCCTGTGCGGATGCTCGAACTCGTTCAGATTCTATACTATTCTAAAAGACCAGGTTATACCCTAGTGTAGGGACAGACTCATATCTAGTATAATATTCTTGTATCCCTAGATGTCTAGATTGTTTAGTGTTTAACGCCGCTTTCAACAGTGTCCAGGGTAAGTTACCAGTACGTACTACTGGTCCATTTATTTTGACACCAGCCAGTGAGTCGTAAAGCTAACCCTTCGATCCCTCATCCGACGCGAACGCTCTATTACTACACCACCGAGGCGGTCTAGATTTCACAAACACTAATAGTTGACAAGTTATTGCATGTTTATTGACTAATCTTAATTAAATGTTGATGCACCTGTAGCGAAACATGTAGACCACGAAGAGACTGCATGAACGTACAGACTCGTCTTAGTGTGCATTATTTGTTAGGTTAGCTTAAATAAGAAGATTGATTGATTGATTGATTGATTGATTGGGTTTAACGCCTTTTTTTAAAAACATATTTCCAGTCATATCACGACGGTTAGTGTTTCCTGGCTTTCCATACCAGTTCTCCACACAACAGACTTTACAAGTAACTGGCAGCTTTTCCACATAGACTGTTAGCCTTTTGGTGGAAGACGAATGATGCATGTGACAGTGACTTTTGTCAAACGTCGGAAAGAATGTTGGCCTTGCTGAAGTTCGACCTCACAATCCTTGGATTGACAGCCCGCGTCGCTACCGATTGAGCTACAGGGGCTCGGTATTAAATAAGTAGAACATACGAAGACGGACATATGAATCTTATACAACTAAAGTTGAGTTGACTTAACTCTTTCAGCGCCAAAGGCAATATTGAGCTTTTTGCAAACAATACTGATTCAGGTGAGTCAGCTCGTAACGAGCTGTCTCACCTGAAATCAGCATTGTTTGCCTTATGGTTATCCAAATAATCCAAAGTTAGTATACCATATAAAATAGAGTCGCCCGACTTTGAACATGGAAGAGTCTACTTTAAATAATTCGGCGCTGAAAGAGTTAAAGGTCTATTATCGTGTGACGCGATCCACGTTTAACCAGTTCCCGTATAGAGAGCGAGAACAGGGGGAGAACCATTTCCCGTATAGAGAGAGAGAGAACAGGGGGGAGAACCAGTTCCCGTTTAGAGAGCGAGAACAGGGGGGAGAATTAGACAGAGCAGAACAAGCAAAATTCATAACAGTGGAATCATAATATACACGGACTTCCTTCTCTTAACACACTTCCATCCGTGAAATTAGCCGGAATAGCCGGCACAGCCGGAACAGCCGGAACTCCGGCTGTAGTTACCATCCGGAACATCCGGAACTCCGGCTACACTGGCTTTATTAATCAGCCGGAACAGCGGGAATTTCGGTTACACCGGCTGTATTAACCAGCCGGAACAAGCGGAACTCCGGCTACTCCGACTGTATTAACCAGTCGGAACAGGCGGAACTACGGCTATTCCGGCTGTATTAACCAGCCGGAGCAGCTGTAAGTCCCTCGACATCGACTTTTTCAACCAGCTAGAACAGCCGGAACTACGGCTACACTGGCTGTATTAACCATACCGGCTGTATGCAACGGGTATGGAGAAGAAAGGTGTCACGAATACATTTATTTTATTTTATTACAAAATTCGTAGATGTACAGAACTATATAATATGTACATGAAATGATGTAATATTTTCCCTCATAAATATTTGTCGGTCAGTCATGTTCATTGGCAAGGTCTTGGTGTTGTCTGAATGATTGTTTGGTGTTTTATGCCGCTTTCAACCATCATGCCATCACGGCGTTTCCGGGGTAAATTACCAGTACTGCTCCATTTTATCCTGACACCAGCCAGTCAGTCGTAATGCTAACCCCGCAACATTGGGTGCCAAGGGGGCAGCCATTACTACCATTTTTAAAGTCAGCTGAAAGTGCCACACTCTGGCACCGAGTCGCACTAGCCGGATTTAACCCGGATTTATGGCAGCTGGCTACAATGTTCAGATGAAGTTGGTATTTTGGCCAAGTCTACAGCCCAACTCGGCTGTATATTGCTAGAATTAGAGAGTTTAACTGGCATCCTGACATGTGTCAGGTTAAAGTGACACACTCTTGGACCCAGTCATGCTAGCCAGATTCCAACCGGATTTATGGCAGCTTGCTGCAAACCCCAGTCGGAGTTGAGCAGAGTGGCTCCAGCCCTCATTTTGGCGTTCTTTTTTATCCATATATATGGATTGGGCTGTAAATTGATGCATGTCAGGTGAAAGCGCCCTCAAACTGACTTTGTGTTGCATGATATCCTGTTTCGCCAAGTTGCGTCAGCTGGCTTCCATGCCCAGCCGGAGTTGGGATTTCCCAACAAAGTCCCGACTTTGCACCCATCCTGTTCGAATTAAAGAGTTTAACTGGCATCCGTCCAGCTAGATTTATGACTGCGTGCCTCTTTTCGAGATATATGGATTGAGCGGCCCATTGATGCATGCTACTTGAAAGCGACCCAAAATGACTAAGACACGACTTTGCACCCGTCCTGCCGGACAACCCAGCCGGAGTTGGGCCGACTTTGGCTCTGAGGTGGTTCAAGTTTGTCCATAACAAAGTTTGTCCAGGCTCGCCAGAAATAACACTGGCTGTTCCGGCTACTCCGGCTAACTTCACGCGCATGCATTTTACCCTCATTAACTCTTTCAACGCCGAATTGTTTAAAGTAGACTCTTCCATGTTTAAAATCGGGTGCGCGTCCATTTCTCAATTTATGAAAGATTTGTACTATTTTGGTGACTAAAAGGCAAACAATGCTGATTTCAGGTGAGACAGCTCGTTACGAGCTGACTCACCTGAATCTGCATTGTTTGCAAAAACTTCAATTATGCCTTTGGCGCTGAAAGAGTTAAAAACGCAAAGATCGAGATAATACGTTATATTTTAAATACGTGTTACGAGCCATCTCCTTAGTGACACGTATATGGCAAGCCAATTGTCCAATAATTACGTGAACCCAGGTTCACGTTCGAAAAACTAGGATTAACGATCGATAAACTAGGTTTTTCGAACGTAAAACCAGGTTTATCGAATACTAACTTATATTTTCGAGCGAAAACATAGGATAACGGGCGTAAACCATAGTTTACGCTCGTGAACCCATGTTCACGCTCGATAAACTAGGTTTCTCGATTGAACTAAGAATTTCGGTCGTTATCCTAAGTTCACGAGCGTGAACCTATGTTTACGGGCGTGAATCTGGATTCATGAGCGTGAACCATAGTTTACGAACGTGAACCTAGGTTCACGGTCGTAAAGATAGGTTCACGTTCGTAAACTATGGTTCTCGCTCGTAAACATAGGTTCACGGTCGTAAACCTAGGTTCACGCCCGAAATTCATAGTTGATTTGATAATCCTAGTTTATCGACCGTAAACCATGGTTTACGTTTGATAAACTAGGTTTCTCGATTGAACTACGAATTTCGGTCGTTATCCTATGTTTACGTGCGTGAACCGGGGTTCACGAGCGTGAACCATAGTTTACGAACGTGAACTTATGTTTACGACCGTGAACTTGGGTTTACGAGCGTGAACCTACGTTTACGAGCGTGAACTATGGTTTACGAGCGTGAACTATGGTTTACGACGTTATCCTATGTTTTCGCTCGAAAGTATAGGTTAACATGCTTTTACGTTCGAAAAACCTAGTTTATCGATCGTTAATCCTAGTTTTTCGACCGTAAACCTAGGTTCACGTAATTATTGGACAATTGTCCAATAATTACGTGAACCCAGGTTCACGTTCGAAAAACTAGGATTAACGATAAACTAGGTTTTTCGAACGTAAAACCAGGTTTATCGAATACTAACTTATATTTTCGAGCGAAAACATAGGATAACGGGCGTAAACCATAGTTTACGCTACGCTCGTGAACCCATGTTCACGCTCGATAAACTAGGTTTCTCGATTGAACTAAGAATTTCGGTCGTTATCCTAAGTTCACGAGCGTGAACCTATGTTTACGGGCGTGAATCTGGATTCATGAGCGTGAACCATAGTTTACGAACGTGAACCTAGGTTCACGGTAGTAAAGATAGGTTCACGTTCGTAAACTATGGTTCTCGCTCGTAAACATAGGTTCACGGTCGTAAACCTAGGTTCACGCCCGAAATTCATAGTTGATTTGATAATCCTAGTTTATCGACCGTAAACCATGGTTTACGTTTGATAAACTAGGTTTCTCGATTGAACTACGAATTTCGGTCGTTATCCTATGTTTACGTGCGTGAACCGGGGTTCACGAGCGTGAACCTATGTTTACGAGCGTGAACCATAGTTTACGAACGTGAACTTATGTTTACGACCGTGAACTTGGGTTTACGAGCGTGAACCTACGTTTACGAGCGTGAACTATGGGTTACGAGCGTGAACTATGGTTTACGACGTTATCCTATGTTTTCGCTCGAAAGTATAGGTTAACATGGTTTTACGTTCGAAAAACCTAGTTTATCGATCGTTAATCCTAGTTTTTCGACCGTAAACCTAGGTTCACGTAATTATTGGACAATTGGCTTGCCATACACGTACGTGGTAGGGTAGGAGACAATTTTTAAAAAAAGACGTACTTGGCAGAAGACACAGCCAATAGTATCACATCTATTATTTCCATTTTAATAGGTTTAAACATGAGAATACTTCTTGATATTTTTACTTGGGCAAATATTCTATTTTATTTTATTGTTTTAAAGATATTGAATATGTCTCCATTTTTGAAGACGTATATATCTCATAAACCCATAAATCTATTCCAATTATTATTTACCCAGTCAATATATATAGGTTGAATCTTAATATTTAATTTGACACTAATCTCATTTGAATCGGATTCGTATTAAATGTTTTAGCAGGGTAGAAATTTTCTCCTATTTGTTAAGACATATATATCTCATAAAACCATAAACCGATTCAAAGAATATGGTTACATAATTTATCTACTTTAAAATTCTTTAATCACTGAAGTTTAGACAAAACAATTAATAGCCATTCTCTGTAAGCATTTGCACTCTCATATAGGGAGTGTGGCACGCATGGTCACGGATTTTGTTCAAACTTCACACATTTTCTCAACTTGATGAAAGAAATGGAAAATGGCAAAAAAAACGTTGCTATGGACTTTGGTTGCCATAGCAACCGGCTCTCGTTTTTTATAGGACTGATTTCAATGGGAAATCCACTAAATTTTCCAATCAGTTTTTAGCATAAATGAAGATATATATGCAAAAGTTCATATTTTCTACCAAAAGTCATCATTTGATGAAGGAAATTAAGTAGAAAACAATTAATTATCAAATTGTTAAATGTGGTCCCAAACCCTTCTTTGCAAATGGTGTTTTTTAAGGGAAAAAAGAACACTTTTTTGCCATTTTTTGAATGGTTATAAAAATTTAATGCGTTCATATGAATACAAATGAACAATGGATGCATGAAGGTCAACATCTCTTCTCACAAGAAATGAAAAAAAGCTATGGGGAACAGTGCCTCTAAAATTAGTTACCATGGATACAAAATGTATCATTTTAAAATTAAAAAAAAAAAAAAAAAAATTGTTTAATGTTTATTTAAATATTGCCAGCATGTGGGTTAAAAAAAATGGATCATATTTTCTACTAAGAGTCATCATTTGATGAAAGAAATTAATTAGAAAACAATTGATTATCAAATTGTTAAATGTGGTCCCAAACCCTTCTTTGAAATGGTGTTTTTTACGGGGAAAAATAACACTTTTTTGCCATTTTTTGAATGGTTATAAAAATTTAATGCGTTCATATGAATACAAATGAACAATGGATGTATGAAGGTCAACATCTCTTCTCACAAGAAATGAAAAAAAGCTATGGGGAACAGTGCCTCTAAAATTAGTTACCATGGATACAAAATGTATCATTTTAAAATTAAAAAAAAAAAAAAAAAAATTGTTTAATGTTTATTTAAATATTGCCAGCATGTGGGTTAAAAAAAATGGATCATATTTTCTACTAAGAGTCATCATTTGATGAAAGAAATTAATTAGAAAACAATTGATTATCAAATTGTTAAATGTGGTCCCAAACCCTTCTTTGAAATGGTGTTTTTTACGGGAAAAATAACACTTTTTTGCCATTTTTTGAATGGTTATAAAAATTTAATGCGTTCATATGAATACAAATGAACAATGGATGTATGAAGGTCAACATCTCTTCTCACAAGAAATGAAAAAAAGCTATGGGGAACAGTGCCTCTAAAATTAGTTACCATGGATACAAAATGTATCATTTTAAAATTTAAAAAAAAAAAAAAATTAATAATTTTGTTTAATGTTTATTTCAATATTGCCAGCATGTGGGTTAAACAAAATGGATCATATTTTCTACCAAAAGTCATCATTTGATGAAGGAAATTAAGTAGAAAACAATTGATTATCAAATTGTTAAATGTGGTCCCAAACCCTTCTTTGAAATGGTGTTTTTTACGTGGGAAAAGAACACTTTTTTGCCATTTTTTGAATGGTTATAAAAGTTTAATGCGTTCATATGAATACAAATGAACAATGGATGCATGAAGGTCAACATCTCTTCTCACAAGAAATGAAAAAAAGCTATGGGGAACAGTGCCTCTAAAATTAGTTACCATGGATACAAAATGTATCATTTTAAAATTTAAAAAAAAAAAAAAAAAATTGTTTAATGTTTATTTAAATATTGCCAACATGTGGGTTAAACAAAATGGATCATATTTTCTACCAAAAGTCATCATTTGATGAAGGAAATTAAGAAGAAAACAATTGATTATCAAATTGTTAAATGTGGTCCCAAACCCTTCTTTGCAAATGGTGTTTCTTACGGGAAAAAAGAACACTTTTTTGCCGTTTTTTGAATGGTTATAAAAATTTAATGCGGCCATATGAATACAAATGAACAATGAATGCATGAAGATCGACATCTCTTCTCACAAGAAATGAAACAAGAGGGCCAAGATGGCCCTAAATCGATCACCTAATTGATAGTAAATTAGTAGCAAATATCTGGGAAATTTTTATCAGGGAGTGCAAATGAAACTGCAAAGGAGTGGACACTTCTCAAGAAACAGCTTATCAGTAAAGGCCATTTATATCTTGAAATCTAACAAGAACTTTAATAAGAATGGAATTATAAAGTTTTTGTCATTTTGCACCTTTCCTGATGCCGCCTTGCTGCCCTGTTTTTCAACGAAATCAATATGGCTTCAACAGTTTATTTAGAGGGTCACTTAAGGAACATTTCTACCAAATTATCTTGCAATCGCACAAGTAGATTATGGAGGAAAAGGATTTTAATATTTGGGTATTTTTCTCACTTTCTGATGCCGCAGCAACCAAAGTTATCAATGGAATTTAAATCTTTGAACAATTTTGAAAGAGGACCACCAAAGGAACATTCTTGTGATGTTTTGTGGAAATTGGTCTATTGGAATGGTAGGAGTTGGTTGTCATTTGTAGATAAAAGTTCAATTTACCCCTTTTGTGATGACGCCTGGTTGCTATGATTGTGTAACCAATCAAAACGGCTTAAACAAATTAAATAGAGGATCATTACAGTAAGATTCGTATTATATTTTCTTAAAATCAGACAAGCACTTTCATAAAAATGGAATTTTCAAATTTTGTCATTTTGCCCCTTTTTTGATGCCGCCTGACTGCCATGTTTTTCGCCCAATCAGTATGGCTTGAACAATTTTTATAGAGGGTCACACAAGAAACATTTCTACCAAATTATATTTGAATCTGACAAGCAGATTCGGAGGAGAAGATTTTTAAAGTTTGGACATTTTGTCCCTTTTCTGATGCCGCAGCAACCAAAGTTCTCAATGGAATTTAAATCTTTGAACAATTTTGAAATAGGTCAACCAGAGGAACAGTCCTGTGATGTTTCACGGAAATTGTCCTTGGAGTTTGGGAGGAGATGATGTTTAAAGCTAAAAGTTAACGCCGGACGGACGCCGGACGACGGGCAAAAAGTGATCAGAATAGCTCACCTTAAGCCTTCGGCTCAGGTGATCTAAAAAAGCTATGGGGAACAGTGCCTCTATTTTTTGTAACAGTGACCTTGACCCCAAAAACACAATCTGATTGAAGATATTCATAATACGTTTGAAATACATCATGTTTTTATTACTTGGGGAAAATTTGAATTCAATGTTAGAAAAAGTGAAGAAACTATGTTGAATTCTCATAAATAACCAAAATACATCAACATTTACAAAACAGGCCCGCTCAGCCTCTTTATCATTCAATGTGAAGAAGGTTATTAGATGCACAAGTTTTCCTTATTTTAAAGTAATAGGTTTGATAGTTTCCATGTAAGTGACCTAAACGCAAAAATTAACCAACACCGCCAATTCTCAAAATCAACCAAAATTCATCAAAATTTATGTTTTTTACATAAAAAAACAGACAACACTCAGCATCTTTAGCATACAATGTGAAGAAAGGTATTAGACGAACAAGTTTCAAAGAATTAGGTTTGATAGTTTCCATGTATGTGACCTAAACGTAAAACTTAACCAACTATGTCCAATTCTCAAAATCGAAAAAAATACATCAAAACAAGTTTTCCAAGTTTCAAAGTGTTAGGTTTGATAGTGTTCATGTAAGTGACCTAGACCTAAACGCAAAACTTAACCAACGCCGACGACGACGAAGACGACTACGACGATCAAGTGACGACAATAGCTCGTCTTTTTTTCCCCAAAAAATCAGACGAGCTGAAAATCAAAACAGAAGGATTAGTTAGTGATAACAAAAAAATCAGACGAGCTAAAAATCAAAATAGAAGGATTAGTGATATAAAACATGGAAAATTGTAATCTTCAAACAAAGTGTTATCATTAGTTGTTATGATTGAAATAAAGAAGTATATTATTTTACATGTCAAGTTGGGTGACGCATTTTATACGTCAAAGTAATGTTCATCATTATTTGTATTAATGTATAATATATTTTTAAGAAAAAACACGAATACACTATCATAAACCCCGATAGACAACTTATTTATGAAATACTATTGGAAAAAAAGCATTCGTTTTTAGCCAATAAAAACAGGTACAGCAAAAGTATGCAAACAAATTGAAGGGTTTAACCCTTTCCCTCATACGACAATTATGTAGCAGACGACTTTGACCATATTTTGACAAATGGTATTAGGAAAGTCCTTGGTTATACATCTGATAATTATCTGTTCATGTAGGTTCGAATGTTCAGCGTCAGTGATTATGAACCTAGAGTCACAGGTTCGATCCAAAAGTGCCCCGCACCAATTATGGTGGAGTACCCTTGGGCAAGGTACATTTCCTTGCATAGTACTGGTTTGTTTGCCCATGGATCACAAACAAGTGAATTGATGCTGTGATATTACTGAAATAATGTTAAAACGGCTCAAAACCCCGATAAAACAAAAATCTAAAATTCCAAGGGAGGTAATTCATGTTTTTTTAATTTTTCTAAATAACTAAGGGAGGTAATTTGTATTTTTTGGTGATGAGGTATTTTAAAATCTTATTTATGCAAAAACGATCATATGTTCCCCGTAGCTTTTTTCTTGCGTTTGATTAAGCAAATGTTCATCTATCTATTTATGTAATTCACTTAATTGGAGATGGCTGCATTTTTTTATAAATAAGTGGTAAATATTGCGTTTTTCATCAAAAACTCAACTTTGCACACTGTTTCCATGGCAACAAGGCAATATTTGGAATTTCTAATACTATTTTTCTGAATAGTTCACTGATGGCAACATGTGAATAAGTTTAAGCAATATCCGTGACTATGCGTGCCGAAAAAGTTTAAATGCTTACAGAGAATAGCTATTAAATTATCGTAAAATGACAATTTCTTTGTTATCATTGTTGGTACAACCTACTAAATACTGTAATTAATAATATTACCAAACTTTAGCATTTTTAGAAACAAAATCATGGATTAAGTCGTTTTATTTTATTTAGCTGTTTATTTATAAATCGCAGACGACCGTATTTTGAAATAGACTAAGTTCGTTGCTATAAATAAACTTTCTTTGTTTACGGAAGTGACGTATTCGGCATTCTCTAATGTTATCCAACACAACAAATTTGACAGCCGTGATAAAATATTCATTTGTGCCTGAAAAGAAAAGGATTATTCATAGACCTTTTTGTGTGAAACTGGGACATAATAGTGTTTAAAATGGCTGCTGCGGAGAACGTGAGAGTAGCTGTGCGAGTTAGACCATTCATATCCTTTAAGTATATAGTTCGAGGGTGCATTTTGCAATTTATAGCTTTTTGAAATGACATGTAATTTTGCTGCATAATTCATAGGTTATTGTAGACTAGTTTACTTTATGAATTGCATGGAATGCCTGTTTGAATTGAAATTAATTAACTGTGATATGATAAGAATATGGTAGTCAATAGATAGATAAAACTTTTCAACGAAATCATTAACAAATCATTAGATCTACTATATATTGAACTTTCTCATCATTTCGTGCATTCCAATTCTTATCATGCTTTCTTTTTATCGTTCTAATTAAGCTCACACATTCCTAAAAGTTTTTAACTCGCTGGATTTCGTCTCAGAAATTGTTCACTGATAAATTGCAAAGCTGTTTTATTGTTTTACTCATCAAAATAAGGAAAGAAACAGAGAAATACAGTCAAACCACGGGGCTCGAACTCATCTCTCGGTCCCAACCAGAATCCTATATAATACAAGTTGTTAGTAGATGGCCCAGGCCTTTACATATTTGGTATGTAGCTTCATCTAGTGGACATCTACCAGGATTGTTCAAATTATAGCCCAGGGGTAAAAAATGACCCCTCCAAGGGGGTCACTTGTTTTACATAGACTTGTATGGCCAACATTTAAAACGTTGCTGAAGAAAAAAAAATGGCTCATTTTCCAAACAAATCTACTGCAAAGTGGTCCAAAGTCTTTTGTCAATGGTTTTAAAAGAGAAATCTACACTGTAGATATCATAATTGTTGAAAGAAATGTTGAACTGATGACTTTGAAAACAAATGACAAAAAGAGAAAGTGTCTCGCGATGTTTTCTAAAGTCATCTGCTGTAGATGTTTTAAAATTTTACTGCATGTGGGAACAGTTTAATGCCATAAAACTATAAAGCTCTGACCTGATAAACACAGGGAACAGATTAATGCCATAAATCTATACAGCTCTGACCTGATAAACACAGGGAACAGGTTAATGCCATAGAACTATACAGCTCTGACCTGATAAACACAGAGAACAGTTTAATGCCATAAATCTATACAGCTCTGACCTGATAAACACAGGGAACAGGTTAATGCCATAAAACTATACAGCTCTGACCTGATAAACACAGAGAACAGTTTAATGCCATAAATCTATACAGCTCTGACCTGATAAACACAGAGAACAGGTTAATGCCATAAATCTATACAGCTCTGACCTGATAAACACAGGGAACAGGTTAATGCCATAAATCTATACAGCTCTGACCTGATAAACACAACAGTTACCCTGTACCTCGGCAGTGTAATGGTAAAGCGTCCGCTTTGGGTGCAGCAGGTTGCAGGTTCAGTCCCCGGCCAGGTCATACCCATGATTTAATAAATGGTAATAATGCCTTTCCCCTCTTGGAGCTCAGGGTTGGACTCACTGTTATCAGGATAGTTGACCAGTAAAACTGGAAATGCCATAATAAAAACCGAAAATGCCATAATAAAAACCTGAAAATGTCATAAAACTGGCAATTTCATAATAAAACTGAAAATGCCATAATAAAAACTGAAAATGTCATAATAAAAGTGAAAATGCCATTATAAAACTGAAAATTTATTGAAAACTGTGTTAAACACCATACAAAATTGATATGGTTATCATATTTTAAGAAACGTTTGATTTTGAAAACATAATTGAGGACAAATTTTAAAACATCAGGGCAATTGGATTAATACTTTTGAAATGCAGTTATAAAAATATTTTTTGGGAAAAAGGCAGTTTTTAATAAATAACCAATTTCTTGTTAACCCACAATAATTGGACCAAAATACCAATAGTTTATAATGATGTACCATAGAATGAGATTTGTCAAATTTGTCTATCAGGGAGAGGATAAAGACAATAAATCACAGACATGATACCATATAGGTGTATCAAACATCATAGCAAGATGAAGTTACAGCCTTTTAGTTTCTATTAACCCTTTCCCTCATATTGATGCTTTCTAACGCTTCTAAAGCAGACGGCTCTTTGAAAACATAGGGACAAAAGAAGAAATTGCTCAAAACCAGCAATTTCTCCTTTTGCCACAATGTTTTCCACTTTTAGTCATAGGTTGTACATTAAATGATAGAGATTTTCTAGTTTTTGATAAAATATGTTCAAAGTCGTCTGCTGCAGAATTGTCGTAAGAGGGAAAGGGTTAACCCTTTCTCACATACAGATACAACTTACTTAAATAGAGAAATGTTTCAACAATATTTTATTATTACATTTTCATTTATAAATAGAGATTTTTCATGTTTTTGCCTAGATGTTTTCAAAATTGTCTGCTGCAGATTTGTTGTATTTGGGAAAGAGTTATGGCAGTACATTTGGAAGAATGTGTGTGGGTGGAATTCATTTAAATGACTTTTTTGATTTATGTTTATATTATAAGTTCAACCCATTACCATATACAGATGATAATTAATGCCTCTTTTACTGTATTTCAGACAAACATTGTCAAAATTGTTCAAAACTAACAAGTTTGTCAAGAAATTATAATTATATATAAGTTTCTTTTTCCAGATTTTACATTTTCTTTTTTAACCCTTTCCCTCATATAGACGCTTTCTGACGCCTCAGCAGCAGACAGCTGTTTGAAAACATAGTGACAAAAGAAGAAATTGCACAAAACATGCAAATTCTCCTTTTGCCACAATGTTTTCCTCTTTTTGTCATAGGTTATCCATTCAACTATGGATGTTTTGTGCAATTTCTTCTTTTGTCACTATGTTTTCAAAAGGCCGTCTGCTGCAGAGGTGTTAGAAAGCGTCTATATGAGGGAAAGGGCTAAGGAGACAACTATAAATTTATCATTCATATCAGGTTTAATCCTTTCCCTCATATAGACACTTTCTGACGCCTCTGCAGCAGACAGCTTTTTGAAAACATAGTGACAAAAGAAGAAATTGCACAGAACGTGCAATTTCTCCTTTTGCCACATTGTTTTCCACTTTCTGTCATACTACTGGTTATCCATTCAATTATAGAGATATTCTATGTTTTGACAAAATATGTTCAAAGTCGTCTGCTGCAGAATTGTCATATGAGGGAAAGCTTTAAACATAATAAGCTACAATTTCTGATGCTGTCAGGATAAAAATGCAGGTCATAATGGAAATGCAATTAACCCTTTCCCTCATATAGACGCGCGCCTCTGCAGCAGACGGCTTTTTGAAAACATACTGACAAAAGAAGAAATTGCACAAAACGTGCAATTTCTCCATTGGCCACAATGTTTTCCACTTTTTGTCATAGGTTATCCATTCAATTATAGAGATTTTCCATTATTTGACAAAACATGTTCAAAGTCGTCACAAAGCGTCTATATGAGGTAAAGGGTTAATTATACAATTTTTCAATGTTTTTGCCTGGATGTTTTCAAAGTCAACTACTGTATATTAACTATATGTTTGAAAGGGTTAAAATTTATAATTTTATGTACATATGTTTTTTCTTAACTAATCCCACAATGCTCGTGAAACGACGAGAAATGCCAAGGTCATCATACAGATGAACAACAACTCAACTGAGATAAAAAATCCTGAAGACTTGAACTCAGAACCTAAACGATTTGCATTTGATCATTCATACTGGTCACATGACGAATTTAAAGAGAGACCTGATGGCTATTTTGAGCCTGATTCAGCCAAATATGCAGATCAGGTAGGTCTAATCTCATTGAAATCCTTCTCTCCTAAAACATTACTTTTCATATTATATACACAAACAAGACATTTTAGGTCTGACTCTTTTGTAATATTAGTTACAGTAGTCTCATCATGGAATAATACAATGTTACTCAAGATTGAAGACTCCCTACAGGTCATGTTGTAGACTCCCCACAGGTCATGTTGTAGACTCCCTACAGGTCATGTTGTAGACTCCCCTCAGGTCATGTTGTAGACTCCCCACAGGTCATGTTGTAGACTCCCTACAGGTCATGTTGTAGACTCCCCTCAGGTCATGTTGTAGACTCCCTACAGGTCATGTTGTTGACTCCTTTCAGGTCATGAGATGACATATTTAAATGGCTTATTAAAATATCATGCTAACATCAGTCTGTAACAACTGGGGCTATCAATCAAGGAGTTGTGAGCTTGAACCCTAGCTCGGACATTCATTCTACCATGATGCATGTAAGGTGTAAAAATGACATTAGACTTAATTGCCACCGAATAACTATCAAGATGAAAAAGACCAGCATTATTCAACCAACAGGCTTAATAGTCTAACTGGTATGAAAGTAGAAATTTCTGAAGAATGTTGTACTGTGTATATGTACAAGAAAGCCAGGAAACACATGTTAGGGGAACTGGCCACAATGATATCAATGAAATACTATTGAAAATACATCAAAAGATACAATTAATTACATTAATTATTCAGATCATAAGAGGTCTTGTGGCAATTGCTTACAGTGAAGTCTTTAACAAGTAACTCATCCCTTTCCCTCATATAGATGCTTTTAGACGCCTCTGCAGCAGACAGCTTTTTGAAAACATAGTGACAAAAGAAGAAATTGCACAAAACATGCAATTTCTCCTTTTGCCACAATGTTTTCCACTCTTTGTCATAGGTTATCCATTCAATCATGGAGATTTTCTATTTTTTGACAAAATATGTTCAAAGTCGTCTGCTGCAGAATTGTCGTATGAGAGAAAGGGTTAACAAGTAATTTATCATTTTGCCACATTATTCACAACTCAATTCAATAGTTACATTTTGGAGATTTTTCCCCAGATTTGTACCTCAATGTTTTTTAATCCTCATACGACAATTCTGCAGCAGACGACTTTGAATATATTTTGTCAAAAAATAGAAAATCTCTTTATTTGAATGGATAACCTATGACAAAAAGTGGAAAACATTGTGGCAAAAGGAGAAATTGCACGTTTTATGCAATTTCTTCTTTTGTCACTATGTTTTCAAAAAGCCGTCTGCTGCAGAGGCGTCAGAAAGCATCTATATGAGGGAAAGGGATGAGTTACTTGTTAAAGACTTCACTGTAAGCAATTGCCACAAGACCTCTTATGATCTGAATAATTAATGTAATTAATTGTATCTTTTGATGTATTTTCAATAGTATTTCATTGATATCATTGTGGCCAGTTCCCCTAACATGTGTTTCCTGGCTTTCTTGTACATATACACAGTACAACAATCTTCAGAAATTTCTACTTTCATACCAGTTAGACTATTAAGCCTGTTGGTTGAATAATGCTGGTCTTTTTCATTTTGATAGTTATTCGGTGGCAATTAAGTTTAATGACATTTTTACACCTTACATGCATCATGGTAGAATGAATGTCCGAGTTAGGGTTCAAGCTCACAACTCCTTGATTGATAGCCCCAGTTGTTACAGACTGATGTTAGCATGATATTTTAATAAGCCATTTAAATATGTCATCTCATGAGGGTTAAATTAAGTCATCTGCTGCAGATTTGCTATATGTAGGTATTGGTTATAAAGGCAAATTTACTTAGAAAACGAAGGACTTTCCCAAGTAAGTAAGATTATTTACACTAAGTCTGTAATTGTGAGCTAAACACGGAAGTACTACTTGGTTGATATATTTTGTTATGATTTATCCTTATAGAACGTAGACCTTTCAACATTCACCACTAATCTAATAAAGTATTTTAACCCCCCTTTCCTACATACAACAAATCTTTGCTAATGTATGGAAAATCTTTGTAATAAAAGCATTGAAATGGTTGTGACAAAAGGAGATTTTGTTCATTATCAATTTCAGCTTTTGCAAAAATAAGAGACTTTTTACGCCTCTGTAGCAGACCTCTTTTGAAAACATAATAAGAAATTTGTCCTTTACAACTATGTTTTGAACTGGATTCAATATACTTTAATTCATAGTGATTTTCATGTTTTTGATTAGATGGTTTCAAAATCGTCTGTTGCAGATTTGTTGTATTTGGAAAACGATGAAATGTGTTTACAGGGGAAACAATTAAAAATCTCAAAATTTGGAAAAAAATAAGTTTGATACAGAGTTCATTTAGCTATCATTGAAATTGCTTGTTTTGTTAATTCCTCCTTTTTTACAATGTTTTCGAATTGAAATGAAATTGTATCAACTGTATACAATAAAAAATAGTTGACTTTTTGCAAATAGTGCAATAGCTGTCAGACTGTCACATTGTAAATTAATTACAGCTATGTACTTTTTCTTCAAGTATCTTTAAAAAACCAAACACTGATCAGACTAACTGAGATGAAATAGAGGGAAGGGTTTATTATATACTTCAGTCAAGTCACACCTTTGTGAATGTTTTGTTTTTCTCTATTGACATAGATTAAAACAATGATTGACCCCTTACAATGAATAACCCAGTGTCAAATCAATAAATTAAAAACACCTACGTAGCAGACAACTTTTGAAAACAGAATTGGAACATAATTTGCTTGTTTAGACAAATGCCTACTTTTTAGCTCATCTGTTTCATAGCTTCGGTATCAACATCGTTGTCATTCTGCATCGTATATTGGTTAAGTTTTTTGTTTAAGTCAATGTTTCCTCACTAACCATTCAAGGTGGAGCTTTGAAACTTACTCTAGTTTTCTGACTACATAGTAGCAACCACAGGGACAAGTGCCATAACTCTTGATTGCATCATAGAAGCAACAAAAGGGGGAAGTTCCATAACTGCATTTTGTCAAAGTTATGCCCCTTTTTAAATCAGTATTTTGTTAAAATCCACTTTTTCTTAGTAACCATTCAAGGTAGACATTTGAAACTTTAAATAGTGGTCTTATATAATAGTAGAAACAACAAGTGCAAGTTCCATAACTTTTGAATTGTTGAACTTTGTTTGTAGTAAGTATTTAAGGAGATCTTAACCCTTTCCCACCTAAAGAAGTCTTTTGACACACCTGCAGCAGACGACTTTTGAAAACATTGCGACAAAAGGAGAAATTGCTCTCCTTTTGATATAATATTATTAACTTCTTACAGTAATTATACCTACAATTATAGAGATTTACTATCTTTTTGGGTAGAAATTTTCAAAGTCGTCTGCTGCAGATTTGCTGTATGTGGGAAAGGGTTGTAATGGATTGTGTTTTGTGGCTCCTGGGGTCAAGACCAAAGTCACTGTTACTAAAATAGAAAAAACGGTAATTATTAAACTTTATCATTATTATATTATAGTTGACATAATATTATCAGAACACTGGCTCCTTGATCATAACACTGATATATTAACCCTTTCCCTCATACAGACGCTTTCTGACGCCTCTGCAGCAGACTGCTTTTTGAAAACACTGACAAAAGAAAAAATTGCTCAAAACAAGCAATTTCTCCTTTTGCCACAATATTTTCCACTTTTAGGCATAGGTTATCCATTCAATTATAGATCGAAATTTTCCCTTTCTGACAAAATATGTTCAAAGTCGTCTGCTGCAGAATTGTCGTATGAGGGAAAGGGTTAAACAGTATTGAGAAAAACTATATTGTTAACGTGGTCACATGTGCAAGTCCGGGCTGCTCCACTGGTAGTTACATTGGAAAGGGTTGCATGTTTTGTGCAATTTCTTCTTTGGTCACTATGTTTTTCAAAAAACTGTCTGCTGCAGAGGCATCAGAAAGCATCTATATGAGGGAAAGGGTTAAGTCTGCGTCAGAAAATTGTTTGTCAAACGTGGATATAGACCTTTTATAAAACTTTACTGGACACCTTCCTTGAAGGAGGCTCATACTAAGAGAATGTGTACCCAGCTTGATCACAGACCAGCAACGCGAAACATACTCTGGAATACTCAAACTACAAGGATCTCTTAAACGTAGTTTTAGAAGATCACTGCACGCCGCTGCACATGATCACGACCAAACTGAACTTCAGAATATTGACGAACTGTGAAACAGACCAAAATTATCTTTGGAAAATAGTGAGCTCTAAAAAGTCGCGCAGAAAAAGACAGGGTTGCGAAGAAGTGTTTAACCCTTTCCCTCATATAGACGCTTTCTGAAGCCTCTGCAGCAGACGGCTTTTTGAAAACATAGTGACAAAAGAAGAAATTGCACAAAACGTGCAATTTCTCCTTTTGCCACAATGTTTTCCACTTTTTGTCATAGGTTATCCATTCAATTAAGGAGATTTTCTATGTTTTGACAAAATACATTCAAAGTCGTCTGCTGCAGAATTGCCGTATGAGGGAAAGGGTTAATGGTTGAAAGGAGACAACTCTTGATGGTATGTTAAATGTGTGGTCTGCCTACTTAAGTGATCCGTATCAATTCAAAGAAAGTCCTGACTTTGACCATGAGTTTAAAACCCCATGTTGATCACAAAGTAGACTCATACCTTTCATATAGTGATACTTCCATCGATTCAAAATTGTGTACAAATGTTGATACCGATGAGCTACAAACATTGATAAAAATGCTGCCAAACAACAAGAGCGATCCATAGACAACTTAACGTACGAACACTTGAAATATGGTGGAATATAATTATCTGCTTGCCTTGCAGCAAAGTTGTTTAATGCCATTTTCACTGTGAAATTATACCAACTAACTTTAAATCAGGACTTACAATCACCCTTCATAAAGGAAATGACAAGCCATTTAACGACCCTAACAGCTACCAGGCTATTTCCTTGCTACCTGTAATTTCAAAGCTGTACGAAAAACTTGTAATGAAACGACTCGCCGAAAATATGCTTACGTCAAAATTAAACGATTTACAATATGGCGGCCGGTTTCAAAAGAATAAAAACTTTATCTGTCTACATTTTAATACCTGATAATCCTATTGCTTTATATTATAATAGAGTGTTAACCCTTTCCCTCATATGACAATTTTGCAGCAGACGACTTTGAACACATTTTGTCAAAAAATAGAAAATCTCTATAACTGAACTGATTTATAACCTATGACTAAAAGTGGAAACCATTGTGGCAAAAGGAGAAATTGCTCGTTTTGAGCAATTTCTTCTTTTGTCACTATGTTTTCAAAAAGCCATCTGCTGCAGAGGCGTCCGAAAGCGTCTATATGAGGGAAAGGGTTAATATCCCCACATTGTGACTGGGTGAGGTATGGCATTACATTTAAATGGTCAGCAACTCAGAGTAATTGGTTTAAAACATCTTGATATTTTAAGGGTCAAATATTTTACATAATATGATAGTGAAATAGTCTTGAATTAGAACTAATTTCAAAGCAAACTTTTAAAATATCCCAATGGATAAATTAAAAAAAGAAGAAGGAAAGTACACCAATATTTTCAAGTTATAACAAGTGAAAATGCGAACTCCCAAACAAACAATGACGATAAAGAATAGACAATATATAAATTGTTTATGATAAGTATATTAAAACGGTAGAAATTGGCTTGAAGATAACAAAAGAGTGGGGGAATACAATGGCCAGAGTCTATGTAAAATGAAATATCATTGTGTAATAGCCATTGTGCTGTGAACAAAGACTTCAGCTGGTCTGGAGAATCAATCATAGACAAATCCAGGATTTATAGACCTGTACCAGCATGCCATTTGATCATAGCTGTCTTTTAATTTAAAACTTCCAATATACTTCCAATATACATGTGACGCAGCTCTATTGATTAATGCCAGCTAGCTAGGTCACATGTTTACTTTAGTCTTCCTTTTATATATATACAAACCCTTAACCCAATCCCTCATACAACAATTCTGCAGCAGACGACTTTGAACATATTTTGTCAAAAAATAGAAAATCCCTTTAATTCAATGGATAACCTATGACTAGAAGTGGAAAACATTGTGGCAAAAGGAGAAATTGCTCTTTTTGAGCAATTTCTTCTTTTGACATTATGTTTTCAAAAAGCCGTCTGCTGCACAGGCGTCAGAAAGCGTCTATATGAGAGAAAGGGTTAACCCTATCCCATATGCAATAAACCTGCAGCAGATAATTTGGAAAATATGCAGATAAATATGGAAAATCTCTCTAAATGACTATACAAGAGAAAGTTGATGCAACGCATCAATGTCGCCGGATATCCATAGTGCAGTTATGCATAACACTAACATTATAGTAGTTGAATAATCAGTTATCAACTGAGGGGCATATTGGAACATCAGGGGTGGGGTCAAGTGAAAATGTATCATAACTTGCATTGTTTTGTCAACGAAGTGATTTATTTGTTTGGAGTTTAACGCCGCTTTCAACAGCTTTGGTCATATCACGGCGGTCAGTGCACCTACCCATGTTTTCCTGGCTTTCCCACACCAGTACTTACATAACATTCTTTCGAAGCCACTGACTACTTTCTCACATAGATCAGAGGTGAGAGGCAATGGAAAACATCGCCCGAAAGAATGTCGCCGCAACCGGGTATCGAACCCGTGACCTCCAGATCACGAGTCAGATACGCTACCAATTGAGCTACCCGGCCGGGCGTCAACGAAGTGAAGGATAATTGAAGCCTTTCATTGTTTATGATCAATCTCCATTCCAAAGTAGGTTGACCATACACACAACCAACTAATTATTGATCATAAACAGTAATGGAAATGAGTAATCTTGCCAATCATTATAGTCTTAGTATGTATACAGCGCTTTCATTAAGGAATAATTATAAGACTTGTGAATTCCACATACACTTTTCAAGATGTTTGTCAGAATATTTGAATTTTATTATTTTTCAATAAAACCACAAAACAGACAATTTAGGATTTGCATGCAATAGCACGTCATTTTACCTTTCCTCTATTAAAGTCAACAGTGGACACCTTTGCAGCAATCTACTTTTAAAACAATGAGATAAGGGTTAAATCGCTGAAGACATGAGTTTTTCTCTTTTTCTCAAAATGATATTAGCTTGGCATCCTAATTATATCATACTTTAACAAATGTTGAAATGTAGTCCAATATTTATAAATTAGACCACCTTCGAAATATAATATCAAACAAACAGTTAAATCTCGTTGAAATTGTTGTATAATTTAAACTTAATTTCGAACATAAACTGAGCCCTACAGCATGTTAATTTATTTTAATTTTTTCCTTCCTTTTTTATAATGAAAATAACTCACTACTCATGTTTTAAAATTATATTATGATGAGCGCCCTTGTGTCAATGATGCATAACAATATGCAGATCAGAAGCAATATGCCTTTAGGGAATTAAATGACACATTTTAAATTGTCAAGGACGAAATAATTTTGTACGAAAGACCCGATTCTTTCTTATTCGCAGAGGTGTCGTTCTCGAAACTCTCTTTATAGGCAGAGAGTGTTCGTTCAAAGTAATTTTTCTTCATTTGTTTCGAACCAAATAAACATTTTAAATCACCTATGATTTACTATTTGTAAGTGAGTGTAAAGAGCGGCTCTCTGCAAAGGAGATTGATCGCGAGTCACGCGATCAACAGTTTTAGCTTAGAAACAGTTCATATTTTAGATGTACATGGATAAACATTATAAAATGCCTTCTTCACAAATCAAGACATCTCGTTTGAACATGAAAATAACATTCAGTAAGTTAAAATTGCCATTAAAAGGAGAATATTCGACGTCATTTTCATCTCGATATTTACACATAACAGTCTGCTTCAAGCAGGTGCGCGTATGTAAACAAATTAGACTGTGCGACATAAAGGTTTGTAGTTATCGCATTTTGATTACATGAAGTATATAGTGTAAAATAAAGTATATCAGTCTAGCTAATAGGGACTGTTTTGTCTTCAACAAAAAAACATAAATGCGAGTCAAAATAAAGAAACTGAAAATACCTCAAACATTGGAATAATTATTTCATTTTAGATGTGTCATTACTAAGTGTTTTTAAACAAACACAATTGTACTATGTTCAAGACATCTAAATGTGTTTCTTTCTAATAATAATCCCCCCTCCCATGTCATTTCCGAAAACCTATTAAAAATAGAAGTCGCGAGCTTCTGCCAGGCGACTAATAATACTTGAATCCAATTGAAATATTTTGGCAAACGGGAAAATTGTCCTCTATGACCACATTTTCTTTCTGCAGATATTGTAAAAACACGACTCTTAGTAATGTAGGAAAGTGATATAGAATTTGTTTACCTCTGTAACAAGAAATTTTAAAACATTGTGAGAAAGGAAAAAAATAGTTTCAACACTGTATCCGAAAAATCTTAAATTCTTTATCATGTATTTAACCCTTTCCCTCATATAGACGCTTTCTGACGCCTCTACAGCAGACAGCTTTTTAAAAACATAGTGACAAAAGAAGAAATTGCTCAAAACGAGCAATTTCTCCTTTTGCCACAATGTTTTCCACTTTTGGTCATAGCTAGGTTATCCATTTTTTGACAAAATATGTTCAAAGTCGTCTGCTGCAGTATTGTCGTATGAGGGATTGGTTAAAGATTACATACAGTTTGGTTGTAACGGGTAGAGAAGGGGTGATTGTCAAGTGTGCCGAAATGCATCGATTTTATTGAGATGGAGGGTCAGGCATACACCAAAAAGGGCTGTGTCCTTTGGACATAGAGTAAATTGATTGATTGATTGATTGGGGTCTAACGCCACTTTCAACAATTTCTCAGTTATATCATGGCGGCCAGTTCATCTACTCATGCATTTCCTGGTTTTTGCACACCAGTACTCCACACAACAATCTTCCCAAGCAACTGGCTGCTTTTCCACATAGACTTAGCCCATTGGTGGAAGACGAATGGCGCATGTCGCATTGACTTTTGTCAATCGTCGGAAAGAAAGTTGGCCAAGCCGGGATTCGAACTCACAACCCCTGGATACATAGCGTAAAAGGTTATAGAGACAACCTTTTTGTGGAGCAAACCAGTTTTACCTTTCAAACTCCGAAAAAAGTCATGTTGTATAGCTGTAGAGCCTATGAAAATCTATTGCCTATTTACTTATTTAGTAAGGAATTCGCCATGGTTGAGTGGTTAGCGTCCGGGATTTGAAAATGGTCACTGTCCTGTCAATGTTAGCAAATGTGCAAATGTTTTAACCCTTTTCCTCATATAGACGCTTTCTGATGCCTCTGCAGCAGACAGCTTTTTGAAAACATAGTGACAAAAGAAGAAATTGCTCAAAACGAGCAATTTCTCCTTTTGCCACAATGTTTTCCACTTTTAGTCATAAGTTATCCATTCAATTATAGAGAATTTCTATTTTTTGACAAAATATGTACGAAGTCGTCAGCTGCAGAATTGTTGTATGAGGGAAAGGGTTAAGGGTATTTTGTGTATGCTGTACATAGTATTAAGTAGGCTCATTTAGATATTATGAAATATATGCCAAAAGTCACCTGGGATCATACAGACAAAAATAAATTACCTTGGGAAATGGCCCCAGACACCCCTAGAATCCACTAATAGTCCACATTTCGACCCAGTTATGTGCCTGCATGACAGTTATGGCCGAACATTTTACATGGAACAGCAATTAAAACTGTTCACTACCTCAATAACCTTTTCTGCATATAGTCAATCCTGCCCCAATCGACCCCCTTTTTCTACAGTAAAGAAAGAGTTACAAACATTGTGGTTAAAGGAGAGATTACTTGTCTGCTATAAAGGTGCCAAATGTCTTCTGTATAGGGGGAAATAAGATCAAGTGTGATTGCAGTGAATTAAACAATTAAATATAAACCTATTAAATCTTTCCTCGTACCAGTTACAAATAGATTAACTTAGCCTGACATTCTCTCCGACATTTGATAAAAGTCACTGACAAGCGTCAATCTTCTTTCACCAATGAGCTTAAATAGTCTATGTGGAAAAGCTTTGAAAGTATGTTGTGTGGAGTACTGGCGTGAGAAAGCTAGGAAAGACATGAGTAGGTGAACTGGCCGACGTGATATGACTAAAAAAATTGTTGAAAGCTGCGTTAAGCCCCAATCAATCAATAATTGCAGGCTTATTGATTGGATGAAAACCATGGCTGCCAGGTGGCATCAGAAAAGGAGTAAAAAGACAAAAAATCTGAGTGCTTGTATAATTTCAAAATAAATTGGCAGAAAAGTTGCTACGTTGACAGGTAAAAAGTAACATGACCACTAGGGGAAAGGACATGTTACACTTATATTGCAGATTAACTTAAAATTTTAGTGGTCAGTTGCATTGCTCAGAATAACTTAATGTCCTTAACAGGCAGATCTGGCAGATGCACTTATTGCAGATGTCTGTAGGACTTCAGATGTCTGTAGGCTTATTTCCCTTCATCAAGACTTGTATTTTAAGTTGGATTTATTTTGTAATAATGAGAGTAGGTCAAAATAAGTTTAGTTGAAACATGAATATATTAAAAAAGTTGTTGCACATATTTGATCAAAACATTAATTCTATTAATTCAATATTCAAAAGACTTTAAAAAGTATGAAAGACTATGTAATGTACTCCTTCCATATGAAAGCAGTCAAGGTAATTTATGCGTCTTATAATGTAAAAATACTGTACTTTATCCTTTAGCACTCATTTAAGTCTTCCTCTTTTTGATGATGACTTTGGACAACTCCGCTGCACACAATTATGACATTTTCTATCAAAAAGGATAGATTTCATATAATGAACAATTTCTTCATTTCCTACAATGTTTTAACTCAAAACAAAAAGCCTCAGATGTTTTCAAAAAGTTGCTTCTTTAAGAATCATGGAAATAAAATATGTGGGATATAAAGCTTTGATGATATTTTTATGTCCTCAAATATGAAAAATCAAAGCACTGCAGTGCTGACGACCTGGGGGCTGCAGGAAGGTTGGAGAAGTAGGGAAAATGTGAAAGGAAATAACAATTGCAGCTTATGTTTATGTATTTATTGTTAAAAACTTGAAAGATCAAATAAAAAAAAAGTAAATATTATGAAACTGCCAATTTGAAAACAGGAGGACCTTGTTGGCACTTAATTGCTCACCTGAGTGCAAAAGCTCACAAGAATACACATTTAACTTTTTTAAGTCATGAAAATTCAAAGGAAAATTTGACAGCTCAGGGAAGGGAAATCTTGTTAACATTCTGGAGGCTGCATTTTTAACTTGAGCATATTGAAACTGTATCAGAATATTTGTCTGTCCATTAATTTTTCGTCGCACGGGCCCTATAACGAGCCACCGGTTTATCTGCCACTGATTATTTCACGTGACTTCTTTGTAACCTTTTAAATGCAGTTTTGTTGATTCCAAGATGAACTATTTTTCTCACGCAGTCTCATTCTACAATGCGTTGTTTGTTGTTAACAACAATTGGGAGGCTGCTGCCAATTCAAAAAAAATGGTTTTACTACTATGACCAGAGGCTAAAGCCCCAGGCCAAAAACTACATCATCAAAAGACACAGTGATGATGTCATAAACTCCAGATGATTATTTAGTTTGATCTCATGGATATTTATCTATTTCACTCTTACCGAAGCAACTAAGCATTAAATGAAGAATGTAACTGTAATTTATGTTCATACAAATACAAAATAAATAAACAAACATACCTATATTTTTCAGAAGTACATGTACTGTTAACTTACCCAGGTAATGCATTGGTATAACTGATTTTTTTTTTTGAAAGCCGCATAAATCACCAATCAATCAATCAGTAAAATGTCCTCGATATCCTATTTTTGTGGCGATTGGTTTGACAATCGCCACAATGCTAACAGAAACAACAATGAAAAAATTTACAAAGTCAGTTTTGAAAAGCCCGTTGACTTTTTATTCCTTACTGCAAACCAATTAACCAAATACATACGTTAAACCGCCAAATATATAGCTCCATCAGTGATGCAGAGACACGATTAATAATAGAGTTAAATTATGTATATATTATCTTTCTTCATGTTTGGGCAGATAATAAATATCATTGCGCATTCTATAACTCTTATGATACTCAAAACACCTCAATGATGCAGTATAAGGTGTCTGGAAATTCCAAAAGGTTCTATAAATAGCTCACGAGAATGGTTATCGGGTGTTCTTAAATCTCAATATTATAAACGCTTTATTTTGTAGTTGTTGCAATATATGAAAGTGTCTAGATGCCATTGGCACTTTGATTCAACATGTCACCATTGAAATAAAAATGTTACTCACTATTATTTTGATTTGGATGTTAACCCTTACCCACACATAGGCACATTTCAACGCACCTGTAGTAGGACACCTTTGAAAACTTTGTGGCAAAAGGAGAAATTGGTGTAATTAGCAATTTCTCTGTTTTCAACTCATATTCGTTGTATGTGGGTAAAAGTTAAATATATAAACAATCTTTTCTTTTCAGCAAACAGTATTTGATGACCTTGGTAGAGGAGTGTTAGACAATGCCTGGAAAGGTTACAACTGTTCACTGTTTGCATACGGACAGACGGGGTCTGGGAAATCTTACTCCATGGTGGGATATGGGGCCAACAAGGGAATCATCCCCATCTTCTGTGACGAGCTTTTTAAAGGTATTGAAGCAAAGAGAGCCACAGCATCATCAGAAGAAGATTATCAGGTAGGCAACTTTTGATTCTTCTGGAGTTTAGTGACATTTTAAGATCACCTGAGCCAAAGGTTCATAGTGAGCTATTCTGATCATTCTCTATCCGTCATCCTTCGTCTGTCGTTAACTTTTAGCTTAAAATATCATCTCCTTCTTAACCACAGGACCAATTTCAATCCAACTTCACAGGAATGTTCCTTTGATGGCCCTCTTTCAAAATTGTTCAAAGATTTAAATTCCATTGAGAACTCTGCCACGGCAACAAAAAAGGGGAAACTAACCAAATTTTAAAAAATCTTTTAGTCTGAAAGTAGAAGGCCAAGGCCTTTGATATCTGGTATGTATAGCATCATGTAGTGGACCTCTACCAAGAGTGTTCAAATTATAGCCCTGGGGTCAAATATGGCCCTCCTCAGGGGTCACTTGTTTTACATAGACTTGTATAGGGAATTTTTTTTATATATTTAGTATGTAGCTTCATCTAGTGGACCTCTACCAAGTTTGTTCAAATTATAGCTCTGGGTTCAAAAATGACCCCTCCCTGTTTTACATAGACTTATATCGGGAAAAAACTTTAAAAATCTTCTGGTCTAAAAGAAGAAGCTCAAGGCCTTTGATATTTGGTATGTAGCTTCATCTTTTGGAACACTACCAATCTTGTTCAAATAATAGCCCTGGGGTCAAAAATGGCCCCACCCCTTGGGGTCAATTGTTTTACGAAGACTTGTATAGGGAAAAACCTTAAAAACCTTCTTGTCTAAAGATAGAATGTCCATGCTTTTGATATTTGGTATGTAGCTTCATCTAGTTGACCTCTATTTGATTGTTCAAATTATAGCCCTGGGGTCAAAAATGGCCCCATCCTGGGTCACTTATATTACATAGACTCTTTTAGGTATACACTTTAAAAATATTCAGGTGATCGATTTGGGGCCATCTTGGCACTCTTGTTTAAAATGTTAGGTCCTGAAATTACAACATTCTGAACAATGTCCTCTGTACTCAGAAATTAACTTTATTATTCAAATAACACTTTTGATGTTTGATTGATCACTTTTTGAGAATGACTTTTTTTCTCTGACCAACCAGATACTGGATACCAGATACTGGAGCGCAAAGGAAATTTTACAGTTTTGGAGCCAGATGTTTGACCACTTGCAACTTGAGGCCTTGGCGTGAAACGGTTGTAACTAAAAACCTATTTTGAAAACACTGATTTAGGGGCAATTTTGACTAATTTGTAACCTAAATTTGCAAACGAGCAATGGCACCTAAATTTTCATTGTTTACTAAGAAAAATGATTCAACGCTTATAAGACTGTATGGCAAGGTGATCAACCTTAGAAAAGAAAAATACGTATTTTAGTTACAACCGTTTCACACCAAGCCCTCGATTACTGCAGAGAATTTTAAATTTCATAAAATAAACACACATTGGTTAACCCTTTCCCTCTTATAGACGCTTTCTGATGCCTCTGCAGCAGACGACTTTTTGAAATCATAGTGACAAAAGAAGAAATTGCTCAAAACCAGCAATTTCTTCTTTTGCCACAATGTTTACCACTTTTAGTCATAGGTTATCCATTCAATTATAGAGATTTTCTATTTTTTGTCAAAATATGTTCAAAGTCGTCTGCTGCAGAATTGTCGTATGAGGGAAAGGGTTGAATAAACTTTTACATTCCAGGTATCATTGAGTATGATGGAGATTTACAATGAACAAGTGAGAGACTTGCTGAACGTCAAAAGTATGACGATAAAGGGTGGCTTGAAGGTCAGACAGCATCCAACCAAGGGCTTCTATGGTAAGTTACCTTGCATTGGCCTAAATTTGTTGTATGTAGGAAAGGGTTCATGTTTGGTATTGTTGATAGTGTTTAACTTTGTAATCATCTGTAGAAAAATATGGAAAATCTCTTCAGGGGTGTGAAAAAATCCACTCGCCTGCTCGCATAGGGAAAGGGTCAATCATAATGATAGTCTGCATTGCTTATCACCCGTGAAGTTGTGTATGGAGCCAACAGGTGCACGTTTCTAGTATTTTTGCCCATCAAAATTTAAATTGTCCGCCATTTTGTTTCCTTTGGACACGTGGTTAAATTGGCTTGACGAAATAGGTAAAACAAATTTAACGAATTATAAACCAACTCTCTATACTTTTTATACGAATAAGTTATATAATTATTTTGTTAAATAGTTGATAAGAATAAATAACACATTCAATAAAAAGCGACATTTGAATGAATATACGGCATAAAAAAAATGTTTCAATTTCTTTAAAAGTGTAAACAACCTCGACGGGTCGAGAATTTTATATTTATTTGTCCGAAAATCAAGGTAAAAAGTTAAAATTATGCTAAATGGTCAGAATTGTGACCCTGTCAGAAAATTGTGAGAAACGGTTTGTATTTACAAATGATGACAGCAATGTAGTAAATAAACTAGTTAAAATATGCGTTTTTCATGAAGATATATAATAAAACAGCTATTTACTCCCCTTGAGGTCAATAGTGAAAAACTATTCTTCCAAGTGAATGACTATTGACCCGAAATAGAGAACTATTGACCTCGACTTCGTCTCGGTCAATAGTTCTCTATTTTGGGTCAATAGTCATTTGCGAGGAAGAATAGTTTTTCACCATTGAACTCAACAGGAGTAAATAGCTGTTTTATTATATATCTTCATGAAAAACGCATATTTTAACTAGTTTATTTACTACATTGCTGTCATCATTTTAATTGGGTAAATGTTTGTAACATAAAAGTAGATTCTAACATAAACAATGCTCGCCAAATAGTTAATTCTGAACGGCGAGGGTAAAGAATAACAAAGAATAAATAAATAACATAAACACAGGATTATTATTGTTAATGCAGGAAGAATGCAGTATACTGTTACATGGCACGCGCGTTAAAATGTTGGTTATGCACGATCATGACGTCATTTCAAACAATAACGTCACGTTTTAGACGCGCATGCCATGTAACAGATGAACTATTGACTCGAAAATGGACTATTGGACCTGAATTTTAGAATAAAAGCGAAAAGGAGTCAAATAGTCATTTTTTATTGAATCACACGTGACTGCTTCTCGTCCAATCAAATACTTTGATTCATAGTAGGTATATAATAATAACATCTAAAGGAGGAAACAATCGCTGTATTGCTATATAAAATAAATGAGGACATTTCGCAAAACTATAAAAAAAATGTGACACTTTAATTTAAAGGTAAATGTTATTGCAGACACTAGTGACTACTACTTAATTTGTTCAAGCCCTATTGATTGAATAAATATCATAGCAACCAGATGTCATCACAAAAGGGGTAAATTGAACTTTTAGCTACAAAATGACAACATTGACAGTTTTTCCTACCATTCCATAGGACCAATTTCAACTTGACTTTGCAAGAATGTTCCTTTGTTGGTCCTCTTTCAAAATTGTTCAAAGACTTACATTCTGTGTAGAACTTTGGTTGCTGTGGCATCAGAAAGAGAGAAAAATACCCAAACTTTAAAATCCTTTTCCTCCATAATCCGCTTGTTCGATTCCAAGATTATTTGATAGAAATGTTCTTTGAAATAACGAAATGAAAATGGCTTGGACAGTTTTTGTAGAGGGTAATTTTGTCCAAGCCATTTTCATTTCGTTGAAAAACAGGGCAGCAAGTTGTTGTTAGATTTCAAGATACAAATGGCCTTTACTGATAAGCCATTTTACTATTTCATTAACAGTGTCCACTCCTTGCAGTTTCATTTGCACTTCTGATCAAATTTTCCCAGATATGTGCAATTAAATGTTGCTACTAATTTACTATCATTCAGGTGATCGATTTAGAGCCATCTTGGCCCTCTTGTTTAACATGCCTATACCATTTACACGTAATTTGTGTACCGTTTTAGTTGAGAACCTGACAGCCTGCAGTGTGAACAGCTACAAAGAGATTGACGGTAAAATAAATGATGGTACAAGAAACAGGACAGTAGCAGCAACCAACATGAACGCCACAAGCAGGTAGGTAGCCAGCAGGGCTCCAGACATTTTGAAATCTCAATCAGATGCATGAAACCATTGGGACAGCTTCTTCTGATTCAGATCAGTGACCTGCATATTTTCAAGTTAAACTTACTGACAATTCATGATAGTTTTTGTTATACCCCCTTCGAAGAAGAGGGGGTATATAGGAGTCACTGTGTTGGGCTGTCTGTCTGTCGGTCGGCCGGAAGCCATATTTTGTCCGGCCTATTTCTTACAAACCACTGGGTGGAATTCAATAAATCTTTACATGAAGCTTCTATACCAAGAGGAGATGTGCATATCCTAAAGGGGTTACAATTGCATGTTATTTTACAAGAGTTATGGCCCTTTTACTTATTAAGTTATAGTGAAGGTCAAGGTGCTGTTTAGGGGGTATTTATCATCTTCAGTGATAGTTCTAGTTTTATTTGTTTATATTCCATTTTCTGATTGATCAGTATACATATTCATATAAATAGACATTGAACATCTTATATCAACAACCTGCATGCATGGTATATTTGGTTAACATGCACGAAACAACGAGAATAGAGGATAATTAGCAATATGCAAACACTTTTAACCCTTTCCCTCATACAACAAATTCTGCAGCAGACGACTTTGAACATATTTTGTCAAAAAATAGAAAATCCCTATAATTGAATGGATAACCTATGACTAAAAGTGGAAAACATTGTGGCAAAAGAAGAAATTGCACGTTTTGTGCAATTTCTTCTTTTGTCACTATGTTTTCAAAAAGCTGTCTGCTGCAGAGGCGTCAGAAAGCGTCTATATGAGGGAAAGGGTTAAAGAAGACCTATGCCCCATGCATTATCTATCAAACCACAGGGAACAATAAGATGACACAATATTCACAGTCTATTGGATCAATTATCTTGTTAACGTCCCATTAAGTGCCTCTCCCGAAGGTTTACAGATGTGTGAACAAAGTGACATGTATATAGCGTTAGTGTTAGTGAGATTTATGAATATATCTTGACTGATTTTTTACAAGTTTTTACCATCATTACCTCCATCAACAGCCAAGAGTGCATAATTCAGTAAAGGTTTTTGAAAGAATTATGACTCTTTTTCGACTTATAAAGTACTTTGCTTATAAATAATATGATAACGTACTTGGTTATGTTTTCTCTATCACTCAAAAGTTTTGTATTATTGGCAAGCACAAAAAAGTCGAGCGCGCTGTCCTCCGACAACTCTTGTTTCTAAATATGGCTCATATATCACTTTATGTGATAAATGGAATATCTAATTCATGTTTATTTATTATCACTTTTAATAATTCTTTTAACTAAGCTGAATATCAAGTTCGCCAAGTATCTCTTTCATATCATCTTAGTAAACACGTTTATTATAATTGATGCTAAATAAACACTCATGAAATATCCTCTATTTATTCCCTGTATTTCAGCCAAAATATCGATACATACACATACAACAACAACTTGTGTTTTGGTGATTTGGTGACAAAGCCTCATCAGCTTATTACAGGATAAATAATATTGAAGAAGACAGAAGTGACATCAAATATAAATATCAAATGAATCGGCGAGAAAGTATATTACAGTCAACCCTTTTGCACATGCAAACATATTCTGAGGCATCAGTTCTCAGATGACATATGCCACAATTTTTTCAACTTCACTCAAAAACTAGACTTTCATACAGGGACTTTCCATATTTTGCCTAGATGTTATCTGCTGAAGATTTATTGTATGTGAGAGTGGTTTAATACATTTTAAGTGAGATTAAAGACACATACATATATAATGTAATATATGCAGGAAGTATAAATGATCATTATATTTTTTTCTATTTTACAGTCGAGCACACACAATTGTAGCCATCATGTTTACACAGAAACAGCCGAATGAATCTGGAAAGAGTATGACACGTTCATCAACCGTCAACCTCGTTGATCTCGCGGGAAGGTATTCTCTTTTATAACATTGTCCTTGCAGGAAGAAAATCTTGTTTATAACATTGTCCTTGCAGGAAGGTTTTCTCTTTTATAACATTGTCCTTGCAGGAAGGTTTTCTCTTTTATAATATTGTCCTTGCAGGATGGTTTTCTCTTTTATAACATTGTCCTTGCAGGAAGGTTTTCTCTTTTATAACATTGTCCTTGCAGGAAGGTTTTCTCTTTTATTACATTGTCCTTGGCGGAAGGTTTTCTCTTTTATGATATTGTCTTTGCAGGAAGGTTTTCTCTTTTATGATATTGTCTTCGCAGGAAGGTTTTCTCTTTTATTACATTGTCCTTGCAGGAAGGTTTTCTCTTTTATTACATTGTCCTTGCAGGAAGGTTTTCTCTTTTATGATATTGTCTTCGCAGGAAGGTTTTCTCTTTTATTACATTGTCCTTGCAGGAAGGTTTTCTCTTTTATGATATTGTCTTCGCAGGAAGGTTTTCTCTTTTATTACATTGTCCTTGCAGGAAGGTTTTCTCTTTTATGATATTGTCTTCGCAGGATGGTTTTCTCTTTTATTACATTGTCCTTGCAGGAAGGTTTTCTCTTTTATGATTTTGTCCTCACAGGAAGGTTTTCTCTTTTATTACATTGTCCTTGCAGGAAGGTTTTCTCTTTTATGATATTGTCTTCGCAGGAAGGTTTTCTCTTTTATTACATTGTCCTTGCAGGATGGTTTTCTCTTTTATAACATTGTCCTTGCAGGAAGGTTTTCTCTTTTATTACATTGTCCTTGCAGGAAGGTTTTCTCTTTTATAACATTGTCCTTGCAGGAAGGTTTTCTCTTTTATTACATTGTCCTTGGCGGAAGGTTTTCTCTTTTATAACATTGTCCTTGCAGGATGGTTTTCTCTTTTATAACATTGTCCTTGCAGGAAGGTTTTCTCTTTTATTACATTGTCCTTGCAGGAAGGTTTTCTCTTTTATAACATTGTCCTTGCAGGAAGGTTTTCTCTTTTATTACATTGTCCTTGCAGAAAGGTTTTCTCTTTTATGATATTGTCCTCACAGGAAGGTTTTCTCTTTTATTACATTGTCCTTGCAGGAAGGTTTTCTCTTTTATGATATTGTCTTCGCAGGAAGGTTTTCTCTTTTATTACATTGTCCTTGCAGGAAGGTTTTCTCTTTTATGATATTGTCTTTGCAGGAAGGTTTTCTCTTTTATTACATTGTCCTTGCAGGAAGGTTTTCTCTTTTATGATATTGTCTTCGCAGGAAGGTTTTCTCTTTTATTACATTGTCCTTGCAGGAAGGTTTTCTCTTTTATTACATTGTCCTTGCAGGAAGGTTTTCTCTTTTATTACATTGTCCTTGCAGGAAGGTTTTCTCTTTTATTACATTGTCCTTGCAGGAAGGTTTTCTCTTTTATGATATTGTCTTCGCAGGAAGGTTTTCTCTTTTATTACATTGTCCTTGCAGGAAGGTTTTCTCTTTTATGATATTGTCTTCGCAGGAAGGTTTTCTCTTTTATTACATTGTCCTTGCAGGAAGGTTTTCTCTTTTATGATATTGTCTTCGCAGGAAGGTTTTCTCTTTTATTACATTGTCCTTGCAGGAAGGTTTTCTCTTTTATGATATTGTCTTCCCAGGAAGGTTTTCTCTTTTATTACATTGTTCTTGCAGGAAGGTTTTCTCTTTTATGATATTGTCTTTGCAGGAAAGTTTTCTCTTTTATTACATTGTCCTTGCAGGAAGGTTTTCTCTTTTATAACATTGTCCTTGCAGGAAGGTTTTCTCTTTTATGATATTGTCTTTGCAGGAAAGTTTTCTCTTTTATTACATTGTCCTTGCAGGAAGGTTTTCTCTTTTATTACATTGTCCTCGCAGGAAGGTTTTTCTCTTTTATGATATTGTCCTTGCAGGAAGGTTTTCTCTTTTATAATATTGTCCTCGCAGGAAGGTTTTCTCTTTTATGATATTGTCCTTGCAGGAAGGTTTTCTCTTTTATAATATTGTCCTCGCAGGAAGGTTTTCTCTTTTATGATATTGTCCTTGCAGGAAGGTTTTCTCTTTTTATGATATTGTCCTTGCAGGAAGGTTTTCTCTTTTATAATATTGTCCTTGCAAGGTATTCGCCTTTATACCATTAACCTCCAACTGATGCCATTGCAGCCATGACTTTTGAAATCATTGTGAGAAAAGAATAAATTGCTTGTATTGCTTGTTTTTTCTCATAATTTTGCTTCGTTTATTGTGAAATCTTACTTTTATTTGTGGCGATATTCATTGCTATTCCTAAAATATTTTGTAAACAGACAAAATTCATATTACGTAAATGGTCACAGCAAGTTTTATGTATAAGAAAGTCAATTGTTTTCATCGTTGTTTTAGTCATATCACTGCAACAAAACACTTAGTCATGAGCCCTGGGTGACTAACCAGTACTAGACTAGGAAATGTGACACTTAGTTATGACTGCTGCAAATAAGATTTGAGCCATGGACGCCTGGTTTCAAATGTGGGCAATAAACAACCAAAGACCATGCTGGATTCCTATCATTTCTATGTTACAGTGAGAGGGCCGACTCTACAGGGGCAACAGGGGACCGGCTAAAGGAGGGATCGGCCATCAACCAATCATTGAGTAGTTTGGGAAACGTAATCAAAGCACTCGCAGATATCTCTACAGGCAAAAAGACAGTTGTCGGTATGTATTATTGAATTAAATTATCCCTTTCCCACATACAACAATTCTGCAGCAGACGACTTTGAACATATTTTGTAAAAAAATGGAAAATCTATAATTGAATGGTTAACCTATGACTAAAACTGGAAAACATTGTGGCAAAAGGAGAAATTGCTCGTTTTGAGCAATTTCTTCTTTTGTCACTATGTTTTTTAAAAAATCAGTCTGCTGCAGAGGCGTCAGAAAGCGTCTATATGAGGGAAAGGGTTTAAATGCATCTAGGTAGGATAGAGGGGTTGAATGTAGGCTGACAGTCATGCAGTGCTCGGGTTTAACTGTTTGTACAGACTCACACCAGTCTCCACTCTTAAAGTATGCAACAACCATCTGTTTCATGGAAGACGGTGAAGCTGTGCTAGATTATCGGCCTCAGTGCTCCAAAGGTCCCGGGTTTAAATCATGTGATTATATGAGCCAGTTCAGCCTTTGGCATTTTTCCATGGTACCGGCCCTGGTATTGGTTATGTCTTCAGGAAGCATACATTGAGTCTGATTAATAAATTTGATAAAAAAATTATAGTGAGAATCTGAAAAAACGTAAATAGTGAGATTACAAGTGATGATATTTTACTTGATCCCATGGAATACCATTCTGACTGGGAAATAGATTTGTCCCATTCTGATATTATCTGAACCAAATTTCATGAGGATTTATGAGTCCTGTTTTTTTTTCTTACAGATTTGTTTTTATTAATGCATTACTCAGTGTTGGTGATGGATGAAAAATACTGAAATAAAGGATAATTCAAGGACACAGGATACATAAACATTGTCAAAAATAAAAGATATTAAAATGAGCAGTGCTGTGCAATATCCAACCTTAGTACATTTGCAAACAGTGTAGATTTAGACCAGCATGTCCATCACTGCAATCTAATCTGGATCTGCACTGTTCACTAATTATTCATAGAAGGTTTCAAGAAACATCTGTTAATTAACCCTTTTCCTCATATAGACACTTTCTGACGCCTCTGCAGCAGACGGCTTTTTGAAAACATAGTGACAAAAGAAGAAATTGCTAAAAACAAAATATGTTCAAAGTCGTCTGCTGCAGAATTGTCGTATGGGGGAAAGGGTTAAGCAATATCAGTTTGGATCCATCAATGCGCAGACCGGTCTTTTTCGTGACATGTGATACGCTGAGCACCACTCAAATATAGTCAATGGTATAGGACATTCAAATAGTATAAAGGATATAATTATGATAATCAATGTTTTTAGCTCACCTGATCACAAAGTGCTCAAGTTGAGTTATTGTGATCGCCTTTTGTCTGGCGTGCGTCGTCCGTCAACTTCTTCTCCTCAGTAACCAGTGGGTTAATTGGGATGAAACTTCACAGAAAGCATCCTCTCAATGACCTCATCAGAATTAAAATTCTTCTTCTCCTACATATTGTTAGACCGATTTTCGAATAATTTTGTAGAAATGATCCTTTGGTGACCCTCTATCAGATTCCTTCAAGCTATGTTGATTGGTCGAAAAACATGGCCACCATGGGGCGGGGCTATTTTGCCGTGTATGGCTATAGTGAAAACTTAAAAAATCTTCTCCACCAAAATTGTCAGGCCGATTTTCAAATAATTCTGTAGAAATGTTCTCCTCTGAAAGTGTCGGGCCGATTTTCAAATAATTTTGTAGAAATGTTCATAAGTTGACCCACTATCAGATTCCTTAAAGCCATGTTGATTTGTCAAAAACATGGCCGCCACAGGGCGGGGCTATTTTGCTGTATATGGCTTAAGTGAAAACTTAAAAAATCTTCTCCTCCGAAAGTGTTTGGCCGATTTTCAAATAATTTTGTAGAAATATTCCTAGGGTGACCCTCTATCAGATTCCTTTAAGCCATGTTGATTGGTCGAAAAACTATGGCCGCCAGGGGGCGGGGCTTATATGGCTAAAGTGAAAGAATATAAAATCAGGTGAGAGAGCCAGGGCCATCACGGCCCTCTTGTTTACTTTAATGAACCATTGCTCCTATTAAGCTTCTTACGGTAAGTGTTATTTATGTGGACTTCACATTTTATTAGCCTGAATATTTGAAGAATATGGAGGCTATTGCACTCGCCCTGGCGTCAGCAATGGTTATTGTTATTCGTTTTTACAAATACAAATATTTTCTATACCATCAAACATATTTTTGTTCAAACTTGGCATTCTTGTTTCTAATGACAATATAGACAACTGTAGCAAGTTACATAACTCTTTCAACCAAATTATAGATTTATGCCCCTTTTTGTACTTAGATTTTGTCATAAAAACCTATTTAAGCTATTAATTTCTCAATATTTCTTCATCAAACTTTCAAATTATATTGCTTATGTAAACATTGTCATTATGTACCCCCTCTACCTGTAACCCTCCCCTGAAAAAAACACCACTTGAATGGCTTACTTTTTGAAATAACATATCATAATTAAGTCATGCTTTTTTTTATTTTTTTGTATATCGATTTTGAAACTTTACAAAAGTTATTTATGATCAAATAAACAAGGTCATTTAATGAAGTGCCATACGTCAGACTTGTATTTCTTTTACAGAATCCAGGGTAAGGCTTTGCATGTTATGTACATTTACAAAAGTCTTAGAACAAGTTTCATATCTTTGACCGTAATTCTTTCACAATAACACAATATATATGTTCTTAGACAAAAAACCCATTTTACTGACAAGCTGATGAATAGTCGAGCATGCTATCATCAGACAGCTCTTGTTTATTATTATTATAAAGTGTACATATAGTAGTTCCCACAACTTAGGCAGTTTTCTGATTTCTAGATAAGGTGACATATTAACAGGTATTTAATGCTTCATAATATTTCTCTCAATCCTTGATGTAAACCTTTTATAGTGGATAATCCAAATCATCTTTTTAACCCTTTCCCTCATATAGACGCTTTCTGACGCCTCTGCAGCAGACGGCTTTTTGAATGGCGCCAGACGCAGCAGAAGAGCAGACGACTTTTGAAAACATTGTGGCAAAAGGAGAAATTGCTCGAAATGATAGCTGAACTCTCATTTTACGAGAATTGTTCAGGTTGTGTCAATTTGTTTTCAGAGTCGTCTGTCTGCAGAATTGTTATGTATGAGGGAAAGGGTTAATAAGTATCTACAGCGTTAGGTTTGCATGTCAAATAAGGATTTCAGAACTTAAAATAAATGCCTTATCTAGAACAAAATCACTGACATGTTAACTTTTTTTTTTAAAGAAAATCACAATAATCAAAATATATCATTTTCATGATCACTTAAAGAGCTGACCATGTCATACAGACTTTGATTTCAGCTTTTAAAGGCACATATTTAGGGTTTATGCTACACATTTACACATATTTACACAAATTTACATCCTGTTAGTGTATTCATGCTTAAAACCCAAATGGATACTGCTTTACAAAAGATTCTTGACACCTATGACTAATTGGCAAACAGTGACTAACAGTGAAAAACCAGATGCCCTTGTTGATCTGGATTTACACTGGTCGCAAATATCTTACAGTTAGTTTTCGTAGAGCACCACTCATTTAGTTTTTCACAAGAGTACCACAATTGATGACATTGAGTTTATCTAAGGGACTTCAAAACTTGTGCTCAGACCATGTAATCAATATCTAATAGGTCCAAAGCAATTTGATCTCAAATAAGACCAATAGAAGCTCTTGTACATAGTTTCTGAGAACAAGATATTCTCAGATCCTGGTCTTAGTCAAGGTCACACTGTGAGTTTACTCTCAAGTCTGATTACTTCACCTGTCACACTGTTGAGCAGCAATGACCATTGATGAATATCCCAAAACAAACTCAAATGGGTGCTATTTTCAAAAGACATTCCAGTTGTATCCATTTTTGCACATAGTGCCATATAACTGAAATGATTGATTTCTGTTTATGTAGCCTGGAAACATATGTATTACAATACTAGTGTTATATAACTGAAAGCTTTGATTAATGAGTATGTAGTCTGGGAACATGTATTAAAATACTAGTGTCATATAACTGAAAGGTTTGATTTCTGGTTATGTAGTCTGGAAACATGTATTACAATACTAGTGTCATATAACTGAAAGGTTTGATTAATGATTATGTAGTCTGGAAACATGTATCACAATACTAGTGTCTTATAACTGAAAGGTTTGATTTCTGGTTATGTGGTCTGGGAACATGTATTAAAATACTAGTCTCCTCATATAACTGAAAGCTTTGATTAATGAGTATGAAGTCAGGAAACATGTATTACAATACTAGTGTGATATAACTGAAAGGTTTGATAAATGATTATGTAGTCTGGAAACATGTATTACAATACTAGTGTCATATAACTGAAATGTTTGATTAATGATAATGTAGATTTCTGGTTATGTGGTCTGGGAACATGTATTAAAATACTAGTCTCCTCATATAACTGAAGGTTTCATTAATGATTATGTAGTCAGAAAACACGTATTAAAATATTAGTGTCATATAACTGAAAGGTTTGATAAATGATTATGTAGTCTGGAAACATGTATTACAATACTAGTGTCATATAACTGAAATGTTTGATTAATGATAATGTAGTCTGGAAACATGTATTAAAATATTAGTGTCATATAACTGAAAGCTTTGATTAAGGATTATGTAGTCTGGGAACATGTATTACAATACTAGTGTCATATAACTGAAATGCTTGAATAATGATAATGTAGTCTGGAAACATGTATTAAAATACTAGTGTCATATAACTGAAAGGTTTTATTACTGATTATGTAGTCAGGAAACGTTTCAAAATGGCAGTGTCATATATTTCAAAGATTTTATTACTGGTTATGAAGTCAGAAAATATGTTTAAAATGGAAGTGTCATATATCTGAAATGTTTGATTACAGGGTATGAAATCAAAATGTTAGAAAGGTTTTACTTTTGGTTATATAGTCAGGAAACATGCTTCATTGTTAGTGTCATGTAACTGAAAGGTCTGGTTAGTAATTAGGAAACATGCTTCATTGTTAGTGTCATGTAATTGAAAGGTCTGGTTAGTAATTAGGAAACATGCTTCATTGTTAGTGTCATGTAACTGAAAGGTCTGGTTAGTAATTAGGAAACATGCTTCATTGTTAGTGTCATGTAACTGAAAGGTCTGGTTAGTAATTAGGAAACATGCTTCATTGTTAGTGTCATGTAATTGAAAGATCTGGTTAGTAATTAGGAAACATGCTTCATTGTTAGTGTAATGTAACTGAAAGGTCTGGTTAGTAATCAGGAAACATGCTTCATTGTTAGTGTCATGTAACTGAAAGGTCTGGTTAGTAATTAGGAAACATGCTTCATTGTTAGTGTCATGTAACTGAAAGGTCTGGTTAGTAATTAGGAAACATGCTTCCAAATGTCAGTTTCATATTACTCAAATGTGTTTTTTTACATGAAATCAGGAAAAATGCTTCAAAATGTTATCGTCAAATAACTGACAGGTTTGAATACTAGTTATAAAACAGGAAACATGTTTCAAATTGTTAATGTCATATTATTTAAAGATCACTAACTACATGAAGTAGATTTTTGTTATGTCAAAATTTAAAATGTACTGCATTATTAGTAAATAACACTTTTTTTTTGCTTTTAGTCCTTATACATATTTTTATAGTTTATAATATGAAAAGAGAACAGCATTTATATTTTTAAATATGTTTTTTAAATGTTAGCTCAATTATCTAAAGTTTATGTCCATTCTCATCATAATACATATAATTATGTTATTAAAGCATATGACTGAAATATGTATGGTTATCTTTTCTTAAAGTGCTAAAGGATGCTTTCCCTATAAACCATATGTTCTGGAAAAGAAATGAGTTAAAATCGTTTAAAACACATAACCTGAAAAATGCATTTAGCCTAGACATATATTGATTTTTTTATGATGATTTGTTTTCTAAAAAAACCTATGCTGAGATAAGTAAGGCAAAGTTTAACCCTTTTCCACTTGCAGACATATTTTGACATATTTGCAGCAGACATATTTTGACATATTTGCAGCAGACATATTTTGACATATTTGCAGCAGACATATTTTGACATATTTGCAGCAGACATATTTTGACATATTTGCAGCAGACATATTTTGACATATTTGCAGCAGACAAATTTTGACATATTTGCAGCAAACATATTTTGACATATTTGCAGCAGACAAATTTTGACATATTTGCAGCAGACATATTTTGACATATTTGCAGCAGACAAATTTTGACATATTTGAAGCAGACATATTTTGACATATTTGCAGCAGACATATTTTGACATATTTGCAGCAGACATATTTTGACATATTTGCAGCAGACAAATTTTGACATATTTGCAGCAGACATATTTTGACATATTTGCAGCAGACAAATTTTGACATATTTGCAGCAGACATATTTTGACATATTTGCAGCAGACATATTTTGACATATTTGCAGCAGACATATTTTGACATATTTGCAGCAGACAAATTTTGACATATTTGCAGCAGACATATTTTGACATATTTGCAGCAGACATATTTTGACATATTTGCAGCAGACATATTTTGAAAACAGCTTGAGCATTATGAGCAATGACTCCTTTTCTTGAATGTTTCTAGCTCTGCCAGCTCTATTCAATAATTATACCCCCGACATACGAAGTTTGAAGGTGATATATTGGAGTCAGCCTGTGGGCGGTTGGTCGGTCAGTCAGTTCATTGCAAGTACAGGAACCATAACTATATTTTTACCTTATTACAGATTTATTACCCTTCATTACTTTTTCTTGTCCTGATAATAACTCTCAAACTAAATGATGGATTCTTATCAAACTTCATAAAATGGTAAGGCACAATGAGACGCAGTGCAGTGTACAAGAACCATAACTCTATTTGAGCTAATTACATAGTTATTTCCCTTTCTTACTGTTTTCTTGTTCGGAAAATAACTTTAAAACAAAAGGATTGAATTTAATAACATTTTATGCAATGGTAGAGCACAATGAGAGAAAGTGTAGTTTTCAAGAACTATAACTCTACTTTAGCTAATTACAGAGTTATTGCCCTTTCATACTTTTTTCTTGTCCGGAGAATAATTTTAAAACTACAGGATGGAATTTCATAAATCTTCATACAATGGTAGAGCACAATGAGAGGAAGTGCATTGTACAAGAACCATAACTATATTACAGCTAATTACAGAGTTATAATTGCCCTTCTTACTTGGTCCTTTCCATAAACTTTAAAACTACTAGATGAAATTTAATAAAACTTTATATAATGGTAGAGCACACAATGAGAGGAAGTGCAGTGTATAAGAACCATAACTCTAGTTTAGCGACCTACAGAGTCATTTCCCTTTGTTACTGTGTTTTTGTCCGGACAATAACTTGAAAACTACTGGATGGAATTTAATAAAACTTCATTCAATGGTAAAGCACAATGAAAGGGCTTGCAGTGTACAAGAACCATAACTCTATTTGAGCTAATTACAGAGTTATTGCCCTTTCTAACTTTGTTCTCTTCCGGAGAATAACTTTAAAACTACTGGATGGAACTTCATACAATGGTAAAGCCGATGAGAGGAAGTCTCATTGGCTTTTCCGCTCAGAACTATATTATAAGAAGTGCACTGAACCCTCTAGAGCACTAAGTAACTGTTCCATACTTATTAACAGTGTTTCAAGTGTCACAAGTATGATAAACATATCCTATTTGTTACAACGCATCAATGCTCAAAGCTTCAAGTGATTCAAAGTCAGTTTAGTATCATTTGTAATGAACTGTATACAAAGGCCCCACAATGTCAAATGTTTATAAACTGTCTTCTCCATAAAAAAGGCCATCAGTGATAACAGTTTTAACCCTTTCTCTCATACAACAATTCTGCAGCAGACGACTTTGAACGTATTTTGTCAAAACATAGAAAATCTCCATGATTGAATGGATAACCTATGACAAAAAGTGGAAAACATTGTGGCAAAAGGAGAAATTGCACGTTTTGTGCAATTTCTTCTTTTGTCACTATGTTTTCAAAAAGCCGTCTGCTGCAGAGGCGTCAAAAAGCGTCTATTTGAGGGAAAGGGTTAATAAAGTTCAGGGAAGAACCAAGTTGATGAATACATGAAGTTCGTGCAAAGGAGGTGTCATTGTAATTTCTCCAGTGCTCTTTTACTTTATTTTCTAATTTTAAGAAAGACAATTAGAAAATGAACAAAACAAGAATAATCTGATCCATAACATTTTCATTTTTAGGTGGGATTTCTAAATATTTCACTACCATTTCCTATCAGGGCAGCGTTCGGGGGTATTAATCCCATTTAGTGATAGCTCTAATTACACTTTAAGTTTATTGAGGTTTTCCATATTTTTGCAAATTTGTTTTCTGTCTGCTGTAGATTTGTGGTATGTGGAGAAGGGATTAAAGTTGATGGAAATACATGTTTAGTGATATTAAATCTCTGCCAAAAGGTCAAGATCAGGTCAACACACAACACTTAGTTGCTTAGAAATATGTCAAACAAGTTTTAACCTATCTAACATGCAGAAGCGTTTTGATATAAAATTCAAATGGAGATAAAGATATTGAACAGAGTAGAACAAATTGTTGCAAAGGAGATGTTGACGATCATGAGCAATTTGTCCTTGGCAACAGTGTTTTCAAATTTTAAGCAGTGGAATACTAGAAATTATTACTGAGATGAAACTATTGATCTGAATGACAACTTGATGATGATGATGAAAGTCAATATCACATGGCAAACAGAACAGTCGAGGGTTTGGCGTGAAACGGTTGTAACCAAAATTGGATTTTTTTTAACAAGGTTAATCACCTCGCCATAAAGTCTTTAAAAGCGTTAAATCATTTTTCTTGGTAATCAATGGAAATTTCTGAGCAATGGCACCTAAATTTGCATTGTTTACAAAGGGGTCAAAATTGACCCTAAACCAACGTTTTCAAAATAGGTTTTAAGTTACAACCGTTTCACTCCAAGACCTCAAACTGTTATTTTGATGATGATAAAAGTCAATATCTAATGGCAAACACAACTGGTATTCTCTATATTGACTATGTTTTAATTTATGTTTCAGTTCCCTACAGAGATTCAACACTGACACGATTGTTACAGAATGCACTTGGAGGAAACAGTAAAACCATCATGGTATAGTGATGTTTTCTATTTACTTAGATATGATCCTTTAGGCATGTCAATAGGTTTTCAGACATATGCGACTAGCACCAGATCAGCATGTCTGATATTGATTTGCATCAATCGACTCACAGAGGACTCTCTGAACACGAATCAGACTGTAGGAAGCTTTACGTTCCATTCCGCTCATAAAGCGTTCACTCATTCATAACATTGTGATTGCTTTTTTCCGTTCCGCTCAAATTGAGCGAAGCATTCATGTGATTGGATTTTTTAGTTCATTATGATTGTTTTGTTCAGAGCGCAAAATTCCGTTCCGCTCATAAAGCGTTCCAACCACGCTCACGATCCAATCACGTTCCGCTCACATTGTCAATTTCATGATGTTATTAACTGTAAGAACATCTTGAAATTGACAAATTTACCTTCACACTCCGCTCCGTTCCATTCTGTTCTGCTCCGCTCACGTTCCATTCCGCTCATAAAGCGTTCACTCATTCATAACATTGTGATTGCTTTTTTCTGTTCTGCTCAGATTGAGCAAAGCATTCATGTGATTGGATTTTTTGGTTCATTATGATTGTTTCGTTCAGAGCGCAAAGTTTCGCTCATAAAGCGTTTCAACTTTGTTCCAATCACGCTCACGATCCAATCACGTTCCGCTCAGATTGTCAATTTCATGATGTTCTTAACTGTAATCTATAGGATTTGTCAATTTATTGGTAAATCTTAAGGATATGACTAATTATTGATTAATGTAAACGTATATCTTATTATTGGTAAATCTAAAGGATGTGTCTATTTTTTGGTTATTCTAAAGGATATGTCTTTTTTGTATGTATATAGATATGTATTTCTTAACATATTTTTATTTACAGGTTGATCTATAGGATATGTCTATTTAGTTATCATATGTCTACTTACAGGTTGCAGCTTTAAGTCCAGCTGACATCAACTATGAAGAAACTCTTTCCACTCTCAGATTTGGTGAGTCATACCCTTCAATGGTTTGATCCTTACTTGGCAAACCTATCCTTTGAGACCCAAAACAATCTGGGCCTCTGCACATTTTAGTGTTGCCCACACATACCACATAACCATGACCCCCACACATACCACATAACCATGACCCCCACACAATCACAAAACCATCTAACCCACATAAATGGCACACATACCAAGCTCACAAAAAACCACCAAGACCACACAAACAGCACAATCATCAAGACCACACAAATCACAACACTACAAGACCACACATTAAACTCACCGACCAAGCTCAACCAAGATTAGACAAACCACACAACCATCAAGACCACACAAACCGCACAACCATCAAGACCACACAAACAACACAACCATCAAGACTACACAAACAACACAACCATCAAGACCACACAAATAACACAATCATCAAGACCACACAAACCGCACAACCATCAAGACCACACAAATCACAACACTACAAGACCACACAAACAACACAACCATCAAGACCACACAAACAACACAACCACCAAGACCACACAAACAACACAATCATCAAGACCACACAAGCAACACAACCACCAAGACCACACAAACAGCACAATCATCAAGACCACACAAATCACAACACTACAAGACCACACAAATAACACAACCACCAAGACCACACAAACAACACAATCATCAAGACCACACAAATCACAACACTACAAGACCACACAAACCGCACAACCATCAAGACCACACAAATCACAACACTACAAGACCACACAAACAACACAACCACCAAGACCACACAAACAACACAACCATCAAGACCACACAAACAACACAACCACCAAGACCACCAAGACCACACAAACAACACAATCATCAAGACCACACAAATCACAACACTACAAGACCACACAAACCGCACAACCATCAAGACCACACAAATCACAACACTACAAGACCACACAAACAACACAACCACCAAGACCACACAAACAACACAACCATCAAGACCACACAAACAACACAACCACCAATACCACACAAACAACACAACACTACAAGACCACACAAACAACACAACCACCAAGACCACACAAACAACACAACACTACAAGACCACACAAACAACACAACCACCAAGAACACACAAACAACACAACACTACAAGACCACACAAACAACACAATCATCAAGACCACACAAATCACAACACTACAAGACCACACAAACAACACAACCACCCACCAAGACCACACAAACAACACAACACTACAAGACCACACAAACAACACAACCACCAAGAACACACAAACAACACAACCATCAAGACCACACAAACAACACATCCATCAAGACCACACAAAAAACACAACCATCAAGACCACACAAACAACACAATCATCAAGACCACACAAATCACAAGACCACACAAACAACACAACCACCAAGACCACACAAACAACACAACCATCAAGACCACACAAACAACACAACACTACAAGACCACACAAACAACACAACCATCAAGACCACACAAACAACACAACCATCAAGACCACACAAACAACACAACCATCAAGACCACACAAACAACACAACCATCAAGACCACACAAACAACACAACCACCAAGACCACACAAACAACACAACCATCAAGACCACACAAACAACACAACACTACAAGACCACACAAACAACACAACCATCAAGACCACACAACCATCAAGAACACACAAACAACACAACCATCAAGACCACACAAACAACACAACACTACAAGACCACACAAACAACACAACACTACAAGACCACACAAACAACACAACCACCAAGACCACACAAACAACACAACCATCAAGACCACACAAACAACACAACCACCAAGACCACACAAACCGCACAACCCGCACAACCATCCAGACCACACAAATTACAACACTACAAGACCACACAAACAACACAACCACCAAGACCACACAAACAACACAACCATCAAGACCACACAAACAACACAACCACCAATACCACATAAACAACACAACCATCAATACTACACAAACCGCACAACCATCAAGACCACACAAATCAAAACACTACAAGACCAACAACACAACCATAAAGACCACACAAACAACACAACCATCAAGACTACACAAACAACACAACCATCAAGACCACACAAACAACACAACCATCAAGACCACACAAGCAACACAACCACCAAGACCACACAAACAGCACAACCATCAAGACCACACAAATCACAACACTACAAGACCACACATTAAACTCAACCAACAAGACCACACAAACAACACAACCACCAATACCACACAAACAGCACAACCATCAAGATCACACATTAAACTCAACCACCAAGCTCAACCAAGATCAGACAAACAACAAGACTACACAAACCAGACAACCACCAAGACCACACACTCACAAGACAACTCATCCAAACACAACCACCAAGCCCACATAAACATGACAACCACCAAGATCACACAACCACCAAGACCACACAAACAACACAGCCACCAAGACCACACAAACAACACAACCACCAAGAACACACAAACAACACAACCACCAAGCCCACATAAACATGACAACCACCAAGATCACACAACCATCAAGACCACACAAACAACACAACCACCAAGAACACACAAACAACACAACCACCAAGACAGTAACATTACAGAGCGCTCCAATCCAACCTTTCATAAGTTGTAAATGACACACAGTGAAAAAAAAAACAATCTTGTCTAATTATAGTATTGTCTGTGTGTAAATTTATCCGTAGTTTCTGAATTAATAATGTGACATGTAATTCAATGTTACTTTTACATATGCTTTAGCCGTTGATGATCTATATAAGTGTATCTTAACCCTTTCCCTCATACGGCAATTCTGAACATATTTTGTCAAGAAATGTAAAATCTCTAAAATTAAATGGATAACCTATGACTTAAAGTGGAAAACATTGTGGCAAAAGGAGAAATTGCTCGTTTTGAGCAATTTCTTCTTTTTTCACTATGTTTCCAAAAAGTCGTCTGCTGCAGAGGCGTCAAAAAGCGTCTATATGAGGGAAAAGGTTAATTACACATGATCAACAAAATCAAGGGGGTTTTAATAACGGTAGGTCGTCTGATTATTTTTGTTATTCAACGATGTGAACTTTTAAATGGAAAATAGAAGATGTGTGTTCGCTTTACTGAACATACTGTGAGGTCAAAATGGGCATCTAAATCGTAATGAAGTACACAAATATCCAGGCATAAATACTAGAATAAGATAAAACATGAGTTACTAATTAAATCCACTGTTAAAAAAAGTGTAATACATGATTTTGTTGTAGATTAAATTTTGAGTCGAAACCAAATGGGAAACAAAAAATGGCGGTTTGTAAATTCATATTTTCCACAACCCTAGTAACCATCGGAAAGGACAATAATTACGCACTATATAGTAAATGTTAATTTATCAAAACAATTCAAAGCAATTGTTAATTTTCTAAATTCTCAAAAGTGTTTAAAAATTTGAAAATTATTGTGGCAAAAAATATGAAAATTCTCTATAAATGAAAGTTAAAATGATTGAAAAGAATTGAAAACAATGAGCAATTTCTGCTTTTGTCACAATGTTTTCAAAGACGGCTTCTGCAAAGTTGTCAGAAATTGTTTACCTGTAGAAAAGGTTTAATTATCCACATTACCTTACAGCTGACAGAGCTAAGGCCATTAAGACAACAGCCACAGTAAACGAGAGCCCCACAGACAAACTGATCAGAGAACTTCGTGAAGAAAATCTCCGACTCATGGAGATGTTGAAAAATGGTGGTGTTGTGATGGCGCCTGCTGGAGTTGCCGGGTCAGGAGGAGCGAGTGATGGTAAGTCACATGATTTGCATGTTTATGTTTGTACATAGCATCAAAAGTTAAAGAGTTTTCACTACTTTCTGTATTAATTATGACATAATAAAATGAGATAAGTAAATTTCTTGGAAGTATATACTAATCCATAGTTCTACCATCCTTCAATTGTCCAGGTTATTTTCCAGCTTGCTGGTATTCAATGAAATTTAATTGGCAGCTTTCGTACCAAGAGGAAATTCACACATAATAATCGTGTTCAGATTCCATATTTTTTATGCTGAAATGTGGCCATTTGAACTTTTACTACTATCCATTTGTTTTACCAATTTTCTTCTTAAGGCTTTATATTTCAAATATATTCAAACAAAATAACTAGTTCCAACAAATATACAGATCCTTTACCTTTGATGACTAGTATAAAGATTGCTTCTGAAATAAAAGTAATTGGTTTTTAGCACTTTTTACAAAGGTCAGGATCAGGTCAATATTGTCAAGTCATACTTTGTATCTAATTTGGCTGAAAATTGTGCTACCCTTCTGATGTTATGTATAAAGGGTTTGTTTATTGTCTGTATGTGTAAAAGCTAGCTACATATGTGTGAGATGTCGCTTTTTATGTGCTTTAATAGTAATTTATGTTGGTAGGCATTTTGTAATGTAGATATGTGTTAAACTCAAATAGTCATTGTTGACCCATTCAAATTCAAAATGTCTGAAAAATTATTTTAGGTGAAACAGAGGTGTGTTTTTAAGAATAAGTTGAAAGCTATGTGAAAAGAACTTTTTTACCTAACAAGCAAGCTCTACTTTTCCCACAATTGTTTTAAAAGTAAATGAAGGTATTTGTTTCACTTTTCTTAAATGATGATGTTGCTCTGTGTACCGGTATCTGTTATATGTTTCTGTGCTGCCATTCAGTATTTTATAATAATGGGGATCATTTTTGCTCTACCGTTGTCCATCATATTTGGACTCAATTGGTTATAGTTATTTGGAGGCCATACATGTGTTCCTTCAGTTACTATTGTACACCATCTCCCTTTGATGTGGTGTAGTGGTTATAGAATCCACCTTGGAAGCATTAAACCATGCAGGGTTGAATCCCTCAGGTCCGGTCATACCAACAGTTATGGCTTCACTCCATGGTGCTCAGGGGTTGCAGGGATAATATTATGACTGGTGCATTGGAGTCAGTAAAATAATATAGGTAAAACCAGGGACGTAGATAAGAGGTATATAGGCAACTCCACCTGTACACCTGTTATCCGGTTAAAATATCACATGGAGAAATAAAATTGTCCAAATTTTCACATTTTGTAGTAAATAAAATTTTAAAGTCACATTTGGCACATACACAAAACATACATATTCCGAAAGCTTAGAATTTCTACTTAAGTTATAGATACAATGAACAACTGGAATTACTTTGTATTTTGAACAAATGGTTTAAAAGACACGGATATTGGTATTTTTGAATTATATTATTTTTGTCCAAAAATTAATAGACTGACATTTTTCATAAGAATAACATATTATCAAAATCTGTAGTATATTAAAATATTGTTATCTACTGCAATAGAAGAATGTTTAAACTTTCCGAAAATATACTTTTTATTTTCATATCTTGAATAGTTTTTGAGTTTTACTTGCTACCAATGTTAGCACGCGTGATATTTTAGTATACAATTTAGTTACTTATACCTCTTATCTACGTTCCTGGTAGAACTGATAAATTCCAGAGAAAACATTGTTACATATAAACTAAAATAGTTTTGACAATGGTGTAAAAACACCATTCAAGTATATATCAGTTACTCTTGTTGTCCAACAAACTCTCTTAATTTAACAGTGTTTTGTGTAATTCTGTTTCTAACTGTTTAACCCTTTCCCTCATACGACAAATCTACAGCAGACGACTTTGAACATATTTTGTCAAAAAATAGAAAATCTCTACAATTGAATGGATAACCTATGACTAAAAGTGGAAAACATTGTGGCAAAAGGAGAAATTGCTCGTTTTGAGCAATTTCTTCTTTTGTCACCGTGTTTCCAAAAAGCCGTCTGCTGCAGAGGTGTCAGAAAGCGTCTATATGAGGGAAAGGGTGAATTCACTACTCCTGTAAGATGTTATTAATATTGCATGTTTTTTGTTTTTGTTATTTTAATTTCATTTTGATCTACACAGAAGGTCAGTATTACTTCAGTAGGCCATTAGACTCTGTCACCATGGATGTATATAATTAGTCATTTTTAGCTCGACTATTCGGAGAATATGAGAACTATTCGACTCACCCTGGCTTCGGCATCCCATCATGACTTGGTTAAGGTTTTGCATGCAAGAAGATATATTTCACCATAGCTCAGTAACTACATGATGTATTGCATTAAAACTTTCTAAAATGCTTCCGAACTACTACACCTATGTAAATTTTAAGTTTGATAACTCTATCCTGCATTAAATGCAAGTTACGGCCCTTTTTATACGCCCGTTTTTTTTTAAACAGGACTTATTATAGTAAAATTTATCTGTGTGTATGGGCGGTATGTCCAGTATGTTGTCCGCCCAATAACTTAAGAAGCCTTAGTCCAGTCATCACCAAATTTGGTCAGAATGTGAACTGGCATAACATCTTGGACAAGTTCGATAACTAGCCATATCGCTGTAGTCACTTGAGAATGATTGCCCTTTAATTATAGAAATTACCTAAAATTGGTCATGTCTGCTCAATAACTTTAGAAGCCTTTGTCCAATCACAACCAAATTTGGTCAAAATGTGTATTGGCATAATATCTTAATTAATTTTGTAAAAATGGGTCTTGTCAGGTTAAAAACATATCAGGGTTTCACCATATATCCCAACTGTTCAGAGTTATGGCCCTATAGTATTACTTAAATTACATAAAGTTTATGTTGTCTGTGCTGTAACTCGAATACATTTTATTTGATCATCACCAAATTTAGACAATATGTTGATGGGCAGAATATCTTGGTCAGGTTCGATAACTAACCACGTTATCTTAGTCACTCCAGACTTATGTCCCTGGAAATTATCAAGTTCACTCTTATAATACACAATCAAGTAAGATAACTCTATCCTGCATGCAATGCAAATTGTGGCCCTTTTTTTACTTAGAAATTATGGATGAAGTTTTGCGAACAACTACATTAAGAGTCCATATCTTAGTAACTACTTGATGCAGCGCATTGAAACTTTTAACAACCCTTCCCAACCATCACACCTATGAAAATAATCAAGTTAGATAACTCTATCCTGCATATAATGCAAATCATCACCCTTTAAGAAATTCTGGTAAATGTGTTGCATGCAACTACCTTAGAGTCCATATCTCAGTAACTAATAAGCGGTGGAATAGTTGAGCGCGCTGTCTGACAGCGCTTGTTTATTGCTTTATGATCCTTTTTCCACATACAACAAACCTGCAGCAGATGAATTTGAAAACACCTTGCAAAAAAAAGGAAAACTTGTAAATGAAAATTTAATTATAAAATAGAAAAAATCTCTATAAATGAAAGTTTAATTTTTGAAAACAGTTGAAAACATTGTGGAAAAAGAAGAAATGGCTCAGAACAAGCAATTTCTTTTTTTGCCACAATGTTTTGGAAAGTTGTCTGCTGTAGATGTGTCTGCAGGTGGGAAAGGGTCAAAGGTTGACCTATGTCATGGGTAAAAGGGATAAACAAATAGAGAACACCAAGCTTGATCGTCATGGAATTCCTAAATGTATTATATTATTACCTGTTCCTTCTTGCCGAAGCATTCTTACGAATCTGCTGTAGACAAATGTTGAAAACATTGTGACAAAGGGAGTGATTTCTCCTTATGCCACAATGTTTTGGAAAGTTGTCTGCTGTAGATGTGTCTGCAGGTGGGAAAGGGTCAAAGGTTGACCTATGTTATGGGTAAAAGGGATAAACAAATAGAGAACACCAAACTTGATCCGTCATAGAAATCCTAAATCTATTGTATTATTACCCATTCCTTCTTGCCGAAGCATTCTTACGAATCTGCTGTTGAAAACATTTTGACAAAGGGAGTGATTTCTCCTTATGCCACAATGTTTTCAACTGTTTTCAAAAAATAGACTTTCATTTATAGAGATTTTTGCCTATATATTTTAAAAGTCGTCTGCTGCAAATTTGTCCGACATACAACAAGCAGAATCTAATTGACTGCACAAATATGGAAACTCCTTATCCCTTTCCCTCATACAACAATTCTGCAGCAGATGAACATATTTTGTCAAAAAATGGAAAATCTCTATAATTGAATGGATAACCTATGACTAAAAGTGGAAAACATTGTGCTCGTTTTGAGCAATTTCTCCATTTGTCACAATGTTTTCAAAAGTTGTGTGCTGCAGAGGCGTTAACCTGCATCTGTATGTGGGAAAGGGTTATCTTCTTATCTGGAAAACCCAAGGTAACATCCATCCAGGGGTTGTGAGTTCAAACCCCAGCTCGGCCAACATTCTTTCTGACGTTTGACAAAAGTCACTGTGACAAGGGTCATGCGTCTTTCACCAATGGGCTAACAGTCTATTTTAAGTTTCTGCCTTATTTTGTCCTCCTATATTATTCTGAAATATAATTCTAGTTTAAATCAAAATTAACTCTCTAGAAGGCCTTTTTCACAATGATGTCATTATACTGAAGTTTTTTTGTCACCTGCGTAGCATGGTAGGCACTTAGGGATTTTTTTTTGTGTGTGTCACCTGCATAGCATACTTAAGGATGACTTTTTTTTTTGTCCGGTGTTTGTCTGTCTGTCTGTCTGTCTGTCTGTCTGTCATAACACTTTTTCGTCACGTTTTCAAATAACTTTTTTTCTACTCAAAGGATTACATTGAAACTTCTCACAAATGTGTATATCAATGTGTGTGATTGGTTCACAAAAAGGGGATAATCCAAATATTTTTTATATCAGAGTTATTGCCCCTTTTCTGTCAAAAATTTAAATTTTCAAATTACTTTTTCAAATTACTTTTTTTCTACTCAAAGGATTGGATTGAAACTTCTGACAAATGTTTATTTATTGCCCCTTTTCTGTCAAAAATTTCAATTTTCTGACAAGTCCCCGGCAGGTGACATATGTGCTCCGGGGAGCACCCCATTCTAGTTTTTATTGAGTATTAACAAGTTCATCAAGTAGCCTTTGTCTTTTAAAAATTCTGAAAATAACAATAATTATACCACTGACATCAATAATAAATATATACAGGATATTTAGATTTCATCAAAACAATTTCTAAAACAGAAATTTGCCTTGTCTATGTAAAATTAGTGTTGCCTTGGTAAACTGTAGTTATTAGGAAAATGTTACTGAAATTTGCTTAAAAGTTAGGTCATAATGCTAGCAGACTTCATATTGAAATTATATAAATAAGAAAAAAATGTTATTTTCTGCAAAAAAAAAATATGTTTAGTTCTAGATCTTCATATTGAAATTTCATACATAACAGAAAAATACTATTTTCTACAAGGATTTTTCTGTGTACATCTTGAACATTCCTTGTATATACATGTATAAACATATACTATCTATTTCAAACTTCCATATATCAATAGAAGGTCAGTATAGAAACGTAGTGATAAATAGATTCGGAAGTTATTGACTAATTTTTTCATATGCTATATTCACTCTCTTCAAAACTGAAAATATCTTATATAAGGAATGGGATGAACTGTAAAACTTAACCCTTTCCCTCATATAGATGCTTTCTGACGCCTCTGCAGCAGACGGTTTATTGAAAACAAAGTGACAAAAGAAGAAATTGCACAAATGTGCAATTTCTCATTTTGCCACAATGTTTTCCACTTTATGTCATAGGTTATCCATTCAATTATGGAGATTTTCTATGTTTTGACAAAATACTTTCAAAGTCGTCTGCTGCAGAATTGTCGTATGAGGGAAAACATTGTGAGAAAAGCAGAAATAGATTTACAGAATTGTTGTACGAGGGAAAGGGTTAAATTGCTTTCTTCGAAACCTGATGTTATCTATAGTGCTAAATATAACCAAATCCCTAACTAAAGAATAATTTCCGTCTCGCCCATGTTTGGGTTTATATTAACCCATTCCCATTTACAACAAAGCTGCAGTGGACTTAGAATAAATCTATGCGAAAAAAATGGAAAATATATCTGAAAATGAAACTATAAGTATGGAATAGAACTGGAAACATTATGGCCAGGGTAGAAATTGCTATTTCTCCTTTTCAACAATGTTTTCAAACGTTGTCTGCATTTGGGAAAGTGTTATTTAGATTCTCAATTTTATGACAATATCATTGGGTCTTCATTGTTAATAAGTCATGCAATCATTTGTTATCCCATGACAGGCCTTTTAAGAAGACTGTCAAAGGTCATATTAATACTGACTCCTGCATTTTATTTGGTTAATGAAGCCAATTTAAGCCCCCTCTGCTTAATCTGTATGAGTCACCTCCCTTTTTAAAACTAGTGTGTGATGAGGTCAAAATTGTCTCCATAATTGATTTCCAGTGTAAATATGTGTCATATGTGAAGATGCCCTCGAAGAACTTGTAGCCTTGCCATGTATTGGTTATATTCAATTGTGTTGGGACATAAATGTTCATCATGAACTACATGGTCCATAGATCGAAGGTCAAGGCCACAATTATTGGAGGTCAATTAAAATATGCCTGTTGGTTCAACTTCAACTTTGAAGTCATTTTAATAAATTTACCTTGAATGATATTTTAGCAGTTGTCTGGTTTAAAGACATCTCAATTTCTTTTGATGATCATTTTATTTTTGGTACTGTCGAGATGCATTCATTTTGTATATCTTAGCTGACTTTGTCTTTTCTACCTTTCTGATTTTAAATGTATTTATATAACTACCTCTATGATTACCTCTTCTTTCAATAATCTCTCAATAGTTCCTTTTTAACACATTTATTACTATACAGAAGAGGTACATTCAGGGATTTATCATATTCTTTACTTGGGCATTATAATTATATTTTTCCAAACCAAATCACATCCAAAAAAAGAATTGAAAATCTTACGGAAATGCAATAATCTTTTTTGGAGTAGAATCATGAAATGAAACAAAAAAGTTAGAGTGTCATAAAAAACACTTCATACTTTTTCAACACTGTTACAAATTTGACAATCTTAACCCCTTCCCATATATACAGTAAATTTGCAGCAGACAACTTATCTGAGGCAAAAGTATTAACATTTCCATTAGTGAATATAATTGAAAATACTGTGGCAAAAGGATTGCGTGAGTATTTTCAAAAGTCATCTACTTCAGATTTGCCATCATGTAGGAAAGGCTTCTCTCTTTCATTGCAGGGCTGTCAATCCAGGGGTTGTGAGTTCGAATCCCGGCTCGGCCAACTTTCTTTCCGACTTATGACAAAAGTGGAAAAGCAGCCAGTTGCTTGGAAGGTATGTTGTGTGGTGTACTGGTGTGGGAAAACCAGGAAACACATGAGTATAGGTGAACTGGTCGCAGTGATATGACTGAATTTTTTTTGAAAACGGCGTTTACCCCTACGAATGGGAGTGTTTGCGGAATATATTCCAAACCTTTGCAAATTGTTTGCGAAAGTGTTTGCAGAATATATTCTACAAATATTTGCAGAATATATTCTGCAGACGGGTAGATTTGGAACGATCTGTGCAAACAGTCTGCAAACAGATTGCAAAGGGTACATGAAGCATTCAAAAAAACCTTTGCAGAATGTTTGCAGCCAATTCAACAGCAAAATCTGCAAATAGGTTACAAATACTATGCAACTAGATTACAAATACTATGCAACTAGATTGCAAATACTTTGCAACTAGATTACAAATACTATGCAACTAGATTGCAAATACTATGCAACTAGATTGCAAATACTTTGCAACTAGATTGCAACAGTCTGCAAATAGATTGCAAACCATCTGCAAATAGATTGCAAACGGTCTGCAACTAGATTGCAAACAGTCTGCAAATAGATTACATTCTAAAAACTTGGGAATTAAGGTATATATAAATCCAGATATATGTTTACCATTTTAAGCTTTATTTTAATTAAACATCATTTAAAATATAAATAAAATATGAAATAAATAACCTCTATATTTTATATGATTTAACCCTTTCCCTCATACAACAATTCTGCAGCAGACAACTTTGAACATATGTTGTCAAAAAATAGAAGTTCTCTATAATTGAATGGATAACCTATAAAAGTGAGTAACGTTTTGTGCAATTTCTTCTTTTGTCACTAGGCATGATCTGCTCCAAATAAATCAATAACACACAGCATAAGATCATTAGAAAAAATTCCTCTGTCATCTTTCAAATTTGACCTTATGGCATCATCATTCAATGCTTCAATGTTTGAAATTATAACACCATCATCTTTCATCTTCATGTCATTCTTGATACATTCTTTTGGGATTGAACATCTTTACAGGATGGACAGCGGTGATTCAGGGATGATCAATTGTCTTGTGTTGGCTGGATACCATTATAAACCATTCATCATGTCATAAGTCTGAAATATGTACATGATTCATAAAATTATGAAAATAAATGAAAAAGTAAATGTGTGTCTTTTATTTTCATTCCAAGAATTCAGTACAGGTTATACTTTATCTATAGCAATTATAGCCAATTAATAATAAATCCATTGCAACATGTGACAGATCTGCATCAGTGACTTTGAAAACATTTTGTTCAAATTAAGGAAAATCTCTTTATTGAGGAGTGTTATAATTGAATATGGTTTGCAGAAAAAAAATCCCCCTTTGTCACAATGTTTTAAATAAAATCTGCTGCAGATGTAATGCAATAAGTTATTAAGTTTGAAGAAAGATCCTCTTTTTCCACAATGTCTTAAAAATCGGTTGCAAATGTGTCTACGGGTGGGTAAGGTTATAATTTTATATCATGTCAAATGATTAAAAAATCTCTAATATAAGAGAAAATATAATTATTGAATAAGTTTTGAAAAAAGCCTCCTTTTCCACAATGTTTTCAAAGAATCAGTTCTATGGTAGATATCTTTGCATGTGGGAAAGGGTTCATCTTATTAATTAATACAATGTCAAATCATTGAAAATACACATAATATTTATAATGTGTCACGTCCATCACGAAAATGTATGATGACAACAACATTGCTACATTTGCCGTATCCGAAAATGTGACTGTCCGAAATCAATTCCTGTTGGCAATTTCAAAATAAAAAATTTGGCTTCGTTTTAAATAATAACTAGCATCTAAATAAGTGTGCAATGCAATGACAAGAGTATATGTGTTTCATTTCTAAAACTGTTTAGAAACTCGCACGAAAGCGAATATTTTCGCCAATGTTATTGTTTTCTTATTATGAAAATTTACGTAATCGTGACCCTTTGTTTAGGGTTTAACGGATTTAAGTATAATGGCTGAATAACAAATATTAACGGGTTTATTTCATAAAATCATATTAATTATCTGATTATTCATCAAAATATTAATCAAGACTGTGTGTTAGCGCTGATTTCGGGGTTTGTAGTGTATTTTCTCCAGCGATTTAATATTGACAAAATGGCGTCGTATATTGACCTCCGAGTCATGCTCGAAAAGCGTGACCTTTGAACTTTAAATTTGCATGCTATCGTTGGTTGTGGACGGATTTTGTTTATTCTTACATCAAATTAAAGTTATTGATTTAAAGTTTTCAAATGTATTGAATCGTAAAATAAATACTTACCAGATGCGGAACACCATGCTCTTAACTTTCCGTGCCGATATTTTCATAAATAATCGCGACTGGAAAATGATTGAAAAATCAACAGGAAGTTATATATTTGACCTGATTGGATCATGTGATCTCATTAATATGCAAATCAATCATGTGATAGCATTTATTTTTAAACTGACCCACATATTGAAATGCGACTCTACAGGAGGATCGAAAAATACCTGTAAATCAAACTTCGAACTACGATTGTCAATTTATTCCTGAAAAGATTGTTATGATTCATGCATCAATAAAACCAGAATTCAATTTTCTTTATAAATTATATTTAGGGCCTGAACACTTCAGGGACAATCCCTTTCCCTCATATAGACGCTTTCTGACGCCTCTGCAGCAGATAGCTTTTTGAAAACATAGTGACAAAGAAGAAAGTGCAATTTCTCCTTTTGCCACAATGTTTACCACTTTTTGTCACAGGTTATCCATTCAATTATGGAGATTTTCTATGTTTTGACAAAATGCGTTTGAAGTCGTCTGCTACAGAATGTATGTTTTAGCCAAACATATCTTTGGCTTTTGCATTTTCAACTGAAAACATCATGTTTATGTAAAATTATACTGAATTTATATACACACTTTTATATAAGCTGCACACATGTTTTGGTTATATATAGTGGTTAAATCAGTCAATAATTTATAAAACTATTGTAATAATTTCATTTGAAGTCCAACAACTTTGTATTTGGAAAATATCATTCAGGGGATAAGTTAGTGTTTGCAAACTACTTGCACTGTTTGAAATTCTAAGTTACCCTTTGCATACCCTTTGCAAGAATATTTACAGACAAAGTTAGTATTTGCAATGTATTTGCAAGAATATTAATAGACTAAGTTAGTACTTGCAAAGTATTTGCAGCTAAACTTCAGTTATATAATTAATAAGTTACTATTTGCATACTATTTGCCATATATATAAACAGACAGAGTTGGTATTTGCACAGTATTTGCAGCTACTTTAGTTATCTAAGTTAACGTTTGCAATGCCTTTGCCAGATATATTGATATTTGCAAAGTATTTGCAGCTACTTTCCGCAAAGCATTTGCAAATAGAGTGCAAATAGTAGTTTGAAAGGAATATATTCTGCACATATTCTGCAAATATTTTGCAAAGGGTTTGATCTGTATGGGTAACCCCAATCAATCAATCAATCAATCTCTTTCATTGTATTCTTAAAGGCCAGTAAGGAATTGGGAACCATGATGTCAGTCATTGATGATTGACTTCAATTGATATTGCGACATCATTTTCTGATACATATCTTGTCAAAAGTGAACCAAGTTGAGGTAATTTCAGATATTGATTAGGGATGAAACCTTGTTGTGAGTCATACAAATAAAATTATATCGGTAAAATGTTGGTCCTATTTGGTCATACAAATATAATTATATCGGTAAAATGTTATATAGTCCCTATTTGTTCATACAAATATACTTATAGCAGTAAAATGTTGGTCCCTATTTGGTCATACTAATATAATTATATCGGTAAAATGTAAGTCCTCTTTGGTCATACAAATATAATTATATCGGTAAAATGTTAGTCCTATTTGGTCATACAAATATAATTATATCGGTAAAATGTTAGTCCTATTTGGTCATACAAATATAATTATAGCGGTAAAATGTTAGTCCTATTTGGTCATACAAATATAATTATATTGGTAAAATGTTAGTCCTATTTGGTCATACAAATATAATTACAGCGGTAAAATGTTAGTCCTATTTGGTCATACACATATAATTATATTGGTAAAATGTTAGTCCCTATTTGGTCATACACATATAATTATATTGGTATAATGTTAGTTCCTATTTGGTCATACACATATAATTATATTGGTAAAATGTTAGTCCTATTTGGTCATACAAATATAATTATATTGGTAAAATGTTAGTCCCTATTTGGTCATACAAATATCATACAAATATAATTATATTGGTAAAATGTTAGTCCCTATTTGGTCATACAAATATTATTATATCAGTAAGATGTTAGTCCTCTTTGGTGTACAAATATAATTATATCGGTAAAATGTTAGTCTAAAACACTTTCAGTTCCAGTTGTGGGTTAATTTTGGACCGTATTGTGAAAATCAGGGTCCAATACCACCATCCTTAATTACTTTAAAAGCATTTTTAATCATTTTTGTTTCCCAAATAAGAATGCCAAAAGTTTTCATAGTCCGTAAGATAACTATCTATGTCAACTTAAGTCATTGACTTAAATGCATTCTACTATTAATATTTTACAAATTGTTAGTGAAACAAAAATGATGAAATATGCATTTAAGTATTACTTAGCACTAAGTATGGTTGGTGAAATTCGAGCCATGCAGACCACAGTAAGAGACCAGATTGCATGTTGTGTCCTATAAATATCTCCGTAGATATTTCCGTCATGCTTATTTGTCAATCTGTGAGATCCTTGTGAATAAAATGATTTTTATCAAAATTTTATGTGAAATTTGTCATAAAATAGCTATGTAGTGTGTACACACTATTAAATGTTTATTATGCTCAGTGATAAAACATCCACCTCTTTATTATGATGGTCACAATACAGTTTCACTTTAAACTCTTTCCCACATAAAACAAAGAATCAGCAGATGTTTTTCTGGGGCATTGTGCTGAATGATTAAATTTGCTAAAAATGAATTGCCACAGTTCTATTAAAAAGTTACTTTTTCATTTATAAGAATTTTTACCAAGATGGTTTTTAAGTCGTCTGCAGCAGATTTTTTTTCACGAGGGAAAGGATTAATGTTTCCATGGTGTGTTATGTTTGTCTTAGCCCTTTCCCACATGACTTTTGAAAACATTGTGGCAAATGAAGATATTGCTCGTAATAACTCTTTTCAAACTGTTATTTATTAAGGTTTAACATATTTTTAACAAGATGTTTTTGAAGTCGTCTTTGGAGATGTATGTTTAACAAAAACAAGGTTGGAATGTTTATGCACAGTTGAAATTTTATCAATTACTTCTTTTCATATTTTCAAATGAAAGTTAGTGATGTCAACTGTCGTCCTTATCAAGGAATGGGTTAAACAATCATGCAGGATTTAAATGTTTTCAAAAGACTTCGTGACATTGAGAAGTTTAATGTATAAATCACGAATTTTATGTTGTAGTGTTGTTGTGATATCTCTTGTGCTGGAATCTTCATGTCATTAAAGTCATTTACTGGTGGAATCTTCATGTCATTAAAGTCATTTACTGGTGGAATCTTCATGTCATTAATGTCATTTACTGGTGGAATCTTCATGTCATTAAAGTCATTTACTGGTGGAATCTTCATGTCATTAAAGTCATTTACTGGTGGAATCTTCATGTCATTAAAGTCATTTACTGCTTGAATCTTCATGTCATTAAAATCATTTACTGCTTGAATCTTCATGTCATTAAAGTCATTTACTGCTGGAATCTTCATGTCATTAAGGTCATTTACTGGTGGAATCTTCATGTCATTTAAGTCATTTAGTGCTGGAATCTTCATGTCATTAAAGTCATCTACTGCTGGAATCTTCATGTCATTAAAGTCATTTACTGCTGGAAACTTCATGTCATTAAAGTCATTTACTGCTGGAATCTTCATGTCATTAAAGTCATTTACTGCTGGAATCTTCATGTCATTAAAGTCATTTATGTTTTAACATATAATTCACCATAGCTCAGTTACTACTAGATTGCATTGAAATTTTCCACAATTTTCCACAATAACTCTATCTTGCATATAATGCAAATTATCACCCTTTAAGAAAATCTGGTCAGCATTTTGCATTTAACTACATTAGAGTATCTCAGTAACTAATAAGTGGTGGAATATTTCTAAATCAAAATTAAAAATAAAAAGCTGGAAAAGTCCATTTAGAAAACTCAGCATTTAATGGGTTTAACTGTGATTATAACAAACACTCAGGACTCTTAGTGACTTTAAGCTATATATTAACTTAAATTTTAGAAATTATATTTAAAAGCCTGCAGAAACATGTCAAAAACGTTGTGATCATTTTTATGCTTGAATCTTCAAGTCTTGCATTGATTAACTAATAACTATAATTATTGGTATCATGTCTTTAACCCTTTCCCTCATATGACAAATCTGCAGCAGATGACTTTGAACATATTTTGTCAAAAAATAGAAAATCTCTATAATTGAATGGATAACCTATGTACAAGTGGAAAACATTGTGGCAAAAGGGGAAAGGCTCGTTTTGAGCAATTTCTTCTTTTGTCACTATGTTTTCAAAAAGCCGTCTGCTGCAGAGGCATCAGAAAGCGTCTATATGAGGGAAAGGGTTAAGGAAGAGGGTCCAATTATGTATGTTGAATATACAAAGAACATATTTATGAACCAGCAGTGGATATATCAAAAGGCCATGAACTAGATGACAAGAGAAAGTTGATGCAAGGCATCAGTGTCGCCGGAAAAGACTGCATTGATTTATTTATGTATTCTTGACTTTCCTTAGTCTATTCAATCATTAGGAACGCAGTAATGAAAACATTTGCTTATAAATTTTATATACATAATTATACATTAGGGTATCTATAAAAAATTAACGAAATGTGTACACATTTATCTGGCTTAAATTTAATTTTGCTGTTGTTACTTATTTAAATAATAGTATTCATTCATATAATTTCAATGTTTGTCAATCTTATTCGAATCACAAGGTAAATATCCTGGTATTGCTTTAAAGGGAGGTAATTTGAAGAAAACAAAAGTCTTCAAAAGGAGAAATATATCAGCATTACCGTCTACAGTTTAAATTGTTCTATTGTTTGTGGATTTAAAAATGTTCTTTTTTTCTTATTTCTACATGTACAACGAAATATTGCGGCTTCTCTTTGACGCTTTGCGTCAAACATTCGTCTTGTACTTGTCTAAAATAAAATAATATCACTCGCTTTTTCATATCGAAATGCGCATGCGCGAAAATCGATGTTAAAGGTCACGAAACTACACAACAGAATAGGGTCTATATTTAGCTTAGAAACAGTTCCTACTTTAGATATTCATGGATTAACATTATTAAATGAATTCTACACAAATCAAGACATCTCTTTGAACATGAAAACAACATTTAGTAAGTTAAAATTGCTATTAAAAGGAGAATCCGAAATTGACCTCAATGATGACACATAAGAGTCTGCATTAGGGGGTGTTGGTTCACGTCTTGAAGGGACCACTTTTGTCTTCGTAAATAAGACAAAAAACTTAAATGCGAGTGAAATAAAAAAAACTGCAAACATTAATAAATCGGAATATTTATTTCATTTTAGATGTTTCATTTATTAGTGTTCGTAAACAACCACAATTGTAATATGTTCAAATCATCTAGATTTGTTTCTTTCTAATAATAAGCCGCCCTCCCATGTGATTTCCGAAAAGCTATTAAAAATAGAAGTCGCGGGCTTCTGCCCGGCGACTAATAATAGCATGCAGTTGTTATGGCAACACTACTTTCATAGCTCTGGATGTGGTAATTAATTTGTTATTGTAACAGTTATGGTCATTCAAAACATTGTGGCAAGAAGTAAAATGGCTCATTATGAGTAGTTTCTCCTTTTACCATAATGTTTTTAAACAACTGCTTCAGATGCCTTAAAATGTGTATACAAGTAGGAAAGGCTTAAATATAAAATGAAAATATACGTCTTTTGAAGTCAAAAGTGTGACTAGTAAAAGGAATTGCTTTAAACTACTGACTTACATAATCTGTTCAATAAAGTATGATCAGATTGTAAATGTTATCCCCTCGGCTAACGAAGTTTGCGATGGGGATATAGTAACGGGGCTGTCTGTTCGTTTGTTCGTCCGTCCGTCCGTAACAGCCTTTCGACCACTCTACACTGAACATCCTTTGACCGATCTTAACTAAACTTGGTATACAGTTAGTATATGGCAAGGTCTAGCTAGCTAGCTGAAGCCTATTTATGTTCAAGGTCATAAGTTAAAGGTCAAGGTCAAAACTGGACTTTGAATACCGAGGGGATGCATCCGCTTTGCAGTGTCCTTGTTAATTATACCCCCAGATACAAAGTATATGGGGGCTATATATAGGAGTCACGCTTGATGATCGGTCAGTCGGTTTGTCTGTGGACATTTCTTGTAAACACTATTTCTCAGCAACCCTTTGTCAGAATTCAATATAACTTCACAAGAATGATTGATACCAAGCCTAGTTGTGCATATTGTCAGTGTGTTGCACTGGAATTATTTTTAAATGAGTTATGGCACCTTGAATTTCTCATACATATGTATATTGTAAGGCACCAGCTGGGGGTATTCATCACCTTCAGTGATATTTCTAGTTTTGTATTTGTTTATATATAGCAGCATGGCCAGTTACTTGTATAAAGCATGAATATAGTAGTATGGGCCAGTTACAGTTAAGAACATCATGAAACTGACAATCTGAGCGGAACGTGATTGGATCGTGAGCATGATTAGAACGAAGTTGGAACGCTTTATGAGCGGAACGGAATTTTGCGCTCTGAACGAAACATAATGATTGCAAAAATCCAATCACTCGCTCATTGAACGATTGCAACAACTATCCGATAATTATTTCACGAAACTATTTTATTAAAAGTCATATTTGTATACTAAACTTTTGTTTTATAAGACACTCAAGTATTCGATTCAATTAGAATGTAACAAATATTATTAATATGATCATTTTCGTAATAGGATTTGCTACTAACGATTGTGCTGAAAAAACTCTAGATCGTTTGTTGATATTTAGGGTTAAGTAAACAAAAATATAAACGAAGCGAAATTAATTTAAGCCAATCAAATCGTTGAATGGATTTTGATCGAAAAAAAGCGTTCCGAGTGAGCGTAAAAAAGCGCTCAATCTGAACGGAACAAAAAAAAGCAATCACAATGTTATGAATGAGTGAAAGCTTTGAGAGCGGATTGGAACGTGAGCGGATCAGAACGGAACGGAACGGAGCGGAGCGTGAACGGTAAATTTGTCAATTTCAAGATGTTCTTAACTGTACTTGTATAAAGCATGAATATAGTAGTATGGGCCAGTTACTTGTATAAAGCATGAATATAGTAGTATGGGCCAGTTACTTGTATAAACCATGACTATAGTAGTATGGGCCAGTTACTTGTATAAACCATGACTATAGTAGTATGGGCCAGTTACTTGTATAAACCATGAATATAGTAGTATGGGCCAGTTACTTGTATAAACCATGAATATAGTAGTATGGGCCAGTTACTTGTATAAACCATGACTATAGTAGTATGGGCCAGTTACTTGTATAAACCATGACTATAGTAGTATGGGCCAGTTACTTGTATAAACCATGAATATAGCAGTATGGGCCAGTTACTTGTATAAACCATGAATATAATAGTATGGGCCAGTTACTTGTATAAACCATGAATATAGTAGTATGGGCCAGTTACTTGTATAAACCATGAATATAATAGTATGGGCCAGTTACTTGTATAAACCATGAATATAGTAGTATGGGCCAGTTACTTGTATAAACCATGAATATAGTAGTATGGGCCAGTTACTTGTATAAAGCATGAATATATTAGTATGGGCCAGTTACTTGTATAAAGCATGAATATAGTAGTATGTGCCAGTTACTTGTATAAACCATGACTATAGTAGTATGGGCCAGCTACTTATATAAACCACGAATATAGTAGTATGGGCCAGTTACTTGTATAAACCATGAATATAGTAGTATAGGCCAGTTACTTGTATAAACCATAAATATAGCAGTATGGGCCAGTTACTTGTATAAACCATGAATATAGCAGTATGGGCCAGTTACTTGTATAAACCATGAACATAGTAGTATAGGCCAGTTACTTGTATAAACCATGAATTAAATATATGTCTGAATTTTAAAAATGATCATTTACCCTTTCCACCTTTCAGCCAAAATAAATAAAATGTTCTATAACTCAAAGCATAATTAATGAATAGTTCAAAACATTTTGCCAAAATAAGATCATTATGGGCAATTTTGCCTTTTCCATCAATCTTTTCACAAGATATCTTCTGCTGATGTGCTAAAATGTGTCTGCATGTTTGAACAGGTTAAATAAAATATGAACTAAATGATAAATTGTTACTTGCTTTTTCAGGAATGGATGTAAATCTATTGCCCCTGGATTTTGAAACTACAAATGATGAATAATATGTATATTTTAACCCAAGTTCCTCATACAACAATTCTGCAGCAGAAAAAATAGAAAATCTCCATAATTGAATGGATAACCTATGACTAAAAGTGTCAAAAGGAGAAATTGCTTGTTCTGAGCAATTTCTTCTTTTGTCACTATGTTTTCAAAAAGCTGTCTGCTGCAGAGGCGTCAGAAAGCGTCTATATGAGGGAAAGGGTTAAATAACATGATTGCATGCTTTATTACAGTTAATTGAGATTAAAAAGAACCCCAAACACAAACTCTAAGTAAAGCGTAGATGGTCATTGAGATAACATATGTGTACAAATATGTTTTTATTTCTGTTGCCTTGAAATTTTACACATGAATATAACAAAATTAATAATGAGTAAGACTGAGACTCATTATAAATAAATACACGTTTCTGATTGGTTATAACATATAAGTTCTAAAAATGAATGAGATTTACAGTGAATAATTGCTGATGTCTCATTGGTTTTAACAGAATCCGATGAGATGAAGAAACAGATGGAGGAGACAATAGCGAAACAAAAGGAGGAGCTAGAGAATCTAACCAAGTCATATGAAGAAAGAATGAAGGATTCGGCTGTAGCAACTCAGGTATTAAAGTTTCAAATTACAAAATGAATGAAATAAAATGGTTTCTCAAAATATAGTTTTGGTTAAAAAGAAGTAAATTATTTATCATAGGAAACCTTTATATGATTCTTTCCTAACAACCCGAAAGCCTGTATAAAAATCAAAGTTCTTAGCAAAAAAAAAGTGCCCGATTCACAGACTACTTTATTTTTAACCATGAGGTCAAATAAAAAACTTCTATCTTTTCAGATTTTAAAACTTCATATTTTTTGTCAGATATTTGCCAAGCTGATTACCGTAATACTATCATGCCAGGGAGGTTTATCTTAAAATAACCTGCTGCATTGCATTGAAATGCATTCCTATGCATAAAAGAGCTGAAGATAAAAATTACAATTCAATGACTAAGATTATAAGGTTATAAGTCAATAGTGTTTTTTCCTGCTATATCTGTCTTTTTGCCAAACTAAACCTTGTGTTGTGCAACTGTAAAATTGTCTCACTGGAAGTCAACAAAGGATTTTAGAACAAGAAATATTGCTTCAGGGTCAAGAACAAATCCGAGTGAAAGACGCAGAAGACAGAAAGGTGATTCCACATTTATGGAATTTGAACGAGGATCCTGCACTCACAGGAATGATTGTACATTATACAAAGCCAGGTATATATAATTCTGTAGGAAATAAAACAGTCAAACTTGTGTTAGCAGTTATACCTCTGTTAACCCTTCACCTCATATAGACACTTTCGGACGCCTCTGCAGACGGCTTTTTGAAAACATATATAGTGACAGAAGAAGAAATTGCACAAAACGTGCAATTTCTCCTTTTGCCACAATGTTTTCCACTTTTAGTCATAGGTTATCCGTTCAATTATTGAGATTTTCCATGTTTTGACAAAATATGTTCAAAGTCGTCTGTTGCAGAATTGTCGTATGAGGGAAAGATGGTTAAGCAGCCAACTTGTATTAAGAAACCACTTGAACATTAACCAAAACTAGTAACTTTTTCTTCTTTATTTGACTTTGTTAATTTTGACTCGGCCCTTAACCCTTTCCCTCATACGACAAATCTGCAGCAGACGTCTTTGATCGTATTTTGTCAAAACATAGAAAATCTCCATAATTGAATGGATAACCATGACAAAAAGTGGAAAACATTGTGCCAAATGGAGAAATTGCACGTTTTGTGCAATTTCTTCTTTTGTCACTATGTTTTCAAAAAGCCGTCTGCTGCAGAGGCGTCAGAAAGCGACTATATGAGGGAAAGGGTTAAGGTGGAATCATACCGTTGAAATAACGTCATTTTTATGTCAAAACGTTTGTTTCTGTGACAATGATGATAGTTTGGTTATAATGAAAGCGCCATCACTTTCTCGTCCTAAGTGGTATTTGGATAAAATAGATGGTAGACAGTAGGGAATAGAATTACCTGCGTGCTAGATAACAATTTCATACATCTGCCATGACTAATTAGATAACTAAATGCGAATTTAAAGGAAAGTGTTCGCGAAAATATTTTAACAGTTATAAGTTTATTTCTGATTAATTTAAAATTCGCATTAGAGATTTTTATGAAAAAGATATATAATTAAGGACACATGTTTGTCTACCATTTGTTGAAATTTCAAGAATATCTATAAAGCCGATTTTTAAATAGATCACAATGCTGTTAAACGTCTGTCGAGTACACTGCAGAATTATAGCTAGATACGCATCCAGGGTAAAAAAATGAACACACATGTTTTCATTATAATCATCTTTTCAATATTCTAAGTAAGCTACCCCCCTAATAAATAATGGTAGGTTGTATTTATTTGCTTCTCTTTAAAGATTCAAAGTAGCTAAGGTATTCCTATTTATATAGTAAATACGTTAAAAATACAACAAAAGAATACTTGGATTTTTATAGGTATTAACTGACTTGTTAATTTCGATGTTTTAACTGATGTTCTTTTTCAAAAGTATTATAATTACCACACATTTTATTTGTCAATTTTGTTTTGTCACATATTTCAGATAACTGTTTAAAAAATACCATTCTCCCAGTCTCGACTTAATGCCAGTTTGATTGATATTTCGTTTCATAGTAATTGATTGGTATTTTGTTTCTCATAAATTGATCAAACTTGCAAATTCATAATGCAGGCAACGATTTAAAAGCACCACAGCGGACATATCGGGTTGTTACCAAACTGGAAACCGGACATAAGCCCCTCTGGACATTCTCCCCTTCATCACAAAGTGCATAGGCAGACATTAGCCCCTTCACATGGGGTCATTAGCCCCTTCACCCATTTGATGATTGCGGACATAGCCCCTTCACCTAATTGATGAAAGCGGACATTATCCCCCTTATTATGCGGACATTATCCCCTTCATAGGATTGCGGAAAGCGGACATTATCCCTTTCAACAGATACAAATAAAGAACATCTATTTAATCTGCACTGGATTAACCCTTTCCCTTTTCCACATCCCCGATACCCAATACGACATTGACTACACCAAGGCAATAGTATGACAAGTCCCTATTCTAATTAGTGAACTTAGTAGAAAATGTTGTGAGAAAAGAAGATATTGCTAGTTTTGAGCAATAACTCCTTCTGTCTCAATATTTTCTTAAGTCCTCTGCTATCTTTTTTTCTCGCAACGAACATTATCAAGTGGTAAAGACAAAAAAACATGATAAAGAAGAACAACAGCTAATCATATTTTTACAATATACTTTATTTTTAAATATGAATTACAGATTGAGAAACAAGTATATTTCTTCAAATAAGCACATGGAATAGCACATACTATCGGAACTTCATTTTACCATTCTTGGAGAGAACAGATCTGAAATACATAAATAAAATAAAATTGATAAAAGCTCTTACAACTTTGGACGTAACTTAAGAATAAGGCAATATCACTTGACTTAATATGAGCAATTTCAACATTCTTTATTTCAAGTTGAAATTCTTTATCCAAACCCCAGTCCGAACATCAATGAAATTAATTCATTTAACTGTTTAACCCTTTCCCTCATACGACAATTCTGCAGCAGACGACTCTGAACATATTTTGTCAAAACATAGAAAATCTCCATGATTGAATGGATAACCTATGACGAAAAGTGGAAAACATTGTGGCAAAAGGAGAAATTGCTCGTTTTGAGCAATTTTTCTTTTGTCACTATGTTTTCAAAAAGCTGTCTGCTGTAGAGGCGTCAGAAAGCGTCTATATGTGGGAAAGGGTTAATGACCGTCTGTCTATTATAGGTAATTATAGGCAAACTGTTAATTGGGGATTAAAATTGGGGATTAAAAGACAAACTGTTAAACACAAAACAATTCCGGATTAATTTTTTTTAATGGAAATCCGATAATTGTTCAATTAAGAAAATATATGTATAGGCAAACTGTTGAACCCTAACCCTAACCCTAATGTTCGCTTAGTGAAGGGGCTAATGTCTGCCATGTTATAAATGATGAAGGGGAGAATGTCCGCATGTGAAGGGGCTAATGTCCGCCATGCACAAACTGACGAAGGGGAGAATGTCTGCCATGTGAAAAAGACAAAGGGGCTAAAGTCTGCCTAATATAATAATACTACATGTAATGCACTTTTTAAGGAAGGGGAGAATGTCAGGAGGGGCTAATGTCCGCCATTCTACCAAACTATGCAGGGAGACCGTGCTAATATACATCTTCATTTGAAACTTTTTAACATTGAATAGCGCAACTGCATGACAATAATAAAGTAGATACCTCCCGCAAACAAACTAAAACATTATAACAGATAAATTTTCAGAAAACTTTGCATCAGACAAATACATGCTTACCAACCCTCCAGATTCAATCGTGAGTCTCACGATTTGAAGGGCGTAACCCCACTCCCACGATCGTGAGGGAGAAACTCACGATTTTCGAAAATTTAAAAAAAAAAAAAAAAAAAAAAAAAAAAAACTTTTTTTAAAATCAAATCATGAGGATAAATGTACTGAAAATTACTACAATCATTTTCTAACATCAACTTTTTAACATATTATCACTGATAAAAGGCCCTTTCTTTCAACAAGTTCAAAACAATGTGTGTAGCTCAACTAAATGATTAATACATGTATGTATATTTCTTCTCCATGTGTCTTTATTCCATTGGTACCCGTGTTTTTCATTCAAAAGTATGTCTATAAATTAAAATGTTGTTAATATATATTAAATATTGAAAGTATTGTACAATGTATCCCTGCATAGTTATCTAAATTCCGTTCTATTGTGAACATTTCTACTGTTAAATTCATGGCGCTGAAAATCTCCCCCTTCAAACCCCAATCCCCCACTTTGAGATTATGAAACTCCCCCTTGAGGATGAGAAAAGGTTGGTATTGAGCATGCAAATATACAAATATAACGCCGAAGGTTGCACTTTTACGAGATAGCGAGAATAATCTTTTCAACAATATCCATATGTCCTATCGTGAGAATTGTGCATACGTAACACAACCATATAAAACTTTTGTGAATTAATGAGTAGTGACTGGTTGATAAGATAATTACATTTCTCGTATACAAATAGTAACACAGCAAAATAGATGTGTCAGTACAAACGAGGGTGATCCAGAAGTAATAGAAATTTTGTTATAATTTCGACACCAATCAAACTTGTAGAAAATAATCCTTATTTTTTCAAAAGTCCACATTTCTCTTACATACAAGGAAATATTTGAATTATCGGTTGATAAATAACATTTCTTGGAAAATGAAAATTGTAAGTACAATTAGGGTGGGACACTGTATATAATTATAGTAACGTCACCCTGATGTCGTCGTTTGAAGGAAAATGAGTAGGTTTTAAAACATGAAAAAATATTTCAACAACAGTTATATCAACTCAATTGATGCATCAACTTCCCCAGAAGCCATTGCTTAAAGACATTCCATAACCTGATATGTAACAAATGACAATTATTATGGGGAAAAACGGCACTTCCTTTCAATGTCAGAACTGTTTTTTTGCAAGTTACAATAGTTTCCAACTAAAAATAAAGACTTCTGGTGAAAACCACTGAATAAACATTTCAAATGACCATTTAGATTTTTGTCTACGTTGTGATATAATTTTGCTATTTAACTATTTAAAATTTTTCAATTGTTCATCTGAGGTCATTTTGTACGGGATGTTCTTGCACGTCGCTAAACAACTTTACTATTTGGGTTGTTATTATGGAACAACAAAATTAAACCTTTGTAATTAGAACAACGTTACAACAAATTAATGCACATCTTCTGTTCATGTATATGTGAAATATACACAGCTTAAACTGGTACTTTCTTGTAAAAATACGCTGTGGCCCGCCTATGCCTCAACTCATTTCTATGACAACAATTTATAACTAAACTAATGACACTATTAGAAATATTTAATTTGCCATAAGTTAGAGCAAAAACAATTATACATATGGTATGAATTTCCTAAATATGTATTAACTTATACAAGAATTACTAAGAAAGTCCTATTGCTTTTGGAAAACCCCTCGTATATATATTATATATGTACAGTACGTCAGCTCACCGGGAAAACGCATTTTCTGAGATCCCATGATGGACATATATTTTTGGTCGCGGATGGTCATCGCAATTAAATACTCTGTGATCACCGTGACACCGTCGATACGTGCATTTTATCTATCACCGCATAATCTTCACAATTGTTACCTGTACAAATGTATTACTTTTATTAAAAGATTTTTTTCGATACTTTTTATTGACAAATTGCCATTATTTTAGCAAATTATTAGAAAAACAATGGAAGATTTGTTTGTGTTTAAAAAAAGGGTAAAATGAAATTTTAGCTTCAAATAGCATCTCCTTCAACCACTTAACCATGATCGACCAAACTTCACAGGAAGTGAAATATTTTCAAAGAGTAGATGTTTTAACCCTTTCCCTCATACGACAAATTCTGCAGCAGACGACTTTGAACATATTTTGTCAAAAAATGGAAAATCTCTATAATTGAATAGATATAACTTATGACTAAAAGTGGAAAACATTGTGGCAAAAGGAGAAATTGCTCATTTTGAGCAATTTCTTCTATTGTCACTATGTTTTCAAAAAGCTGTCTGCGGCAGAGGCGTCAGAAAGCATCTATCTGAGGGAAAGGGTTAATGTCCTTTACTAATAAGCTGTTTTATCAATGTAAACAGTGTTAACTCCTTGCAGTTTCATTCCCATTCAATTCCCCCCCCCTCCCATATTAGCAGTAACCCAACTGCTACTAAACCATCACTCAGGTGATTGATATAGGGCCATCTTGACCCCCTTGTCTTGAGTTGTCAAGTGTACCATTGTTTGAAAGATAAATTATTAAAATTGCTTGTAGGTCTAAGTCGCGGAAGAAAAAATATGAGTATGTATTATTTTCCCACTATTTCTAGGAAAAAACAGGGTAGGGAATAAAACAGCCAGTCCCGCAGCGGATATTGTCCTGAATGGACTAAGGTATGTATTGAAAATCAAACTTATCTTCTGATACAATCACATTCGAAGAGTTCATAAACCCATTGCAGATGCATGACAGCAGACCACTTTTGCCACAATGGTTTCAACTCTATTCAATAATATTACTTTCATTTATGGAGATTTTCCATAGTTGTGCCTAGATGTTTTCAAAGTCATTCGCTGCACATGTGCAGATTTCTTGTGTGTTACAGGTAAAGAAGATGCATAATGATCAATTTCTCCTTCTGCGACAACTCTTTTTTAAAATTTTACTTTCAATTATAGAGATTTATTATCTGCTGCCGTTTTTTGTACGTTGGAAAGGGTAAAATATAATGGCGTTAAGTGCTTCCTTGAGCTCTGTAACAGGGTAGCCAAGAATATTATGTGACTTTTAAAGCCCTAAATTGATCTGAACCCTTTCCTACACACAACAAATAGTTCTCTTGAGTACCAAAGGGTTAGGGTTTAACCCTTTCCCTCACATAGACGCTTTCTGACACCTCTGCAGCAGACGGCTATTTGAAAACATAGTGACAAAAGAAGAAATTGCTCAAAACGAGCAATTTCTCCTTTTTCCACAATGTTTTCCACTTTTAGTCATAGGTTATCTATTCAATTATAGAGATTTTCTATTTTTTGACAAAATATGTTTAAAGTTGTCTGCTGCAAAATTGTCGTATGAGGGAAAGGGTTAATTTGGTAATAAGAGAAACTTTGTGGGGAATAGTATACAGCTATTTATTCTTGGATGCCTGTTGGAACAAGCACATGTATACTGTGCTCTCCATAAATGTTGAATATAATAAAGTTTATTAAGATGTAAAAGGGAATCAAATTCACCAAAAGATGGATTATGATAGAAACTCAGTGTCTATGAAATTTTAACTGTGAAACTTAAAGGACTATAACAGAATTCTGGTAAAAACATTACTTCACTGTTTCTATTATATAAAATTCAAATAACAAGATGGCTGCCAATGTTACTCAGACAATAATGGATACTATATTTAATATGTCTAGCAGTATCATAGATTTTTCTGGCTTCTCAGAATCCTCAACAGAATTAAGATATTCAGATGCAGTTTCCTGACTTTGTTACAGTTACAGTAAATAAGAAAAGTGTAACTGTTCTTCTAGACTGTAGTGAAAATTTGATGAAATTAAATAAAGAGTTGTGGAAACAGTATAAACCCTATGCATCATCAAAACAAAATGGGGATATTTTTAAAATTCCTTTTGGAGAAAGTGGTCAAGTTATTACATGTACAATATACTTTACAACAAACACTATATTAATCCAAGGAAATGACTTTATGTCCTGGAATTATCAAGATTTTCTTCAACAGTGTAACAAAATTGAGACAGACTCACAGAAAATAATATCTATGCAGCCCAGTAGTCAGCTTGAGGAGACAAGGGTGAAGTGTCTTCCACCTTTAACCTCTACACCCAGCGCTTCCCAACAAACAGAACTATATAAAGACTGTTTTTACAGAGCGATTACATGTACCCACACAAGATGAGAGTGGAAGCATCATAAATGGACAGGATTCGCTTATCATAAATCTGAATCAAAACACTAGTGCTACTTTTCCTACACTGGATATAAGTACACACTCAGACACTATTATAAGTGATCTGCTAACAATGATAAGGGACCTACAGGCAGAAGTCCAAACTCTAAAGACAGTTGTAGATGAATTACAAGAAAGGGATTCAAAGAACTCGAAGGGGGAGAAATTAATACAATCAAAAAACAGTCACCAAGAAACTGTAATTAACAAATCTACAAACACCTCAACATTTGGGCAAACAATTAGGAAGAATTTGACTCCAGTTTATGAAGGACAGACATCCCACTGTGAAGTAAACACTGCTAAGGTCAGGACCACTATCTGTAGTCAGTCTGCAGGTGACTTATGTAATACTACATTAATTAATGGAGTTCTGGGTTATGGTGTCTATCACCCTAATGAGCCCATTACAGAGCCCATTAAACAGCTGGAAAACCCTTACCCAAGAAATGAAAGTGCAACCTCAATTGACCAAAACTACTTCTCACACAGGGAAATTTCACAAAATGACAAAATCCTCATAGTAGGCGACTCTATTCTGAAATATATTAATAGTAAATGGCTAGAAAAGAATGTTGATGTAAGAACATGCAGAGGTGCCACAGTTAAAGATATAAAAAATAGGCTGTTGAGGACAGACCTACAGAAATATTCGAGTATTATCATCCACATAGGTGGAAATGATATAAGCAGAGGTGATACTATCTGGAATGTCCAATCTGACTTAATGAATTTAATTGACTTCCTGGAACATAAAAACCACAATATACACATAATCATGGCAGAAATCACTCCAAGAACTGACTGCAACACTAAACAACTAAACAATGTTTACAAGGAATTGTGTCAAAGGCGTGGCCATACATTCATACGCAGTTATGATGAGTTTGTGGATACTCATGGATACCTGATGAACAACCTGTATACTACGGACGGAATACACATCAACGAAAATGGAACCACAGTTTTCTTAAAGAACTTTAATAAACACATTCAAATTCTAAAAAAATCAAGAAAAATGAGCAAACACGTTTGCTACTATTGTGGTGAAAGCGGACAGTTTGCAGACATGGGAAATCGATAAAATGCCATGACTGTGGAAACTATGGACACAAAAAGAAATATTGCCCTCTATAAAATGCAGGCAAAGAAGATGTCGCCGATTATATAAAATCATATCAGTCAATGTGCTCTAGTTATAACCAGACATTTATACTGACTAGCTGCAACAATCCTTTCAGTGTCCTTGAAAATGACTCTTCCATTGCATGTTCTGTGTGTGAAAATGATTTTCAAAATTGTATCTGTATTTCTAAATCTCATGAGGTCCAAATCAATTTCCACAAATCAGTTGTAAATAACCAATACTATGACATGATTGTACCTTCTAAAATTTTATTGTATATTTACTTTATCATTTTGTGTTTTATAATTGCTAATTTATGTCTAACAGAAGAAACAAAGACAGATAATGTAAATGAAATTATTCGTATTGAACACAAAAATAGAGACTATAAATTCCAAACAGAAAAAAGTAACAATATTACTAAAAATGCAGAGTATCAGTCAAAACAGACCTCACAACAATTTGACCAAGACTTTGACCTTGTAAAAAAGGGTCTCAAAATTGGATCCCTAAATGTTCGCCATCTGCTTCCGAAATTGGAAGAAATCAAAATGTGTTTAACTAATCTAAATAGTTTAGATGTTCTTGGATTATGTGAAACATTCCTAAACCCTGATATAAATGACTCAGAATTGAACATTGGAGGTTTTACATTTGAACGAAAAGACAGAACAAGTAGAAGTGGAGGAGGTCTACTTGTTTACATAAAACACAATTTAAATTATAGAAGAACGAAGAGTAGATTTGGAATTAAATGAATCTGAAACAATGTGGATAGAATTTAATTTTCCTTACTCAAGACCACTATTAACATGCTTCATTTACCGCCCACCAAATTCTCTAACCTCATGGATAGACAATTTTGAGGAAGAAATAATATCAGCTTCATCAGAAAATCATGAACTTATCTTACTTGGTGACTTTAATATCAATTAATATCCACATTGTAACAATAAGAAATGGCTAAATATGGTAGCTATGTACAGTCTAACACAGTTAGTTAATGTTCCAACACGTGTTACTGAAAAATCTTCTTCGATTATAGACCACATCTATGCATCAATACCAGAAAACATCTGTGAAACTCAAGTACCACATTTTGCAATTAGTGATCATTTTCCTGTTTGTTTTACTCATAAAGTGGCTACAACAACATATAAAGGCAATCACATAACTATGAAATATAGGTCATATAAACACTTTAATGAAGAACAATTTCGAAATGACTTATCCTGTTCATCATTTGATGAAATTTTTCAACATGAAGATCCAGATTTTTGTTTAAATATGTTTTATGAAAAGTTTCTAAATGTTCTTGACCATCATGCTCCTTGCAAACAAAAACGGATAAAATCATTTCGCCAGCCCCAATGGTACAGTAACAACATTAATTTGCTTCGGAAACAAAGAAATGATTACCATAAACAGAAAGACTGGATTAATTACAGAAAATGGCGCAACAAAACATCAGCAGCAATTAAAAATGCGAAACAAAAATACTTTATGCATGCAATAGACCAAAATAAAGATACTAAAACTTTATGGAAATATATAAGAGAGTTACATCCGAGAGAAAATCCTGGTTTTCCCACTCAATTAAAGGAAGGAGATACAGTACTCACGCAAACACCAGAAATAGTTCAAAAATTAAATACCCGTTTTTGTGAAATAGCTGATAAAATTAAAACTCTAAAACATGCACCAAATCATCAACTACTTCGCCAGTTTATATGCACCAAAATAAACAAAAATGAGATTGATACCAAATTCAAAACTCCACCTATTAAACCTGAGAAAGTGATGTTGTATCTCAAATCATTAAATATAAATAAAGGCACTGGTCTGGATGGTTTGGGACCAAAAATTTTAAAATTAGCTGCAAGAGAAATTTGCCTACCATTAACACACATTATCAACATGTGTCTTAAGTATAATACTTTTCCCAGTTGTTTAAAAAAAGCTAGGATTAGACCCATTTTCAAGTCGGGTGACAAGGAACTGCCTGAAAACTACAGACCCATATCAATTTTACCAACTATCTCTAAAATCATTGAAAAGCATATTGCTTCTCTTATCACATACTATTTACAGGAAAAGGACCTCCTTCATAAATACCAATCAGGTTTCAGAAAAAATCACTCCTGTCAGTCTGCTCTTTCAAAATTAATTGATGATTGGCTCTATGCAATTGACCAGGGTAATATTGTTGGAGCAGTATTCTTAGACATGAAGAAAGCTTTTGATTTAGTAGATCACAAAATCCTTCTTGAAAAACTAGCCATCTACAACTTTCATACAGATGCAGTAAAATTGATAAAGTCTTACTTATGTGATAGGACGCAACAAGTCCAATTCAATAATACAACATCTTCCCCCCGGATTAATAAAGTATGGAGTCCCCCAAGGCTCCATTCTAGGCCCGATATTGTTTCTTATATATGTAAATGATATGCCACTCTATACAACTAATACTGAAATTGATATGTATGCTGATGATGCAACCTTTCACACTGCAAATAAAGACCCCAAAATAATAAAAGAAAATATCCAGACAGATTTAGGAAATATCAACCTATGGTGTCAGAACAATGGCATGTATATAAATACAAATAAAACAAAGACAATGCTTCTCGGAACAACACAAAAACTTAAACATCAAAATTCTCTGTGTGTAACCATAAATAATAATGTTATAAGCAGCACAGATAGTCATAAACTACTTGGTGTCCATATTGATAATAAATTAACATGGGATTCACATGTTAGTTATCTATGTAAAGCAGTTGCTGCCCGACTTGCATTATTGCAAAGATTGAAAATATATCTTCCCATGCATGCTAGAAAAGATTTTTATTCTTCGTACATTTTACCATTATTGGATTACTGCTGTACAGTTTGGGGTTCATGTTCTCAAAACAATATGGAAGCAATAACGAAACTTCAAAAAACGAGCTGCACGTATCATACTAGATGCAAGTAAAATGACGCCATCCGCTGATATGTTTAAACTCCTAAATTGGCTTCCATTTAAAAAGAGAGTCCACTATCTCAAATGTGTGATGATCTATAAATCTCTTCACAACCTAACACCTGAGTATATGAATAATAGACTTATTCCAGTAAGCGATACAAATTATTCTTTGTGATCTGCAGCAAACTTGAACCTTAAATTAGATAAACCAAAAACAAATACTTGGAAACGATCCCTAACATACTCTGGCTCAGACCTTTGGAATAAACTACCCTTACAAATAAAATCATCAGAATCTCTAAACACATTTAAAGACAAATGTTATCAGTATTTTCACACTACATAATAAGTATCGTCTACATATATGCATGTCATACATGAAATTTTCAGAAATGACTTCATAACATATATAATGTTTTTCCCCTATGATCTTATGTCAGTACTTCAAAAAAGAGGGCCTCATGGGAGATTAGTTATAATAACTAAATGAGTTTGTACCCTCTTTAAATAAAGTATTATTATTATTATTATTATTATTATTCCTCTTGAGGTCAATAGTGAAAAACTATTCTTCCAAGTGAATGACTATTGACCCGAATTAGAGAACTATTGACGAAGTCAAGGTCAATAGTTCTCTATTTCGGGTCAATAGTCATTTGCGAGGAAGAATAGTTTTTCACCATTGAACTCAAATGGAGTTAATAGCTGTTTTATTAATTTATATATCTTCATGAAAAACGCATATTTTGACTAGTTTATTTATTACATTGCTGTCATCATTTTAATTGGGTAAATTTATGTTTTGCTTTTAGTTGCTTTTGAATGTCTTTGTTCAACAAAAAGATCCAATTCTTCCTCTATCGCAAGATTAAAACGGTCCATTGTTGTTGTGTTGTCATGTTCAAAACGCTTGCATCCCAAATTGTACGTAAAGCGACGTATAGACACAGATGAACTATTGACTCAAAAATGGACTATTGTACCTGAATTTTAGAATAAAAGCGAAAAGGAGTCAAATAATCATTTTTTATTGAATCACGCATGACTGCTTCTCATCCAATCAAATACTTTGATTCATAGTAGGTATATAATAAACTAGTTTATATATTTTACCTATTTACAGTATTGCTAAAGACCACTGTGAGATAGTCAACAAGGACGGTAATATTACCATAAAGCCAAATGCTTCAGCTAAAGAGATCATGGTGAACGGAAACAAGATCACAGCAGACACTAAAATAGGACACAATGATAGGTATGAATCTCTCTTACAGTTAGAAACATCATGAACTTGACAAATTTACCAGTCACGCTCTGCTTCGTTTAGCTCCGCTCCGCTCATGTTCCAATTCGCTCTTAAAGGGACTGAACACCATAATGGGCCAAAATCGTTATATTTTATACTTATTCTAATTGATCCAAAATACGTCTATATATATGTAACGGAATGTTGTAGACGGTCGTACAAGTCTTGTTTTTCATTATTTCATAGGAAATAAGCAGTTAAAAAAACGTCCGCTCCGTGTTTTCCCGTTTAAAAATACCGTGGAATTTCCTCTTGCTCATTTGAATTTGTGGATTCAATTCGGCATTCTCTAACACTATCGACTCATTACATTCATGTATGCGTGAGTGTAAGGAACAACAACTCTGGGAAGGAGATTGTCAATTCGGTTGTAGTGATCACGTGATAAATATACAGCGATATTTTTAGATTTACTGGGTTACTAACCCAGTAGATTTTACAATGCAAAATAACAAAAAATCTCCGCAATATTAATAGTGTGCATATATTGTAGTACATCAGTCAGCAAATCTCAATACTTTACATGCAAAAACATCAAGGTAATAGCAATTTTTAACAATTTTCTTTTTTTTCCGCCTTTTACTCATATGGGATTTAGTCCCTTTAAAGCGTTCAGTCGTTCAAATGATTGTAATTGTTTTTCCTTTCCGTTCAAATTGATCGCTATTTTCTGCTCACTGGGAACCCTTTTTTTTACGATCAAAAGTAGTTTTGTAAAATTGTTGCAACCGCTCAATTAGCGAAGCATTCATGTGATTGGATTTTTTTTATTCATTATGATTGTTTTGTTCAGAGCGCAAAATTCCGTTCCGCTCTTAAAGCGTTCCAACTTCGTTCCAATCACTTTCACGATCCAATCGCGTTCTGCTCTGACTGTCAACTTCAGGACGTTCCTAGCTGTTAACAGTTAAGAACATCATGAAATTGACAAATTCACCATTCACAACCGCTCTGTTCAGTTCTGCTCCAATCCACTCTTAAAGCGTTCAGTCGTTCAAATGATTGTGATAGCTTTTTTCCGTTCCATTCAAATTGATCATTTTTTTACGCTCACTGGGAACGCTTTTTTTCGATCAAAAGTAGTTTCGTAAACTAATTATTGAGTAAATTGGTGCAACCGCTCAATGAGCGAAGCATTCATGTGAGTTGATTTTTTTCATTCATTTTGATTGTTTTGTTCAGAGCGCAAAATTCCATTCTGCTCTTTAAGCATTCCAACTTCATTCCAATCATGCTCACGATCCAATCCCGTTCCGCTCAGATTGTCAATTTCATGATGTCCTTAACTGTATTGGCAAGAAAGCATACAATCAAACCCTTGCTCAAACTTTGTACCTATTATCTGCTGTCATGGAGGCAAACACTTTACTGTGTGGCTACAAGAGCTTGCTCAGGAGCAAGTCAGTATAAGTATACCATTTTATAAATACCTTTCTACTACCACTAGAAAAGATAGAAATTAACTGTAAACGGTTTTTAGCTTGCTTTTTCATAAAATCTTGAAAAGGTAAGCTATCCTACTGACAACGACGTTGGCATTACACCTTGGTTAAGTTTTTTGTACCACCTCACTTTTTTCCAAAACCATTACAGATATTGCTTTGAAACTTACAAATGCTTGTTCACCGTCATTACCTCAATCAATAGACAAGAGTACATAACTCTGTCAAGGTTTTTGTAAGAATTAAGAATTTTTGTTTTTCGTACCTCCCCACTTATTTTCAAAACCATTAGAGATATAGCTTATACACTTACAATATTTATTAACCATCATTATCTCCATTAACAGACAAGAGAACATAAATCTATGAAGGTTTTTGTCAGAATTATGGCCCTTTTTCGACCTAGAAAATTCATTTAATCTGGGTAAAGTCCAATTATTAACTCAACCCTTTAGGATATTGCTGTGAATCTTGGAATACTTATTACCATCATGACCCCCATCTGTAGACAAGAGACTGTAACTTAGTAAAGGATTTTCTTTTAAAAATTTAGGCCCTTTTATGACTGAGAATTTTGGTTTGCTTTTTACTGAAAAAAAGTTTTATTTTAAAAAAAAGCACTAAAAAAGTTTAGTGCGCTGTCTTACTACAGCTCTTGTCCATATTTGTTTCCATATATTTTCTGTTGTCTGCACATTTGTATGTGGGAAAGGATTAAAAGGGAAAAAACATCAATATGAGCAATTTCTCCTTATCCCAAAGTGGTTCCAAAATAATGTTTCCAGTTTTTTAGCTCACCTGAGCATGAAGTGCTAAAGGTGAGCTATTGAGATCACATTTTGTCTGGCATCTGTCCTTTGTGCCTTATCAACAATTGTCTTGTTAACACTCTACAGGCTACATTTTGCATCAAATCTTCAAAGTTAATTAGAACATTTGTCTCCATCAAATTTTGGACAAGTTCAAAACTATATGAGGTCAAAAAATAGGACAAATTAAAGGCAAATCTTGTTAACACTCTGGAGGCCACATTTTAACTTGAGCATGTTGAGTCTTTATCAGAATGTTTGTCTCGATGATATGTAAGTTTGAATATGGGTCTGGCGGGTCAAAAAGAAGGTCACTAAGCCAAATTTAAGGAAAATACTGTTAACACTATAGAGGCCAATTTATGTCAGAATGTTTGTCTTATTGATATCTAGGTCAAGTTTGAATATGGGTCATATTGGGTCGAAAACTAGGTCAAAATTAAGGAAAATCTTGTTAACACTCCGGAGGCTGCATTTTTAACTTGAAAATATTGAAACTTTGTCAGAATGTTTGTCTTGATAATATGTAGGCCAAGTTTAAATATGAGTCATGTACAGTCAAAAACTAGGTCACAAGGCCAAATTTAAGGAAAATTTTGTAAACACTATAGAGGTTGCGCTTTCTAGATCACCTGGAGCCAAAGGCTCCATTTGAATTATTCTGATCACTTTTTGTCCATCTTCTGTCGTTAACTTTTAACCGAGCCCCGTTAGCTCAGTCGGTAGCGACGCGGGCTGTCAATCCAGGGGTTATGAGTTCGAATCCCGGCTCGGCCAACTTTCTTTTCGACGATTGACAAAAGTCAATGCCACATGCGTCATTCGTTTTCCACCAATGGGCTTAGTCTATGTGGAAAAGCAGCCAGTTGCTTGGGAAGATTGTTGTGTGGAGTACTGGTGGGAGAAAACCAGGAAATGCATGAGTAGGTGACCTGGCCGCTGTGATATAACTGAGAAATTGTTAAAAACGGCGTTAAACCCCAAATAATCAATCATTATCTTTTGTCTTTAAACATCATCTCCTCCTTAACCACAGGAACAATTTCATCTAAACTTCACAGGAATGTTCCTTTGGTGGCCCTCTTTTAAAATTGTTCAAAGATTTAAATTCCATGGAGAACTTTGGTTGCTGCGGCATCAGAACTTAGGCAAAATGTCTAAACTTTAAAAATCTTCTTCTCTGAATAAATCTTCTCTGAATCTGCATGTCAGATTCCAATATAGTTTGGTAGAAATTTTCCTTGGGTGACCCTCTACAAAGATTATTCAAGGCATACTGTTTGGTTGAAAACATGGCAGTCAGGAGGCATCAGAAAAGGGGCAAAATGACAAAATTTGGAAATTTCATTTTCTTTTTAAGTCCTTGTCTGATATTAAGAAAATTGAAAAGGAATCTTACTTCAGTGATCCTCTACTTAATTTGTTCAAGCCGTATTGATTGGTTACAAAATCATAGCAACCTCGCATCATCACCAAAGGGGTAAATGTACTTTTAGCTACAAATGACAACTCCTACCCTTCCACTCGACCAATTTCAACGTTACTTCACAGAAATGTTCCTTTGATGGTCCTCTTTCAACAAAATTCAAAGACTTACATTCTGTGTAGAACTTTTGTTGCTGCGGCATCAGAAAAAGAGAAAAATACCCAAACTTTAAAAACCTCCATCTCCATAATCCATTTGTCAGATTCCAAGATAATTTGGCAAAAATGTTCTTTGAGTGACTCTCTACAAAAACTGTTCAAGTCATATTGATTTCGTTGACAAACAGGGTAGCAAAGCAGCATCATGAAAGGTGCTAAATGACAAAACTAATTCCATTCTTGTTAAAGTTCTTGTTAGATTTCAAGATACAAATGGCTTTTACTGATAAATTATTTCTTTGACGGATAAAAAATGAACTCCTGATCAAATTTTCTTGGCCCTCTTGTTACTTCAGCAGCTTGAATTTATGTCAGAATGTTTGTCTTAATGATATCTAGGTCAAGTTCGAATATGGGTCATATTGACTCTAAAACTAGGTCACCAGGCCAAATTGAAGGAAAAAAAATACAACACTCTAAGGAGACTGCATTTTTAGCTCACCTGAGCTTTGCTCAAGGTGAGTTATTGTGATCGCCTTTTGTCCGGCGTCAGTCGTCCGTCGTCCGTCGTGCGTCAACTTCTTCTCCTCAGTAACCAGTGGGTCAATTGGGATGAAACTTCACAGAAAGCATCCTCTCAATGACCACACCAGATTTCCTTCAAATTTTTGGGATCCATGCAGAATTCTGGTTTCCATGGCAACGAAATGAAAAAAAATTCAAAATACTTCTTCTCCCAAACTGGTTGGCAGATTTTTAAATAATTTTGTAGAATTGTTCCTTGGATGACCCTCTATCAGATTCCTTCAAGCCATGTTGATTGGTCGAAAAACATGGCCGCCAGGGCGTGCGGGGCTATTTTGCCTTATATGGCTATAGTGAAAACTTAAAAAATCTTCTCCTCCGAAAGTGTCAGGCCTATTTTCAAATAATTTTGTAGAAATGTTCCTTGGATGACCCGCTATCAGATTCCTTCGAGCCATCTTGATTGGTTGAAAAACATGGCCGCCAGGGGGGCGGGGCTATTTTGCCTTATATGGCTATAGTGAAAACTTAAAAAATCTTCTCCTCCGAAAGTGTCGGGCCGATTTTCAAATAATTTTGTAGAAATGTTCCTTAAATGACCCACTATCAGATTCCTTCAAGCCATGTTGATTGGTCGAAAAATATGGCTGCCAGTGGGTAGGGCTATTTTGCCTTATATGGCTAAAGTGAAAACTTAAAATATCTTCTTCTCCCAAACTGGTTGGCAGATTTTCAAATAATTTTGTAGAAATGCTCCTTGGATGACCCTCTATTAGATTCCTTCAAGCCATGTTGATTGGTCAAAAAACATGGCCGCCAGGGGGGCGGGGCTATTTTGCCGTATATGGCTATAGTGAAAACTTCTGAAAAAAAAGTGTCATGCCGATTTTCAAATAATGTTGTAGAAATGTTCCTTGGATGACCCTCTATCAGATTCCTTCAAGCCAAGTTGATTGGTCGAAAAAACATGGCCGCCAGGGGAGGCGGGGCTATTTTGCCTTATATGGCTATAGTGAAAACTTAAAAAATCTTCTTCTCCAAAAGTGTCAGGCAGATTTTCAAATAATTTTGTAGAAATGTTCCTTGGATGACCCACTTTCAGATTCCTTCAAGCCATGTTGATTGGTCAAAAAACATTGAAAAGGGCGGGGCTATTTTGCATTATATGGCTGTAGTAAAAACTTAAAAAATCTTCTCCTCCAAAAGTGTCTAGCCGATTTTCAAATAATTTTGTAGAAATGTTCCTAGGGTAAACCTCTATCAGATTCCTTCAAGCCAAGTTGATTGGTCAAAAACTATGGCTGCCAGGGGGCGGGGCTTATATAGCTAAAGCGAAAATAAATAAATCAGGTGAGCAATTTAGGGCCATCATGGCCCTCTTGTTTTTTTCACCAGCAGTTTCAGACTTTTTCATGTGTTTTGCATTAAAAATCTCATTGCATAACTCAGGTGAGTGATCTATGGCCATTATGGCCCTCTCATTTACTATGAGAATCAGATGAGAATAAGTATTATGTGAGCTAAACTGTTAAATCATTACAGAATCCAGTTGGGTCCGAACCATCTGTTTGTATTCCATCATCCCCAAGATATGGCGAAGAGAGAAAAAAATGGAGAAAAACTCGAAACTCCGACATTTAATACAGCGCAGGAAGAAATTGCTAAAAACTCGGGTCTGATGGCCGGAGACGGTATGTCTAAAGGTGAGTGAAAGCAAATCATATTTGGTTTTGATGCAGCAGACAACTTTTGAAAACATTGTGGCAAAAGGAGAAATTCCTGATAATGTGTCGGCATGCAAGTAGTATTATCAAATGTGATATCATTTCATAATGTCCCATTTAATTAACATATTTTCTTTTTCCCCAATAAATCTTTTATAACATTTTCCTTCATGTAGATGTATCTTGATGCAGCTGCATTAGACGAAAAGTGAAATTGCTGAAAATGAGCATGTTTTCCTTTAATCCCAATGTTTTCCTTTAATCACAATGTTTTCAACTCTATTCAATGATTATATACTCTCATTTTTAGAGATTTTTCCAAATTTTTGCTAAGACGATTCTGCTGTCTGTCTCCTGCATGTATGTATCTGCACTCTAAAAATGGTTAAAACAACTTCTATTAAAGAAGAACAAATCAATTACTATATTATAATATTATATCTATTACAACAGTTGGAAAAGATGCGTGTAAGTTAATTTGTTATGTTGTAATACAGAGATTTGTGTAAGTTGATATGCCATGTTGTGACGCTGAAACTGATATTTGTGTTTAATATAGTTGATATATGCCATGTCGTATGTAACACAAAGAATTGTGTAAAATGATATTCAATGTTGTAACACAGAGATTTGTTGATGTTGATATGCCATGTTGTAACACAGTGATTTGTGTAAATTAATATGCCATGTTGTAACCTAGTGATTTGTGTAAATTAATATGCCATGTTGTAACACAGTGATTTGTGTAAATTAATATGCCATGTTGTAACATATTGATTTGTGTAAATTAATATGCCATGTTGTAACATAGTGATTTGTGTAAATAAATATACCATGTTGTAACACAGTGATTTGTGTAAATTAATATGCCATGTTGTAACATAGTGATTTGTGTAAATTAATATGCCATGTTGTAACACAGTGATTTGTGTAAATTAATATGCCATGTTGTAACAAAGATATTTGTGTAAATTAATATGCCATGTTGTTACACAGAGATTTGTGTAAATTAATATGCCATGTTGTAACAAAGATATTTGTGTAAATTAATATGCCATGTTGTTACACAGAGATTTGTGTAAATTAATATGCCATGTTGTAACACAGTGATTTGTGTAAATTAATATGCCATGTTGTAACACAGTGATTTGTGTAAATTAATATGCCATGTTGTAACACAGAGATTTGTGTAAATTAATATGCCATGTTAATTGTAACAAAGAGATTTGTGTAAATTAATATGCCACGTTGTAACACAGAGATTTGTCGACATTGATTTGCCATGTTGTAACACAGTGATTTGTGTAAATTAATATGTCACAATTTAACACAGGTGTAACGTTGCTATCGTAGTAGGGTGTTATGGTTAGGTGAACAGTGAACTAGTTCATCTTAGTAATCTATCCTCAGCTTGAAAAATTGCAAATGCCGACACTCCTCTGAGATACAAGAATCTAGTGTTGGTGCTGTTGAGCTATAGCTGGGTTAAATTGCTATAGGCTGAGCAATAGGCTTGTATAAGCCTGGGGACCTTTGTTCATGATCATTTTTATACGCCGCCGGAGGCGGTGGTATATTGGCGTCATCTTCTCCGTCTGTCCGTCCGTCCGTACGTCCATTTCTTGTGAACGCAACTCCTCCTACGTTTCTGACCGTATCTTTTCAAAACTTGGTCAATGTCATAACTATAATGTGTAGATGTGCACGAAGCGGAGATTTTCCGTTTCATTGATATTTGCAAGATTTATGTCCCTTGTAACTTAGTCTCTGTAGCTGATTGATATTGCAGCCTTGTGAACGCAACTCCTCCTATGTTTCTGACCGAATCTTTTCAAAACTTGGTCAATGTCATGACTATAATGAGTAGATGTGCATGAAGCGGCGATTTTTTGGTTCATTGATATTTGCAAGATTTATGTCCCTTGTAACTTAGTCTCTGTAGCTGATTGATATTGCAGCCTTGTGAACACAACTCCTACTATGTTTCTGACCGAATCTTTTCAAAACTTGGTCAATGCCATGACTATAATGTGTAGATGTGCATGAAGCGGCGATTTTCCGGTTCATTGAATTTTTCAAGATTTATGTCCCTTGTAACTTAGTCTCTGTAGCTGATTGATATTGCAGCCTTGTGAACGCAACTCTTCCTATGTTTCTGACTGAATCTTTACAAAACTTGGTCAATGTCATAACTATAATGGGAAGATGTACATGAAGCGGCGATTTTCCGGTTCATTGATTTTTGCAAGATTTATGTCCCTTGTAACTTAGTCTCTGTAGCTGATTGATATTGCGGCTTGTGAACGCAACTCCTCCTACGTTTCTGACTGAATCTTTTCAAAACTTGGTCAATATCATTACTATGATGGGTAGATGTGCATGAAGCGGGGATTTTCCGGTTCAGCGCGATTTTTGCAATAGTTATGCCTTTCGAAACATAAAGCAGGGATTATCCGGTAGAGTGATTTTTGCAAGAGTTATGCTCAGAAGGAAAAAAGGATACATATCGACACTGCCATTTGACCTACTTTCATATCGGAAGCCTCTATAGGGTTCTATCTCTGTTTATATTAATCTATTGCTCCTAATTAGTAGACTTGCCCTAGATCAATAATAATGGATGAGCGTAATAACTCTGATTTAAAAAGTCTGTATCGATCATCAGGTCAAGGAATTAAGGAAGCAGAATGAATGAAAGAGCAGCATGTCAATGTTCAAAAGGGAGCTTCGAGACTATCCCAGTCATGGACTCTTGTCTACGCCAAAGCCGGTGAAGGCTGAGCAATCTTTGGGTCCAAAGATTTATAGATCAAATATACCATCTTGAAGACCAGAGAAAGCTGATTGTATGTTTGATGAGCTATCAGACGACCAGTGTAAGCCTGATAGATTTGTTACACACAAGAAAGTTAAGCAAAGCCCAGCTAATACAGCTAAGTCTGTTATGATGAAACCAGCTACGTTTGATGGTAGCGTAGCATGGATGTACTATAAAACCCATTTCGATGATTGTGCAGAGTTGAATGGTTGGTCAGACGAACAGAAAGGGTTGTATCTTTCTGTCTCGTAACATGGGCAAGCACAGGGAGTGTTTGGAAACCTAGGATCAGGAAAGCACTACCATGAGCTGGTCAGTGCTCTTGAAGACAGATTTGCACCGCTGAACCAGACAGAGCTGTATAGGGTTCAACATCGTGAACACGTCAGAAAGCATCTGAGACCGTGGCTGAACTTTGAGCTATATGATGGCTCAGCAACAGAACTACTCCTTTTTTAATTCAAACGATAGACGATCTAACTATAAAAGAAATTATCATCGATCGTCAGAGGTTTGTCTTTTGGAAGACAGATATATTGCACCGTCGAACAAGACAGAGACAGGACTTTGTGAATGCCGACGAACGTCATTTTGGAGATTGAAAATTTGTCCAAATTATGTTAGATTGTTGAACATTACGATTTAACATTCTCAAGGTTTTACATAAATTGTCATAACAGACACCTTCGTTGATACTTATTCCTGATAGGATTTTGTAATTTTGAATGTGTTGTTATAAATTTAACATAGATCATTATCATATTGTCTGATTTTCATTACCATTACCACTTTTACATTTTTGTCTTATAAAGGTCATGCATTTAGAGGTGGGCATTGAGATGGTCCTATTGTAATCAGCTTGATTGCTGGTTATGTATGCATGTCTTAGAGACATGGGCCTATTGATTGTATGCAACATCTTATGTGTTCATGCGGGACGACTCATGTTCCCGGAGACATGGGTAATGTGGTGAAATTAGAGTGGTACGAAAGTACAGGAACGGACTTTATTTGTGCCCATTAATCACTGGATACCATCCCGTGCCGGTATCGAACCTCGGTTAGTATAAAGACCGCAAATTTATAGAAAATGAGTTGCTCTCGATTATTTTTTGCACATTGTTTATAATCAAGCTGATTCATATTAATTCCAGTTGTTTAACCAATCATTTTGCGATCAAGTTTATAAGCAGGGGACAAGTGAGTCCAAACGTTAATTCCTAATCATTGTTTAAATGCTCATCAACCCATACAAAATGCACAAGCTAGTTAGGAGATGTGGAGAGCATGTTTGTTAATGATCCCACACCAAATACAGATCTATTCAAGTTAACCCTTTCCCACATACAAAAAATCAACAGCAGATGGTTTCGAAAACATAATGTCAAAAATATGGAAATCCTCTGTAAAGGAAAGAGCAATTCTTGAATAAAGTCGAAAACATTGTGGCAAAAAGATAAATTGATCATCATGAGCAATTTCTCCTTTTGCCACAATGTTTTCAAACTGCAGAGGTGTCCGAAAGCATCTGTATGTGGGCAAGGGTTTACTGTTTGTTTTGATTGTATATGTGGTGCCAAATCACCCCTATGGTGTAGTGATTAAATAGTTCTCAAGAGAAGAAGATCAGGCTTCCAGTCCTAATCAAGTCATGTGAAAGACTTTGGCACTCAAAGCATGTTGAAGACTTTGACACTCAAGGCATGTGGAAGACTTTGTCACTCAAGGCATGTGGAAGACCTTGTCACTCAAGGCATGTGGAAGACTTTGACACTCAGTGCATGTGGAAGACTGACACTCAAGGCATGTGGAAGACCTTGGCACTCAAGGCATGTTGAAGACTTTGTCACTCAAGGCATATGGAAGACTTTGACACTCAAGGCATGTGGAAGACTCACTCAAGGCATGTGGAAGACCTTGGCACTCAAGGCATGTTGAAGACTTTATCACTCAAGGCATGTTGAAGACTGTCGCTCAAGGCATGTTGAAGACTTTGTCACTCAAGGTTACAGAATAGTCACAAGACCAGTAGTGGGGTTCTCATTGTTCTATATTATGTTAACTTGTTGTTGATGTTCTTATTACCTGATTGTATAGGTCAAATTACGCTAAATACATCCACTGACTTGCAGTACTATAGTCCCTAAAAAATGTATTGAATATATGACATTGAGTTTAAATGCATTGTGAATGTGTATAGAATGCACTGGAAATGATTGATTTGATCACCTTTAGCATTTTGCCCTTGTTTGAAAGTGAAAGTAGAGAATGCTAAACACCGGTTTTGTCCGGGCCCGATTTGGTCCAAAATGATGGTAACCATTTTCGCCTGGTGAGTTCTTTCTTGCATAATGCATGACCCCACATTTTTATGCCCCCCCGGAATCTCCGATTCGGGGGGCATATAGTTTTTGGCCTGTCTGTCTGTCTGCACGTTGGTTGGTCTGTCTGTCTGTCTGTCTGTCTGTCTGTCTGTCTGTCTGCACAAAAAAAACTTTAACCTTGACCACTTCTTTTGAACCATAACAGGTACGGCTACCATATTTCACATGTGTATTCCTTGTGACATGACCTTTCTGTCAGTACCAACATTTTTGACCTTGCGACCTTGACCTTTGACCTAGATGTAGTTTTTGGCTTGTCTGCACGAAAAAAACTTTAACCTTGACCACTACTTTTGAACCATAACAGGTACGGCTACCATATTTCACATGTGTATTCCTTGTGACATGACCTTTCTGTCAGTACCAACATTTTTGACCTTGCGACCTTGACCTTTGACCTAGATGTAGTTTTTGGCCTGTCTGCACGAAAAAAACTTTAACCTTGACCACTACTTTTGAACCATAACAGGTACGGCTACCATATTTCACATGTGTATTCCTTGTGACATTACCTTTCTGTCAGTACCAAAATGTTTGACCTTGCGACCTTGACCTTTGACCTAGATGTTGCCATTCTCGAAAAAACCTTTAACCTTGGCCATTACTTTTGAACCATAACAGGAACGGCTACCATATTTCACATGTGTATTCCTTGTGACATGACCTTTCTGTCAGTACCAACATTTTTGACCTTGCGACCTTGACCACCTTTGACCTAGATGTTGCCATTCTCGAAAAAAACTTTAACCTTGGCCATTACTTTTGAACCATATCAGGTACGGCTACTATATTTCACATGTGTATTCCTTGTGACATGACCTTTCTGTCAGTACCAACATTTTTGACCTTGCGACCTTGACCTTTGACCTAGATGTTGCCATTCTCGAAAAAAACTTTAACCTTGGCCATTACTTTTGAACCATAACAGATACGGCTACCATATTTCACATGTGTATTCCTTGTGACATGACCTTTCTGTCAGTACCAACATTTTTGACCTTGCGACCTTGACCTTTGACCTAGATGTTGCCATTCTCAATTTTTTTTTTAACCTTCCCCACTTCTTTTGAACCATAACAGGTAAGGCTACCATATTTCACATGTGTATACCTTGTGACATAACCTTTCTGTCAGTACCAAAATTTTTCACCTTGCGACCTTGACCTTTGACCTAGATGTTGCCATTCTCGAAAAAAACTTTAACCTTGACCACTACTTTTGAACCATAACAGGTACGGCTACCATATTTCACATGTGTATTCCTTGTGACATGACCTTTCTGTCAGTACCAACATTTTTGACCTGGCGACCTTGACCTTTCACCTATTGGGGGCATCAGTGTTTCACAAACACATCTTGTCTTTGGATTGTTTTAAAGCTAGGAGGTAACTCATTTCAATGATATATGGTGTTCTACATGAGAAACGCTTAGAAAGTGTGACAATTGAGGACTGAAACTGGTCGATTTACATCGAAACAAAGAAGGATTTGCTTTGGTGTATTGTAACCTATATGACATTACATTTAACTCGATGTTCGAAAGTGAACATGAATAAGTTTTTTTGTATTTTCATTACATGTTTTCGCAATTTTGTGAGTGATATTTTAAATGAACTGTACATGTATTTTTTCTTTAAAAGAAATGATCACACACACACACACACAATGAGTTACAATAAATGATAACATGATGTGTGCATTTGATGGAAATTTAAATACATTTACCTAAATTCAGATATTGCATTAAAACACAATACATCGTCAAGTACATCAAACAAATTTGCAGCAGATGACTTTGAAAACTTTAAGGATGAACATTAATGAAATTTTAACTATTGAATGAAATTGAAAACAGTATGGCAAAAGAAGAATATTGCTAATCGTGAGCAATTTCTTTCTGCCTAAAGACATTTGCTGCAGATCCAAAATGTGTTTACATATAGGACATCATTTAACCCTTTCCCACTTGCAGATGCATTTTGACTCATCTGCAGCAGACAACTTTTTTTGGCAGAAGGAGAAAATACTCATCATGAGCAATTCAAAAATAGAAATGTCTCGTCCCGCTGCTTTTTAGCTCACCTCAAGGTGAGTTATTGTGATTGCCTTTTGTCCGGCGTGTGTCGTCTGTCTTGTGTCAACATCATCTCAGTAACCAGTGGGTCAATTGAGATGAAACTTAACAGAAAGCATCCTCTCAATGACCTCACCAGAATTCCTTCAAATGTTTGGGATCCATGCAGAATTCTGGTTTCCATGGCAACAAAATGAAAAAAACTTCAAAATTCTTCTTCTCCAGAACTCCATGGTTGGCAGATTTTCAAATAATTTTGTAGAAATGTTCCTTGGATGACCCTCTATCAGATTCCTTCAAGCCATGTTGATTGGTCTAAAAACATGGCCACCAGGGGTCAGGGCTATTTTGCCTTATATGGCTATAGTGAAAACTTAAAAAATCTTCTCCTCCGAAAGTGTCAGGCCGATTTTCAAATAATTTTATAGAAATGTTCCTAGGGTGACCCCATATCAGATTCCTTCAAGCCAGGTTGATTGGTAGGAAACTATGGCCGCAAGGGGCGGGGCTTATGTAAAGAAAAAAAGAAAATCAGGTGAGCGATCCAGGGCCATCATGGCCCTCTTGTTTTAACTTTATTCAATAATCAGTCTTTTATTTATTGAGATGTTCTATATTATTGCTCAGATGTTTTCAATGGTGTCTGCAGAAGATTTGTTGTATGAGGGAAAGGGTTAATAAAGCTAACCGCTCATTTTTATCTCCAGATGATTTGGTACTCCAAGAAGATTTGATCCAGATGTTGCCCATGGTGAACGAAGCCACCGCCATGGGTGAAGAGTTAAACAAGGGAGTAAAGTATGAAATCACGCTTGTGTCCCCACAGGCCAGAGGTCTGAAGACTGGAAAAACAGATGTAAGATAATTAACTCTCATGGAGTCGCATTTTGAAAGATCTGCTTCAAACGACTATGATGTACTTTTGCCACATTGTTTTTAACTCTATTCAAGAAGTATACTTTCATTGGAACCAATTTGTTACATTTTAGCCTAGATAAAATTGCAAAGTCATCTGCTGCAGATTTGTTGTAAATGGGAAAGTTTATAGCGTATATAATCTCCTGTACATTGAACTGTTGCTGTCATGTGACAGATTTAACCAATGAACACAAACATTTTTAACCTGTTTTACCATACATCTTCTGGGGTTGTAGGATGTTGTGGCATATCTTCATCGGTTGTAGGACATTGCAGCCAACGGATGTTTCAGCCTAGCATTTTTTGGCCAGCTATTTTCAGGTTTAAAGTCAGAATTGTCAAGTAATGATTGATTCTGTAAAACATTATTAAGACATTTTTGAAAATCTTGACATTTATCATGTGGAAAAATTGTTAATTCATCGGTTGGGAAAAAGTCATTTTATGTGTTTAATGTTTTGTGTCAGTTTGTTTGATTTAATACAGATATTTAACATAGTTAAAACCTAGTTATTAGGATGATGATGTCAAGGCAGCGTCAAACTCACCTACGTTACAAAAATATCTTTAGTTACAGTTGACATACTGTAACCAAACTTATCTCAATTATAGAGATTTCCTAATTTTTGACAAAATTTGTTCAAAGTCGTCTGCTGCAGAATTGTCGTATGAGGGAAAGGGTTAAGTAACAGCGACCTTGACCTTGAACTACATTGTGGCAAAAGGAGAAATTGCTCATTCTGAGCAATTACTTCTTTTGTCATTATGTTTTAAAAAAGCTGTCTGCTGCAGAGGCGTCAGAAAGCGTCTATATGAGGGAAAGGGTTAAGATAGACAAATGGTTGAAACTCAATACATTAGTTACAGTATACATTTATTATAACTAAACATGGTATGTAATTGTTCCTTAAATGGAAACATGTTTTCTGCAGTTGGCATGTTCTTATACACACACAACATTCAACAAAAAAGCTTAATTATAATTCTCAAAACACAGGCTGAAATTCTTCTGTCAATCATTGAAAACCTTGTTTTCGTTGCATTGCGGCATTTCTTGTTTGATAATTGTTTAACCCTTTCCCTCATATAGACGCTTTCTGACGCCTCTGCAGCAGACGGCTTTTTGAAAACATAGTGACAAAAGAAGAAATTGCACAAAACGTGCAATTTCTCCTTTTACCACAATGTTTTCTACTTTTTTTCATAGGTTATCCATTCAATTATGGAGATTTTCTATGTTTTGACAAAATATGTTCAAAGTCGTCTGCTTCAGAATTGTTGTATGAGGGAAAGGAATAATTTATTCTCATTATTATTTGACTACAGGTTATGGTAAAGATGTTGGCTCTTGATGGTACTAACAACAGCTGGCTGTGGGATCGAAACAAGTTTATAAACAGGAAGTACATTATGCAGGAGATGTACCAGAACTATGTGGAGGGAGATCAAGATTGGGACGTAGCACAGGTATTTAGTAGTCATGCTCTTTAAAAAACAACCATAAACCTTCTTGAATGCTTCTTCATCCAGATCAGACTGCACTGGTTGGTATGGATCTAATTGGCCACAATTGACCTTTTGTAAGGAAAAGAAATTTTCTTGTCCATAAGTACTGGTCTGATTAGATTTGGCACAAAAACATGGGTGACAGGGCACTGGGCTGATTTTTTATGCGCCCGTTTTTTTAAACGGGATGTGTTATAGTTTTACCTGCGGCGTACAGGCGGATGGACGGGCGGCGTCCAGTATGTTGTCCACTAAATAACTTTAGAAGCCTTTGTCCAATCATCACCAAATTTAGGCAGCATGTGTATTGGCATAATATCTTGGACAACTTTGATGACTAGCCATATCGCTCTAGTCAATCGAGAGTTATCGCCATTTAATTATAGAAATTACCTAAAATTGGTCTTGTCTGCTCAATAACTTTAGAAGCTTTTGTCCAATCACCACCAAAGTCGGTCAAAATGTGTATTAGCATAATATCTTGGTTAATTTTGTAAAAATGGGTCATGTCAGGTTAAAAAGTATCACTAGTTTCACAATATAACCCGACTATTCAGAGTTATGGCCCTTGTATTACTTAATATATAAAGTTTATTTTGTCCGTGCTGTAACTTGAATACATTTTATTTGATCATCATTAAATTTAGACATTATGTTGATGGCAGAAAATTTTGCTCAGGTTCGATAACTAACCACGTTATCTTATTCACTCCACACTTATGTCCTTCAAAAAGGCAAAAACTGTATTAACAGTGTTCGCTCTCTAAATTTGCATGACATACAACCAATTATCATTATACTTGGTCTCAAAAAAACAGGCCGGGCGTATTTTGTGACAGTTTGCGTTTTTGTTCTTATATGTATTAAGTAGAAACTCTAAAAATATTCTTGTCCAAAGTACTTACCTAATTTGAAAATAATTTGGCACAAATGTTTCTTATGTGACCTTCTACAAAAATTGTTCAAATTATTCTGATCCATTGTAAAACATTGTCACAGGCTCGTTGTTCTCATATATTTATGAATATTGCCTTGGCACAAATATTTCTTGGGTGACCCTCTACCAAAATGATTAAAATCATTCCAATTTGTAGAAAAACATGGCCACCAGTAAAGAGTTCACCAGGGTCAGGTCATCAGTGCAAACCGTGGTCAGGTCATCAGTGCAACCTGGGTCACAACATGGGTGCAAACCTAGGTCACATCATCAATGCAAACCGTGGTCAGGTCATCAGTGCAAACCTGGGTCACATCATCAGTGCAAACCTGGGTTAGGTCATCAGTGCAAACCTGGGTCACATCATCAGTGCAAACCTGGGTCAGGTCAACAGTGCAAACCTTGGACAGGTCATCAGTGCAAACTTTGGTCACATCAGTACAAACCTTGGTCAGGTTATCAGTACAAACCTGGGTTAGCCTTGGTCAGGTCATCAGTACAAACCTGGGTCAGGTCATCAGTGCAAACCTTGGTCAGGTTATCAGTGCAAACCTTGGTCAGGTCATCAGTGCAAACCTTGGTCATGTCATCAGTACAAACCTGGGTCAGGTCATCAGTACAAACCTGGGTCAGGTCATCAGTACAAACCTGGGTCAGGTCATCAGTACAAACCTGGGTCAGGTCATCAGTACAAACCTTGGTCAGGTCATCAGTGCAAACCTGAGTCAGGTCACCAGTGCAAACCTGGGTCAGGTCACCAGTGCAAACCTGGGTCAGGTCATCAGTGCAAACCTGAGTCAGGTCTTCAGTGCAAACATAGGTCACATCATCAGTGCAAACCTGGGTCACATCATCAATGCAATCTGGGTCACATCATCAGTGCAATATATATTAGGTGATCAGTCCAAACATAGGTCACATCATCAGTGCAAACCTGGGTCAGGTCATCAGTACAAACCTGGGTCAGGTCATCAGTACAAACCTTAGTCAGGTCATCAGTACAAACCTTGGTCAGGTCATCAGTACAAACCTGGGTCAGGTCATCAGTACAAACCTGGGTCAGGTCATCAGTGCAAACCTTGGTCAGGTCATCAGTGCAAACCTGGGTCACATCAACAGTGCAAACCTTGGTCAGGTCATCAGTACAAACCTTGGTCAGGTCATCAGTACAAACCTGGGTCAGGTCATCAGTACAAACCTGGGTCAGGTCATCAGTACAAACCTGGGTCAGGTCATCAGTGCAAACCTGGGTCAGGTCATCAGTGCAAACCTGGGTCAGGTCATCAGTGCAAACCTGGGTCAGGTCATCAGTGCAAACCTGGGTCAGGTCATCAGTACAAACCTGGGTCAGGTCATCAGTACAAACCTGGGTCAGGTCATCAGTACAAACCTGGGTCAGGTCATCAGTGCAAACCTGGGTCAGGTCATCAGTGCAAACCTGGGTCACATCAACAGTGCAAACCTTGGTCAGGTCATCAGTACAAACCTGGGTCAGGTCATCAGTGCAAACCTTGGTCAGGTTATCAGTGCAAACCTGGGTCAGGTCATCAGTACAAACCTGGGTCAGGTCATCAGTACAAACCTGGGTCAGGTCATCAGTACAAACCTGGGTCAGGTCATCAGTACAAACCTGGGTCAGGTCATCAGTACAAACCTGGGTCAGGTATTATGGGGGCTATATAGGAGTCACGCTTTTCGGTCCATCCGTCTGTTGGTCTGTGGACTTTTTAGCTCGACTATTCGAAGAATATGAGAGCTTTACTACTCGCCCCAGCGTCGGCGTCCGGTTAAAGTTTTAGGGCAAGTTGGCATTTTCATTCATAAGTATTTGTGCTAGGGCTTTCATATTTGGAATATAGTTACATCTTATACCTTTCTTCACATTGAATGCTGTAGGTGCTGATTGTGACCTTCTTTTTGGGATAAAAAACATGAATTTCGGTGGTTAAAGTCTTAGGGCAAGTTGGATTTTTTTTTTCTCAATAAATACTTGTGCTAGGGCTTTCATATTTGGAATATAATTACATCTAATACCTTTCTTCATATTGTATGCTGAAGATTCTGAGTGTGACCTTCTTTTTGGGGTAAAAGATATGATTTTGGCCGGTTAAAGTTTTAGGGCAAGTTGGCATTTTCATTTAATTTTTTAATTTTTCTCAATAAGTATTTGTGCTAGGGCTTTCATATTTGGAATATAGTTACATATTATACCTTTCTTCACATCGAATGCTGAAGATGCTGAGTGTGACCTTCTTTTTGGGGTAAACAATCTGATTTTGGGTGGTTAAAGTTTTAGGGCAAGTAGGAATTTTCATTTATTTTTAACTTTTTCTCAATAAGTACTTGTGCTAGGGCTTTCATATTTGGAATATAATTACATCTAATACATTTCTTCATATTGTATGCTTAAGATGCTGAGTTATACCTTCTTTTTGTGGTAAAAGACATGATTTTGGGTGGTTAAAGTTTTAGGGCAAGTTGACATTTCATTTGATTTTTTGATTTTTCTCAATAAGTACTTGTGTTAGAGCTTTCATATTTGGAATATAATTACATATAATACCTTTCTTCACATTGTATGTTGAAGATGCTGAGTGTGACTTTTTGAGTGTAAAAAACATGATTTTTTTTTTTGATTTTGAGAATTATAGCTAAATTCATAATATTTGGTTACATTCCTTTCTAATTGTGATCATTCATTTATCAAATATAATTCTTCAACATATCAAATGGGATTTGGTGTCAAACATTTGGAAAACCTTTTTTCAAGGTTTTGCTTTTTTTGGACTCGGTCAGTTTGAACATTTGCGTTTAGCTCACAAGTTTCATCGTTCAAATCACTTCATACTTTACACATTTGTTAAGGACCATCGTACAATTAGATTAGATAACTCCATTGTATCCTAAAAACAGAGTTATGGCCCGTGATTGACTTAGGAAATTTGATTTTTAAAATATATATTTAAATGTATGTTCTATTCAGTTGCTTTTACATATAGAGTATTTAATGTGATTTAATAGCACTTAAGTGCAATATAATGAAATAGTGCTTTATGTGAATAAGCGGCATATAGTCGAGCGCGCTGTCCTCCGACAGCTCTTGTTTGTGAACACTATCAGCAATCAGCTATCAGCAATCCTTGGTCAGAATTCAATATAACTTTACAAGAATTATTGATACCAATCCTAGTTGTGCATATTGTTGGCGTGTTGCACTGGAATTAATTTTAAATGAGTTATGGCCCCTTGAATTTCTCATACATATGTATATTGTCAGGCACCAGATGGGGGTATTTATCACCTTTCAGTTAGGACCATCATGGTTCTGTTGTTCACGAAAGTCATGTGCAGGTGAGGTTAACCCTTTACTTAGATAGTTAAGACCTTTGCAATAGAGGTATTTTAAAAACATTGGGGAAAAAGAATAAATTGCTTTTTTTGAACAATTTCTCCTTTCCCAACAAAAGTATACTAGTAAAGAACTTACAATTGTAACCTCAGATAATTTCAAATTTAAACGACATTTGAAATTTCTTATTAGGTGAATGGAATGGATACGATATTTATTCCAGGACAAAGATCCTTTCTGGGAACCAGCTGACTTGGAACAGTTGATCGGTACCACTCATGTACTGCTTCAGTCCTTGGCATACAACATAGAACTGGAGGAAAATTTGGCCATCGCTGACTATAAGGGCAATGATCAAGGTCACCTGGATGTTGCCATCATACCCTGTAACAAAGATTTCACATCAGTTAATGAAGATGACTTTGTGGAAGATCCAAAAGAATTGGTATAATTATATAAATTATATGAGCCGTGATTCCGGAAAACCAACCTTACCATGCTTATGACATGTTTAGATCATGATCAGCCTGTCCATCCATGCACCCACAGTTACACTGTCTGCCAGAAGTTTCTGGAAGCTTTCTGTTCAAAACTGACAAACCATGCAGACCAGATCAAACTGCACAGGTGAGCTGATTGATCTGGATCTTCCAATATCACAAATGCTGTATGGTTGGTTATCATAAAGAACAGATCAATCAAAAAGCATATTCCATAGAAAAACAAAATATTGCTTTATATTTAAAAAAGTGGTGAAGAGCCAGTGTAGATTCACATGAACATGTTAATATTTTTATTTAATCTAGAACTTCACCATTCAACTGTTAAACACCGGAGATTTCTATAAATTTCTGTCAAGGCTGACCATTGTGATAGATTAAACCTTATCCGTCTATGACACATCTTTGAAAGCATCTAGGAAGAAAAATTTGCTGATATGATTTGTTGAACTTTCTAGAAAAAAATGAATATGCCACATTGTTTTCAACTTGGTACAAACACATTGTTTTCAACCTGGTGCAAAGGTACAAACGTTTACTTCAGATTGTTGCCATGTTATTTTCAAAGTTAAGCAGGGACGTAGATAAGAGGGATACGTAACTAAGTTGTATACTAAAATATCACCCGTCCAAACAGTTGTAGAAAGTAAAACTCAAAAACTATTGAAGATATGAAAACAACTAAGATATTTTCCGAAAGGTTAAACATTGTTCTCTTGCAATAGATAAAAGTATTTTGATACACTACACTTTTTGATGATATTTTATCATTATGAATAATGTCAGTCTATCAATTTTTGGAACAAAATTAATAATATTCAGAAATCACAATACCTGTGTCTTTTAAACCAGTCATTATTCAGAATACAAAGAAATTCCAGTTGTTCAATGTATTTCTAACTTTAGTTGAAATTTTAAGCTTTCAAAATATGTATGTTATGTGCCAAATATGACTTAAAAGTTTTATTTGATACAAAATGTGAAAATTTGGACAACTTTATTTCTCCATGTGATATTTTAACCAGATATCAGGTGTACAGGTGGAGTTGCTTACCCTACGTCCCTGAGTAAAGTAAGGACTATCATAGTAACATTTCTATGCAATACATAAATATTTCAGACTGGAAAACCATTTTTCTGTAAACTGGTTATAAAAGGTGCTAAAGGATTACCAGCCAATATTGATAAGGTGAGCCTCTTCTTCTTGTTTCATTTAGTATACCCCCTTCGAAGAAGAGGAGGTATATAGGAGTCACTGTGTTGGTTTGTCTGTCTGTCGGTCGGAAGCCATATTTTGAAGCCATATTTTGTCCGGTCTATTTCTTACAAATCACTGGGTGGAATTCAATAAAATTTTACATTAAACTTCTATACCAAGAGGAGATGTGCATATCCTAAAGGGGTTACAATTGCATATTATTTTAAAGAGTTATGGCCCTTTTACTTTTTAAGTTATGGTGTAGGTCAAGGTGCTGTTTAGGGGGTATTTATCATCTTCAGTGATAGTTCTAGTTTCAGTTTAATGCTGTTTTCAATAGTAACTCACACCTGTATTCCAAACCACATTATCCCTAGGCAACAGGCTACCTTTCAGCATAGACTAGTTTAGCCTGAACATTATTTCTTCTTTGTGCATGCTACAAGGCAACATGCTACCTTTCAGCATAGACTAGTTTAGCCTGAACATTATTTCTTCTTTGTGCATGCTACAAGGCAACAGGCTACCTTTCAGCATAGACTAGTTTAGCCTGAACATTATTTCTTCTTTGTGCATGCTACAAGGCAACAGGCTACCTTTCAGCATAGACTAGTTTAGCCTGAACATTATTTCTTCTTTGTGCATGCTACAAGGCAACAGGCTACCTTCCAGCATAGACAAGTTTAGCCTGAAACATTATTCCACCTTTGTGCTTGATACCAGGCAACAGGCTACCTTTCAGCATAGACTAGTGTAGCCTGAAACATTCTTCCTCCTCCGTTGTGCCTGCTACAAGGCAACAGGCTAACTTTCAGCATAGACTAGTGTAGCCTGAAACATTCTTTCTCCTTTGTGCTTGCTATAAGGCAACAGGCTACCTGTCATAATTATGCTTTCATACTTTATGGGTTTCAACAAGTGAGAGACATATTGATCCTAAGGTCCATAGGCTGTCCACCTCCTACATACACAAATCTTAGGCAAAAACTATTGAATATCTCTACGCATGAGAGTATGATTATGGAATAGAATTGAAAGTGTTGTGGTAAAAGGAGAAAATGCTAACAGCTAGCAGTTTCTCCATTTGCCACATTTTTTTCAAAAGGCATCTGCAGCAAATACTTAAAAGTGTGGCTACATATGGGCAAGGTTTTAATTCCTGAGATGATCTGTGGAGTTTTCCTACATACTTGGCACAAATACTGGTTCAGTCTCGGAACCCAAGTTAATCATTTCTTACCTACAGACATATTTTGACACATCTTTTGCGAACTAATCATGACAACATTGTGACAAAAGGTTATATCTCAGGCAAACTTACAACATAGCCATATGTTTCCTGTCATTCTTGGTGGCCAGTGTGTCTCTTGGCTTTCTCTAGCCGAGTCCCGGTAGTTCAGTCGGTAATGACGCAGGCTGTCAATCCAGGGGTTGTGAGTTCGAATCCCGGCTCGGCCAACTTTATTTCCGATGTTTGACAAAAGTCAATGTGACAAGCGCCATTCGTCTTCCACCTATGAGCTAAGTCTATGTGGAAAAGCAGCCAGTTGCTTGGGAAGATTGTTGTGTGGAGTACTGGTGATAGAAAACCAGGTAACACATGAGTAGGTGAACTGGCCGCAAAAGACTATGCGGAAAGGTAACCAGTTGCCTGGTAAGATTGTTGTGTGGGGTACGGTTGTGAGAAAGCCAAGATTGATTGATTGGGGTTTAACGCCATTGTTAACAATTTCTCAGTACAATCAATCTTGGCTTTCTCACAACCGTACCCCACACAACTATCTTGCCAGGCAACTGGTTACCTTTCCGCATAGACTGTTTCAGCCAATTGATGGATCAAATAGAAATGAATAAATGAGGCTAATCACAATGTTTTTGTCAATAATTGGAATGAATCAATGGCTGATCTGGTGATTAAGTTGTTGTGGCCTGATCACATGTGTATAATTTCTGTTCATATAATTATATGTTTCTAAAGTCAAAATATAGTCTAGTTGAAGCCCTGAAACCCTACATATGAATTATAATTATTCTTAATGTAGTCTAGTTGAAAGTCAGAAAGCGTCTGGAAAGGGTTATCTATTCAGTTGATATTGATGTTTCAGAGTTTCTGTCAGTACAAATTTTACCTGGAAGATAAATACACAGTAACCCAAGAGATGGCTGGTACAATCAACCCCGACTTTCATCATGAGAAAAAACTCTCCTTTAAAGCTGTAACGGACCAATTCCTTCAATATCTAAACAACGATTCGCTGACAATTGAAATTTGGGGCAGACAGAAAAGCAAAGATTCAAAGAAAAGTGTGGTAAGTCGAGATTAAATTTCTACCCCTGCAGCAAACATCTTGGTTGTCAAAATCTAGGTCACTAGGTCATTAGTCTGGTGAGCGCTTCAGGGCCATCATGGTCTCTTGTTTTGTTTTGCATCATTTTCTGTATGTCTTTGAAATTTATACTTCAGTTCAATCATAGGAAAAACCAACATTTACAAACAGTGTATACACAGATCAACCAGCATAGCCATATAATCTGATCTTTCCTGTATGCCATCTAGTTATACAGGAAAGTATCACTTAATCAATATACAGATGATATTTGAAATCTTTGTGGCAAAAGTAAACATCTTTCCTGTATGCCATCTAGTTATACAGGAAAGTATCACTAAACCAATATACAGATGATATTTGAAATCTTTGTGGCAAAAGTAAACATTGCTAAAAGAGCAATTTTTAGATCCACTGGCTGAAAGCCAGTCGAGCTTATGTCATGGCAAACTTTTTGCTTCAAACAACTTCTCCTCCCTAACCACTTGGCCAATTAGGATGAAACTTCATAGGTGACCCTCTATCAGATTCCCATTAAGCCAAGTTGATTGGTTGGAAAACATGGCCGCCAGGGGACGGGGCTATTTTGCCTTATTTGGCTATAGTGAAAACTTGAAAAATCTTCTCCTCCGAAAGTGTTTGGCCAATTTTCAAATAATGTTGTAGATATGTTCCTTAGGTGACCCTCTATCAGATTCCTTCAAGCCATGTTGATTGGTCAAAAAACATGGCCGCCAGAGGGCGGGGCTATTTTGCCTTATATGGCTATAGTGAAAAAATCTTCTCCTCCGAAAGTGTTTGGCCAATTTTCAAATAATGTTGTAGATATGTTCCTTAGGTGACCCTCTATCAGATTCCTTCAAGCCATGTTGATTGGTCAAAAAACATGGCCGCCAGAGGGCGGGGCTATTTTGCCTTATATGGCTATAGTGAAAAAATCTTCTCCTCCGAAAGTGTCAGGCCGATTTTCAAATCATTTTGTAGAACTGTTCCTAGGGTGACCTTCTTTCAGATTCCTTCATGCCATGTTGATTGGTCGAAGACTATGGACGCCAGGGGGGTGGTGCTATTTTACCTTATATTAAAAACTTAAAAAATCTTCTTCTCCAAAAGTGTCTGGCTGATTTTCCCAAACAAGAGGGCCATGATGGCCCTGGAATCGCTCACCTGATTTTTTTTTTCACTTTACCTATATAAGCCCCGCCATCTGGAGGGCATAGTTTCCAACCAATCAACTTGGCTTGAAGGAATCTGATAGAGGGTCACCCTAGGAACATTTCTACAAAATTATTTGAAAATCGGCCTGACACTTTTGGAGGAGAAGATTTTTTAAGTTTTCACTATAGCCATATAAGGCAAAATAGCCCCGTCCCCCCTGGGGGCCATGATTTTTGACCAATCAACATGGCTTGAAGGATTTCTGATAGAGGGTCATCCAAGGAACATTTCTACAAAATTATTTGAAAATCGGCCCAACACTTTTGGAGAAGAAGATTTTTTAAGTTTGCACTATAGCTATATAAGGCAAAAAAGCCCCGTCCCCCCTGGCGGCAATGATTTTCGACCAATCAACATGGCTTAAAGGAATCTGATAGAGGGTCATCCAAGGAACATTTCTACAAAATTATTTGAAAATCGCACAACACTTTTGGAGGAGAAGATTTTTTAAGTTTGCACTATAGCTATATAAGGCAAAATAGCCCCGTCCCCCCTGGCGGCCATGTTTTTCGACCAATCAACATGGCTTCAAGGAATCTGATAGAGAGTCACCCAAGGAACATTTCTACAAAATAAGTTCAAAATCTGCCAACCAGTTTTGGAGAAGAAGAATTTTGAAGTTTTTTTCGTTTCGTTGCCATGGAAACCAGAATTCTGCATGGATCCCAAAAATTTGAAGGAATTTTGGTGAGGTCATTGAGAGGATGCTTTCTGTGAAGTTTCATCCCAATTGACCCACTGGTTACTGAGGAGAAGATGTTGAAGATATTTTAAGTTTTCACTATAGCCATATAAGGCAAAATAGCCCCGGCCCCCCCTGGCGGCCATGTTTTTCGACCAATCAACATGGCTTGAAGGAATCTGATAGAGGGTCACCCAAGGAACATTTCTACAAAATAATTTGAAAATCAGCCTGACACTTTCGGAGGAGAAGATTTTTTAAGAATTGTGAAGTTTTTTTCATTTCGTTGCCATGGAAACCAGAATTCTGCATGGATCCCAAAAATTTTAAGGAATTCTGGTGAGGACATTGAGAGGGTGCTTTCTGTGAAGTTTCATCCCAGTTGACCCACCGGTTACAGAGGAGAAAATGTTGACGGACGCCGGACATAGGGCGATCACAATAACTCACCTTGAGCACTTTGTGCACAGGTGAGCTAAAAATTGTAGAAATGTTCCTAGGGTGACCCTCTATCAGATTCCTTCAAGCCATGTTGATTGGTGAAAAAACATGGCCATCCAGGGTCTGTTTTGAGATTTAAATTTTGCCTAATGGCCATAGAGCGATACTGGCCCTCTTGGGCCTCTTGTTCCGTTTGCTACAATCCCTTATAGCCAAACTTTCATTATGGAGATTTTCCATATTTTGCCCTGAAGTTTTCAGTCGTCTACTGCAGATTTGTTGTATAGCCCTTTCCCTCATACGACAGTTCTGCAGCAGACGACTTTGAACGTATTTTGTCAAAACATAGAAAATCTCCATAATTGAATGGATAACCTATGACAAAAAGTGGAAAACATTGTGGCAAAACGTGCAATTTCTTCTTTTGTCACTATGTTTTTTCAAAATGCCGTCTGCTGCAGAGGCGTCTAAAAGCGTCTATATGAGGGAAAGGGATAGGGGAAAGGGTCAAGCATTTAGGGAATTTTAAGGACTAATAAAATAGGAATGTTTACAATCTGGTAGTAATTTCCAATGAGTCTAACCCTTTCCTATAACAAATCTGAAGTAGACCAATTTGAAAACATCTCCGCAAATATACAAAAAAATCGCTGAAATATAAATGACAGTATAAATATTAGGGATGGGAACAAATAATCGGATTTTAGAAAATGAATAACTTTTTTTTACGACATGATATTAAAGAAATAAACATTAATTTTGCAATCAAAAAATTATTAATGTCTTACAGAAATCGCGAGTTGGAGCTAATCACATTTAAGGCTGAGGTGATAAAAAGTGTGTATGTGGCATCAGTAATGTTTTTATAACATATATGTTAAAATTAAATAACACCATCTGTACACACCGGAACACTTTTTCAGTCAGTCTGGACTGTTACTTTAAAAAAAAAATGATGATCCGAATGACAACTTACATTGTGGACTGTATTTTTTCCTAAATCATTTTCCACTTTTATTGTTATAAAAAGTTCCGGATTTGTTTTGCCCTGAAGTCGGGAAAGTTTTTTGCCGCAAATTTACTTTATAAACGTGTGAAATTGAACACTTTGAAGCCGACGCATATCATTCACAAATTTATTGTTAAGTAAAAACAAAGTAAAAACTTAAGTATTTTATAATTGAACAAAGAAACATCATACACGAGTCACTTCACGAAATACCTTATCAAAATTGCAACAGATGTATTCGAGTTTTCTTCTTGAATTACGTAAACTTTAAAGTTAAATATATCTGTTAAACCTTTCCCACATTCACACGCTTTCTGATGCCCTAGCAGCAGACGACTTTCGAAAACATTGTGACAAAAGAAGAAATTGCCTTTATGCTTTCAAAGTTGACTGCTGCAGACTGCTGTATGAGGGAAAAGGTTAAGCAAAAAAGTGATTACGCTTGAAAACATGTAATATATATACCTTAACAATACCTTACATAAGGATAACCGTTATTTTTTAAATGTAATGGTACCATTATTTGGATAAAACTAATTTCTGATACCGATATCAGATTCGGCTTACGAATATTTGAATATATTCGAATAAGTAAAACGAATATTCGGATATTGTTTTCAGTATTCGTTTCCATTTCTAATAATAATTGAATTTCGAAAAGTTTTCAAAATTCATCTGCTAAAGATTTGTCATATTTGAGAAAGGGGTAAGCATATAGGGAATGGTTAGGACTAATAAAAAACCCACAAGTGTGCAATCTGGTTGTATACTATCCAATTAGTCTAAAAACTGAAGGTCAGTTTTTGTATGACAAATTATCCTCTATCTCCAGCAGGCTCCACCGAAAGCAGCAGATAAAAGTAAAGGTGGTCAAGATACTGGTAAGAAAGATCAACCCAATGGTCAGGCCGGTACCAAAACAGTGCCACCTCCAGCGGTGAACAAAGAGATGCAGAAAGAATTAACGATGTATAAATCAAAAACCACTGACAATGATAAGAAAATGGTAAGTTAAAATAGGCCTTGATGAGGAAGAAAAATAGCTCTTCTCCTGATGATAAAATATTTAGCTCCACTGCCTAAAAGACAGTCAAGCTTATGTAATGGTACGTTCACTGTTTTATGTCTGTCCATTAACATTTTGCTTCGAACACTTTCACCTCTATAAAAACACTTGACATATTGTGACCAAATTCATATTTAGTATCTCCCCTAAAATCCTTCAAAAATGTTGTATCCATGCAGAATTCTGGTTGCCAAAAGAAGAAAAATGTTTATATCTTCTTAGAATTTTTTTTTGATTTTATAAATAACTTTGTAAAATGGATGACCATCGACCAGATTCCTGTATGTTTATTAGTCAAAAAGTATGGCTGCCAATGGGTAGGTTGTTTTGGCTTATTAAGTTAGTAGCCTTAGTAGGATGAATCATTAATTGGCCTTAAGGCAATATTGGTGACTTGGAACTCTTGTATTACACCAAATACATCCACGGAAAGGCCGATCTTTAGCCAAAGTGTCTCTTAAAATCCTTTGTTTGCATAGAAATTAATGTATACCTTTCCCAGAAAGCATTGAATATGTGACATTGAGTTTAAATTCATTGTAAATATGTATAGGATATCGAAAAATATGAGAGCTATACTACTCACCCTGGCGTCCACGTCACACCTTGGTTAAGGTTTTGTATGCAAGTACTTATATACTACATGTATTGCATTGAAACTTTCTACAACCCTACCCAACTATCACAACTATGTAGATAATCAAGTTGGATAACTCTATCCTGCATATTATACAAGTTATTGCCCTTTTTAGCTCGCCTATTCGAAGAAATAGGGGAGCTTATGTTATCACGTCCGCGTTGGCGTTGGCGTCCGCGTTGCCAGCTTGGTCAAACCTTTGTGTGCAAGGCCTTTTCTCAGACACTGTGTATGCTGTTGCTTTGAAACTTCACACACTTATTCAGGATCTTTAGGGGACCTTGTATGTCAAGTCCCATAACTCTAGAATGGATTTTGACTGAATTGTGCCCCTTTTTGGACTTAGAAATTTGGTCAAACCTTTGCGTGCAAGGCCTTTTCTCAGACACTGTGTATGCTGTTGCTTTCAAACTTCACACACTTATTCAGGGTCATTAGGGGACCTTGTATGTCAAGTCCCATAACTCTGGAATGGATTTTGACTGAATTGTGCCCCTTTTTGGACTTAGAATTTTGGTCAAACCTTTGCGTGCAAGGCCTTTTCTCAGACACTGTGTATGCTGTTGCTTTGAAACTTCACACACTCATTCAGGGTCATTAGATGACTTTTTATGTCAAGTCCCATAACTCTGAAATGATTTTTGACTGAATTGTGCCCCTTTTTGGACTTAGAATTTTGGTCAAACCTTTGCGTGCAAGGCCTTTTCTCAGACACTGTGTATGCTGTTGCTTTGAAACTTCACACACTTATTCAGAGTCATTAGATGACCTTGTATGTTAAGTCCCATAACTTTAGAATGGATTTTGACTGAATTGTGCCCCTGTTTGGACTTAGAATTTTGGTCAAACAGACACTGTGTATGCTGTTGCTTTGAAACTTCGCACACTTATTCAGGATCATTAGATTTAAAAGGCCTAAAAGGGCCTGTATGGACTTGGTTAACATTTGCATGCAAGTATTGAGAAGGTGTATTATCTTGCAATAGGTGATACTGTGTGACTTTACCTAATGCTATAACTGTTCTGAAGTAGGCCCTGATAAACGATGGCCCTGATAGGCGAGCTATATTGTCATCCGACAACTCTTGTTTTACTTAGAAATTCTGGTTAAAGTTTGGCGTGCAACTAAATTAAAGAGTCAATATCTCAGTATTTACTTGATGCATTGCATTTAAACTGTATACAACCCTACCCAACTATCAAACCTATGTAGATTCTCAGGTAAGATAACTCTATCCCGCATTTTATGCAAGTTATGGACCTTTTTTTACTTAGAAATTCTGGTTAAAGTTTTGTGTGCAACTAAATTAAGAGTCCAGTATTTACTCAATTCAATATACTTTATTTAACAACGGTAACACAATGAACAATAAAAACATCAGTTATCTCCCTTGTAGCCGTCAACAATAAACATTGATCAAAGATTATATTTGCACATAAGCATTCTAAACATATTTAAACAAATGTATATACAGTATATATATGTCCAATTCTTAAATAATGAACACTGTGAGCGGCTTTCCTGAAAAATTCATAAAATGATATCCATAGCTGTCATATTAAAATTTTCTTTTCCAAGAAGATAGTTTCTGTTATGTTTGCGAAACATGTCTAATTTAACACAGGTACGAATTTGCACCGGAATTTTATTCCATACAACCATGGCAGAATATTGGAAAGTGATTTGATTAATGGATGAGGAATATCGTTTCTGTTTTTGGAACGAAGATTATAATTTGCTGATGCATCTGTTTCATTAATAAGTACTCACCCGGTTTGATAAATACACAGGAGCTAGATTGTGAAAAGCTTTGTAAATTAAAACACCCATATGGGAATTTCAACATTGAAAGAATTCAATTAGTGTTAAAAAGAACCTACTCCACAGAACATAGTGACATGATTTTTCAACTAATTTCCTATAAATATTTCTATGCAACATAGGGCTATTTGGGCTATTTCGCTTTATGACAGTGGGTGGAATCTTGGTCTCTTGATATATTTTATGGGTACATCAATTTATTTTACAGGATTCTATGTCCTCATACATACAGCAACAGAAGGCGCAAGGTCATACAGCAATGACGGTAGGTTAGACCTTATACCAGAATATTATATCTTTATGATTACCCTTCCCGACGACAACAAATCTGTTGCAGACAACTTTGAAAATATCTTGGTAAAAATTTGCAAAATCTCCACTGGAAATCATTGATTTGATCATATTAAGTATGTTGACCTTGTTTGAAAGTGAAAGTAGAGAATGTGAAAAACCAGTTTCGTCCAAAATGATAGTAATTATTTTTGCTGAGTGAATTCTTTCATGCATAATGCATGCCCACCCACTTTCTTTTGATTATTTTAAAGCTTAGGGGTAACTCTTTTCAATGATATAGCCGGTGTTCTTCATGAGAAACGCTTAGAAAGAGTGACAATTGAGGGTTGAAACTGGTTGATTTTCATTGAAACAAAGCAGGAATTTATTTGGTATATCGTGACCTAAATGATAAGATAATTTTCGAATAGAGTTAAAAATATTGTGGCTGATCATTATTAGCAATTTCTCCTTTTGTCACAATGATTTCAAACGTCATATGCTGCAGATGCATCGAAATATTTCTGCAAGTAGGAAAAGGTTTAGATTGATGGTATGTGTATATAAGTGTCTCAGTAATTTACAGACAACATTTTATTTATTTTTAAACATTGTGGCAAACTGAGAAATTGCTCATAATTTGTTCAACTATGTTCATAAATAACCTTCATTTGAAGAGATTTACCACATTTTTGCCTTAATATTTTCTGAAGCAGATTTGTTATATGAGGGAAAAAAATTCACAATTATGCAAAATGCTGTGCTTTTGTTGTTGTATATTGGAGAGAAGCCGATGGACACAACCTAGTGTGTTAAGTTTTTAGTTCACTTGGACTGTGTCCCAGCAAAGCGTATGTTCCCACCCTACAGCATGTGTTCGTGTCAATGTATGTTTCAGCCCTATGGCGTGTGTTAGTGTCAATGTATGTTTCAGCCCTATGGCATGTGTTAGTGTCAATGTATGTTTCAGCCCTATGGCGTGTGTTAGTGTCAATGTATGTTTCAGCGCTATGGCATGTGTTAGTGTCAATGTATGTTTCAGCGCTATGGCATGTGTTAGTGTCAATGTATGTTTCAGCCCTATGGCATGTGTTAGTGTCAATGTATGTTTCAGCGCTATGGCATGTGTTAGTGTCAATGTATGTTTCAGCCCTATGGCATGTGTTCGTGTCAGTGTATGTTTCAGCCCTATGGCATGTGTTTGTGTCAATGTATGTTTCAGCCCTATGGCATGTGTTCGTGTCAGTGTATGTTTCAGCCCTATGGCATGTGTTCGTGTCAATGTATGTTTCAGCCATATGGCATGTGTTAGTGTCAATGTATGTTTCAGCGCTATGGCATGTGTTCGTGTCAATGTATATTTCAGCCCTATGGCGTGTGTTAGTGTCAAATTTTAAATTGATATAATAATTATGTTTATAGTCATCTGCTTTAAAACATCTAAGGAAGAAAATGTAACTTCTTAAAATTTGGATGTACAATTATTTGTTACGGGCAATTCTCCTTCTTTCCCTACAATGCTGTCTGTATCAAGAATTGAGCCAGAATTGTTTTTCTTTCTGTTTACAGTTAGAGGATGTCGAGGCCCTGCTGGCAGGGCGCAAACCAGCTGGTAAGCCTGTTCAGACAGCAGCCCCGGTTGGAAACAACTCACAACCACAATCAAAAGCCTGCAGTATTCAGTAATCAGCTTAGTGGTCGTAGAGACTAGAATCTCTTCAGTATATAGACTTTACATACATTATATTTTGTGTATTCATATATTTACTGTTGTTATTTTCATAATTCTAAAAGTGGTCTGCTTTGAAAATATCTGAGAAAATTCAAGTGTGTTATTTTGTTCAAGAATTGAAAACATGAGAAAAGGGGAAAATTGCATATTTTGAGCAATATCTCCCTTTCCAACACTGTTTTTAATAAGTTGTGTGCTGCAAAAGTTGCCTTCATCGGGGGAAAGGTGAATGTAACTAAAAAAAAATATTATCATAACAATGACATTCATGTTCTTTTTAATGAAGATATCAGTTATATAAAAAGAATCTCCTAGAAAAATACAGGGAGAAGTCTTTTGGTGTTTAATAACTATATATCTGCTTGAAGTTTATATTCATGAATATTTCCCCAAAGTTTGTGCAAATTTCATTGAACCGTATGATGCATTTCATACATTATACTACTGTAATATACTACCGAGCCCCGGTAGCGACGCGGGCTGTCAATCCAGGGGTTGTGACTGGCTCTGCCAACTTTCCTTCCGACTTTTGACAAATGTCAATGCGACATGCGTCATTCCTCTTCCAACAATGGGCTGATTAAGTCTATGTGGAAAAGCAGCCAGTTGCTTGGGAAGATTGTTGTGTGGAGTACTGGTGTTAGAAAACCAGAAAATACATGAGTAGGTGAACTGGCCACCATGATATGACTGAGAAGATGTTAAAAACGGTGTTAAGCCCCAATCAACAACAACTACTGTGATATACCAATCTTTCTGGTTTTGAGGAGATTGTAGGCCTACCCCATTAAATGGTTAGAAAGTCACTTTATTAGTTAACTGTTGTTAACCAACATCTTTCAGTTTTAATCACACAATGTATGAATTACTAAAGAGCTACAAGACCATAGTTCAGAGGTAAAGTCACAATTGCCATTTTAGGGTCAGTAATTGCGTTCTATTATATAGTTTTGTTGCTTCTAGATATCAGTTTATATGGAATTTTGTAGACAAGACAAACAGTTGAATAACTGTTTTATAAAAAAAAAGAGTTGTCACCTACTGTAAAAAACAAGGGGTTGTGAGTTTAAAACCTGTTCCGCCCCTTATCTTTATCGGAAAGTAGCCAGCTGCCAGCAAGATTGTTGTGAAGAGAACTGGTGAGTAAAACTTGGTAAATTAACCCTTTCCCTCGTATAGACGCTTTCTGACACCTCTGCAGCAGACAGCTTTTTGAAAAAATAGTGATAAAAAGAATGAATTGCTCAGAACGAGCAATTTCTCCTTTCGCCACAATGTTTTCCACTTTGAGTCATAGGTTATCCATTCAATTATAGAGATTTTTTTATTTTTTGACAAAATATGTTCAAAGTTGTCTGCTGCAGAATTGTTGTATGAGGGAAATGGTTAATACAAGAAGACCATTGACATCATTGCAGCTATTTTTCTTTCATTTTCCCATAATGTTTTCAAAAGTAATATACTGCAGAGATGTCAAGTAATCTGTATGTTAGAAGTAAATTGTATTGAAGATCTTGTTAGATTGTGTGTTTGCACATGCCGATCTGAGAATTGGTTATCCATTCAATTACAGAGATTTTCTATTTTTCGTCAAAATATGTTCAAAGTCGTCTGCTGTAGAATTTTCATATGAGGGAAAGGGTTATGTGAACTGGCCGCCATAGAATATTGATGTTCAATCAATCAATCAATCAGTTATAAATATGATTTCATGTTTTCTACAACAATCATTCTAATTTGTGTTAGTTCTTGTTTTGAAGCGCCAATCAGGTGCTCTAAATTTAGAAATCAATCAAACTGTATTTCGTCTCACCGAACTGTTTATCTGAGAAGGCTCAATTGTTTTGTGAATCATTTAGATGAATGATTTTATTATGTGACTTTTACAAATTGATACATCAATTATCTGTGATACTTTTTAGCTCAACTTTGCACGAAGTGCTCAAGGTGAGCTATTTGTGACCACATTTTGTCCGCCGTCAACAATTGCCTTGATAACACTTTACAGGCTACATTTTGCATCCTATCTTAATGAAAGTTTATCAGTACATTCACCTCCATCAAATCTTTGACAAGTTTGACACTGGGCCATATAATGTCAACAACTAGGTCATTAGGTCAAATTGAAGAAAAATCTTGTCTTAATGATATCTAGGTCAAGTTTGAATATGGGTAATATTCGGCCAAAAGCTAGGTCACTTGGCTAAATTGATGGGAAATCATGTTAATGCTCTGCAGTCTGCATTTTTAACTTAAGCATGTTGAAACTTTATCAGAATGTTTGTCATGATGATATGTAGGCAAATTTTGAATTTGGGTCATGTCTGTTAAAAAACTTGGTCACAAGGCCAAATTGAAGGAAAATAGTGTTCAAACTCTGGAGGCCGCATTTGTTGTCCATGTTTGAATATGGGTCATATTAGGTAAACAAAATAGGACACTAGTCCAAATGAAGGAAAATCTTGTTAACACTCTGGAGGTTTCATTTGAATCTTCGTCTTGATGTGTTTTGCATTAGAAATCACATGGCATAATTCAGGTGAGCGATCTAGGGCCATCATGGCCCTCTTGTTTATTGTTAAATTGCAGGAATATCTGCTCCTTGTTAAACTAGGTTCTGTAAAACCAACCCATTTAGATCCAGATCTGCCGAAGCTTCCATGCGGTCTAAATTGGCTCTGTACAAGATGGTTTCAAGAAACTTATGTTAACTAGTATCATTTGAATCCGGTCACATAGAAGAGCAGGAAATTGTTTTTCCACAAATGTAATAATTACGTTAAGGTTGGTTTTCCTAGAGCCTCCGTCCATTCCGTCCGTCCATACTATTTGTTATGCAGTATATAGGTTGTGTACTTGCTAGATCTGACATTCCCTCCTTTAACCCATTCCCTCATACGACAATTCTGCAGCAGACGACTTTGATCGTATTTTGTCAAAACATAGAAAATCTCCATAATTGAATGGATAACCTATGACTAAAAGTGGAAAACATAGTGGCAAAAGGAGAAATTGCACGTTTTGTGCAATTTCTTCTTTTGTCACTATGTTTTCAAAAAGCTGTCTGCTGCAGAGGCGTCAGAAAGCGTCTATATGAGGGAAAGGGTTAATTCTATTTTTATAACCTCTTGTGTGAGTAATATACATGAGTGAGGCAATATTTATATTGACAATCATATATCATCTGTATCGGGTGTAGGTATTTATGTATTCATCACTTGTTAGAATTTGTCCCACACACAGCAAATCTGCAACAGACATTTGAAAACAAATCAGAAAAACTGTAGAAAATATTAATAAATGAAAGTATAATTTATGAATCTCGTTAAAAACATTGTGGCAAAAGGAGAAATTACTCATTATAATGAACGTATAATTTAATAAGAGTAAAGTTGAACATATTGCGGCAACGAAATTGCTCATTATGGGCAATTTCTTCTTTTGCCACAATGTTTTCAAGTCATCTGCTGCAGAGGCGTTGGAAAATGTCTGTATGTGGGCAATTCCCCATTATTGTACTTCAATCAGTAGGTACAGACATGCAGTCAGATTCTGCAAAGTACAAGAGCTTTCCTTTTCTTAACCCTTTCCCTCATATAGACGCTTTCTAACCCCTCTGCAGCAGACAGCTTTTTGAAAACATTGTGACAAAAGAAGAAATTGCTCAAAACGAGCAATTTCTCCTTTTGCCACTATGTTTTCCACTTTTAGTCATAGGTTATCCATTCAATTATAGAGATTTTTTTATTTTTTGACAAAATATGTTCAAAGTCGTCTGCTGCAGAATTGTTGTATGAGGGAAAGGGTTAATACAAGAAGACCATTGACATCATTGCAGCTATTTTTCTTTCATTTTCCCATAATGTTTTCAAAAGTAATATACTGCAGAGATGTCAAGCAATCTGTACGTTAGAAGTAAATTGTATTGAAGATCTTGTTAGATTGTGTGTTTGCACATGCCGATCTGAGAATTTCAACTACAATTATATTGTACAGTTCATATTGAATTCTTTGTACTTTCTTACTTTTTAAGGGAATTTTTCAGTATGGTATTTGTTATTAAAAATGTTCTCTGAAAAAAACTTGTTTTCTTGTAATACTGGCCTTTATTTCAAAGTGCTCAAGGTGAGCTACTGGGCACATTTTAACCATACTTCACAAAATTGTTCCAAGAAATAAATTATATTTATAATTATGGTTGCTGCTGCACAGAAAGGCTGCAAAATGACAGTGTATCTGATTTCGAGATAAATCTATAAATTCAAAATGTTACCAAAAAAGAGATAAAATTATCAAACTTATAAAATTCTTCAGCACAGACCACATGGCGGCTACCAGGGCTCCGGAAATTTTGAAATCTCAATTGGTCCGGTGGAATTGCCTTGCCTGAAATGTTTCTGACATCATTTTTTTACAAAACATTTCATAAATATCTCTTTTTTCCATGCAACTATACCGATCTTGAAAGGTTACAAAGGTCACATGACCTAAGCAAATTTATTCAAATCCCTTAAAACCCCAACAGCCAATCAGATGCACGAAATTATTGGATTGGTGACCTGCATATCAGATTACACCAGTCTATTGGATCGATTATCTTGTTTACTCCACGAAGGTTTATAGTCGTGTTAGAAACAAAGACAATGTGTTCTATGTTTACAAAGTGACATATAGCAGGTGTTAGTGAGATATATAAAAATATCTGGACTGATTTTTTAAAAAGTTTTAAGATTGAAATGGTCTGGCGAGTTATAAAAATCGATCCAGACCGGCAAATTTTCGGTTTTCCGGATGCCTGGTGTCTACATGACCTTCTTACAGATCTTTGGTGATATAAAATACAGTAGAATCTTTTAGGAGATTTTAATCAAAGCTTAACAAATTCTCACACAATATAAATAAACATCTAATACAATTGTACCGTTAGATTCCATTTCCTCTTAAATTAAAGGTTTGACTAGAACCATATGCCAACATAATTACATGAGCAACACATCGCATATAAATATACATATTTATCTACACATCGCATATAAATACACATATTTATCCAAAACTGACCAGATGTGGAACAGATATCTATCGCATATAAATACACATATTTATCCAAAACTGACTAGATGTGGAACAGATATCTATCGCATATAAATACACATATTTATCCAAAACTGACTAGATGTGAAACAGATATCTATCGCATATAAATACACATATTTATTATATGCCTGTACATTTTCCGGTGGAAATACATGCAGATTGACATGCGCAGTTCAGACACGACGGATTAAAATTCTGTATCTACATGCGGTGAAAATACAAGATTGTGACGTCAGACAGTGCGCAGACTACTTTCAGCGAGGTTCCCGTTTTGAATCTGCGCTACGTAGTAAAATATGCAGACAAACTACTATTTAGGAAAATTGTTTCTATTGTATGTATCAAAAATCTAGCGTCAAATTTAATAAAACCCCGCAAGTAAAGATTATGTTGTCATTTTCTCCCACAAAACAATGGAAATTTAATTTGATAATGTTATTGGGCGAGACTTACGTATAAGCATACTTTTCTAGGGGCGTGGCCTAATATTCATCCGCCATTCATCTTTTCATTTCAAGATTACAAAATTGTATCCCCAATAAAAAATATATTGAATCTGTATATGTGTTAGTTTTTTCGCTCTTCATAGATCGTAGGTATATAATAAAAGGAATATTACGCTGCCGGAGCGATAAATTTGTTCGTACTGCACAACTCGTAGCGTGGGAAAATCCATATCTTACTCGACCTTCGGTCTCATAAGATATCGATTTTTCCACGCTACTTGTAGTGCAATACAAACCCTTTTATCGCTCCCGCAACGTAATATTCCGTAATTATCCAAAACTGACTAGATGTGGAACAGATATCTATCGCATATAAATAGACATATTTATCCAAAACTGACTAGATGAGGAACAGATATCTATTGCATATAAATACTGTACACATATTTATCCAAAACTGACTGGATGTGGACCAGATATCTATCGCATATAAATACACATATTTATCCAAAACTGACAAGATGCGGAACAGATATCTATCGCATATAAAAACACATATTTATCCAAAAGTGACTAGATGTGGAACAGATATCTATCGCATATAAATACACATATTTATCCAAAACTGACTAGATGTGGAACAGATATCTATCGCATATAAATACACATATTTATCCAAAACTGACCAGATGTGGAACAGATATCTATCGCATATAAATACACATGTTTATCCAAAACTGACTAGATGTGGAACAGATATCTATCGCATATAAATACACATATTTATCCAAAACTGACTAGATGTGGAACAGATATCTATCGCATATAAATACACATATTTATCCAAAACTGACTAGATGTGGAACAGATATCTATCGCATATAAATACACATATTTATCCAAAACTGACTAGATGTAGAACAGATATCTATCGCATATAAATACACATATTTATCCAAAACTGACTAGATGTGGAACAGATATCTATTGCATATAAATACACATATTTATCCAAAACTGACTAGATGTGGAACAGATATCTATCGCATATAAATACACATATTTATCCAAAACTGACTAGATGTGGAACAGATATCTATCGCATATAAATACACATATTTATCCAAAACTGACCAGATGTGGAACAGATATCTATCGCATATAAATACACATATTTATCCAAAACTGACTAGATGTAGAACAGATATCTATCGCATATAAATACACATATTTATCCAAAACTGACTAGATGTGGAACAGATATCTAAACACATTTGCTCTAATTATTTTCAGTCTAAGGTTGAAATTTTCTGTTCAGGATTTAGTCAGCTAACATGATAGCCATAAACCCCCTCTGGTGCAGGTAGTCACATGTTTGATCCTGATAGGGTCATAACACACTTCTAAAATGGTAGTAGTCGCTCTCACTCCTAGCATTACAACTAACTGACTGGTGTCAGGATAATGCAACAGTACCACTGATAACCTTCTGACGAAAGGTTGTGATATAACTGAACAATTGTTGAAACCAGCATAAAACATTATACATGTACAAACAAACAACCAAAATCAGTCATAAAAAGGAAATACTGGATTCTATAGTCACTTATAAAAATTCAGCTCTATATTGCACATATGTTCAAATAATTGCTTTACTTTATTAAAACTGGCTTCTTCATAATTCTTCAATATTTCCTCCACATCAGCAATACAATTTGACTCTAAATCTTTGATGTTTTGAACAATCACGGCCCCTTTTGGATCATCTTTACCCAGATATTCTAACATTTTTTCTTGTCCTTTATATAAAGCATGGCGTCTATCTACAACCTTTTGAAACCTTGGTTTTACAATTCTGGGATCTTCATTGCCAAATTCTGGTGATGTTGCCAGGTTACCAATACTGGGATCGGGACCAAATATGAAAGGTTTGAAAAGACTGTGGGAGGGGCTTGGTGTCCCTGTCAGCCAGTGGCAGGAAACGGCATTAAGGGCTGCACCTCCAGCTTGTGAGAGAATAGAGACTTGACTCCCGCATGTACCATCTCCCATGTTGATTCCACTGTCCTCATCGCGAAGTATGGACATCATGTCCTGAACGGCAAACTGACCTACAAGGACACCAACAACAATGTTATAACTGCCGAAGCCTGTGCCGCCAACTCAACATTTTTATCTTGAGATTCCTAGAATTAGCTATGACCGCTTCTAAATGCAAAGCTTGACAAATCAATATTAACCCATTACTTCACACAGACGACATTTGACGCCTGCTGTTGCAGACAACTTTTGAAAACATTGCAATAAAAGGTGAAATTGCTCAAAACGAGCAATTTCACTGTTTATTTCTATATTTTCAACTCTTTATCAATATAGTTCTTTCAGTTTTCTAGATTGTTGAAATTGTTCATCTGATGATTGTAAAGCAGACGACCTTTGAAAAGCCATGTGAAGTAAATGTGGGTTAAAACTTGTGCATTGAATGGGTTAAATGTTATATCTAAACCATGTTAAAATAGATGCCTAATGTTGGATACTACAAACACCAAACTGATTGAAAACGGCAAAGTTAAGTTCTACAACGAATCTTCAAGACAAAAGTGATGAATAATTCCTTTTTTCCCCACAATATTTTCAGAAAGTCATCATGCTGAAGGGGCTTTGAAAGTGGTCTGTTTTATATAAACCAAAATTTTATAGAGGTCAGAATGTATTCTGTATGACATTGTGATGGAAATTTATATAAATCATAATTTCTTATTTTCATAACAAAATCAAGAATACTTTTAAATTGAATTAAAGTAACAGAATACATTTTGAGAAGTACAAAGTTTATAACAAGAGGGCCATGATGGCCCTGGAATCGCTCACCTGAAGATTTTTTAAAGTTTTGATTATATGCATATAAGGCAAAACGATCTTAGCCCCCTGGTCGCCCTGTTTTTGACCAATCAACATTGCTAGAAGGAATCTGATAGAGGGTCACCCTAAGAACATTTCTACGAAATTATTTGAAAATCAGCCTGACACTTTTGGAGGAGAAGATTTTTTAAGTTTTTTTACTATAGCCATATAATGCAAAATAGCCCCGCCCCATAGGGGCCATGTTTTTTTTACCAATCAACATGGCTTGAAGGAATCTGATAGAGGGTCATCCAAGGAACATTTCTACAAAAATGTTTGAAAATCAGTTTGGGAGAAGAAGAATTTTAAACTTTTTTTTGGATGGTTGCCATGCATGGAAACCAGAATTCTGCATGGATCCAAAACAATTGAAGGAATTCTGGTGAGGTCATTGAGAGGATGCTTTCTGTGAAGTTTCATCCCAATTGACCCACTGGTTACTGAGAAGATGTTGACACACACAGCACGACAGACAAAAGGCGATCACAATACTCGCCTTGAGCACTTTGTGCTCAGGTGAGCTAAAAACAGGACATCCATTTCCCACATAAAGACGCTTTCTGTTCTTTCATTTAAATAGTTTACATATTATGACTAAATGTTTCAAAGTTGCCTACTGCAGATTTGCTGTATGTGGGAAAGAGTTAACCCTTTCCCCGATACAACACATCAGCAGCAGACAACTTTGAAAATATCTATTAATTTTCTTTAAATGAAACTATAATTATTGAAAAGACTTAAAAATATTATGGCAAAAGGAGAAATTGCTTGTTTCGAGCAATTTTTCCTTTTGTCACAATGTTTTTAAAAGTGGTCTGCTGCAAAGGCGTGCGTCAATAAGCGTCTATATGTGGTAAAGGGTTAAAGTTCAAAATACCATTTTTAGACAGATCCTTCAACAGTTTTCTGCCCATTGACAACCTTGTCCCTTTCTCTAACAACGGGTCTGCATAATCTTGTTCGAACACCTTGGCAAAGTTAAAGGGGCCTTCTGCGGGGTTATATAGCCCCGCCTCCTGAGCCATCAGGGCCAGATCCGGGGAGGTGAGGTCAAACTGGGTGGTTATTGTCATCTGATTACTTATGTTTCTCACTCCCTCTGGAATATAATAATCGGAGCTAGGTTATCCATTTAATTATAAAGATTTTCCATTTTTTGACAAAATATTTTCAAAGTCGTCTGCTGCATAATTGTCGTATGAGGGAAAGGGTTAACCCTTTCCCCCTTGCAGATACAGTTTGGCGCATCTACAGTATACTATCTTTGAAAACAATCTACAGTATACTACCTTTGAAAACAATCATAATGAGAAATTTCACTATGTATTGAACACTATTCAAAAATTATGTTTTCACTTTAAGATTATTTCATGTTTTTGTCTAAATGTTTTAAAAGTCACTTGCAGCAAATTTGCAATATATTTGCACTTTAAAATTTTGTTTTATGTACACTTATATTATGAATATTGTCACACGATTATAAATTAATAAAACAATCCAAACCATCAAATGGTTTCACCTGACAACAACAACAGAATATACAGTATACCGATTAAACTAACAGTACCTGTTGTTCCGTTTTGTTCCACAAAGTATAAATATCCCCTAGGATAATGAATTGCGGAACGGAACGGTACAAGATTTTCCTTTTCAATCCGATTCTTTTCATTAATTATTAGGATAATAATAATATAATAATATCTGATAAAGGCTGTGTACAACTTTTTCTGTTCTGTTCCATTACGTAAAGTATCATTATCATAGGGGTCCCTATTAAGGGGATATTTATACGGAACAACATTTTGTAAACGTATATTGACCGTAATGTCGCCCATCTGTTGTTAGCCAATGCTTTGCAACGGATAATTGACATGCCATTTTAACATTCTAGAAGCCACGCAAAGACTGTTTCCAGTGGTATTTTGTCGTGTAATATGACATAAATATAAAACAAATAGTCTGCCATTGATTGATGGTTTGTTTTTCTCAAACTGTCGTATGTATTAAGTTTTCTGAATTACCCACTTTCTATATAATACTTTTATCTCGATTTGTAAGTGTACACGCCCTGAACCAGATATTACTATATTATTATTATAATAAATAATGAAAAGAATCTGATTGAAAAGAAAAAAATCTTGTTCCGTTCCTAGGGGATATTTATACTTTGCGGAACAACAGTTACTGTTCGTTTAATGGGCATACCTGTATATTCTGTTGTTGTCAGACGAAACCATTTGATGGTTTGGATCATTTTATTAATTAATAATCGTTTGACAATATTCATAACTTTTTCAGCTATTTCTCTAATCAAAACCTTTTCCACTTACAGATGCTTTTGAAGGTTCTTCAAACACAGTAATTAACTTACAGTGAGAACTTCATAAAAACCAATTTAAGGGAATTTGTGACCGTCATAGATCCAGATCACCTTGCATCTTCACAAAGATTCAACTGGATCTGCACTGTTAGCTAATAATTCAAATAAATATTCAAGGAGAGTGGCTCAATTTTACTTCTATCATAAAAGTTTTCCAAATATTTGCCTGAAAGTTGTCTGCAACAGTGGTGCAGTGGTAGACCTGTCATACCAAAAGTCCCGGGTTCAAATCCAATGGTGCATTGGTAGAGCAACGACATCTTGTACAAACGGTCCCGGTTTCAAATCCAATGATGCATTGGTAGAGCAACGACCTCTTGTACAAAAGGTCCCAGGTTCAAATCCAATGGTGCATTAGTAGAGCAACGACCTCTTGTACAAAAGGTCCCGGGTTCAAATCCCATGAGGCAGTGGTAGAGCAACGACCTCTTGTACCAAAGGTCCCAGGTTCAAATCCCATGATGCAGTGGTAGAGCAACGACCTCTTGTACAAAAGGTCCCAGGTTCAAATCCCATGATGCAGTGGTAGAGCAACGACCTCTTGTACAAAAGGTCCCGGGTTCAAATCCCATGATGCAGTGGTAGAGCATCAACCTCTCATACCAAAGATCCAAGGTTCAAATCCTGTGATGAGCTTGTCCTGTCTTTGGAGAATTTCCACAGAAATGGCGCAAATACTGGTTCAGTCTCCATGAAGCAGATATCAAGCATGATAAGCTGAAAGCTTGTTCCGCAATCAATGTAAAATAAATAGATTTAAACTACAGATTAAGTTTATGTGGGGAAGGGTAAATGTTACAAATCCACTAACCGGTTACTCTTTGTGCTGCCCAGTATTGCCCCGCAGTTTCCAACACCCATGCCTCTGTACTGTCAACAATCAGAAAACTGTTGTGGTACGCCCAATCCTTCCCTTCTAAACAAGCACCGCCCTGTCCGTGTTCTGATAGAAGGGAGGTTATTACATCCAAACTTTCCTTTGCATTACTTCCCCTTTCTAGACCTAGTCTGAAACCGGAATGAGATTGATTTGATGAATACTATTGTATTTCTATTCCTTACCAATTCTTTCTGATTCAGACAACTTTTGATTCCAACCGGCGACGGCGTCTGTTGTCTGTTAATATCTTAACCCCAGTGTTGCAGACGTCATCCTTCTCCAATGATGATTTCAAATCTGTATCAAAAGTCTTTTAATATTTCCTTTTTTAACCCTTTCCCTCATATAGACGCTTTCTGACGCCTCTGTAGCAGACGGCTTTTTGAAAACATAGTGACAAAAGAAGAAATTGCTCAAAACAAGCAATTTCTCCTTTTGCCACAATGTTTTCCATTTTTAGTCCTAGGTTATCCATTCAATTATAGAGATTTTCTATTTTTGACAAAATATGTTCAAAAACGTCTGCTGCAGAATTGTCAATGAGGGAAAGTGTTAAACCTCTCCCATATGCTGAGACTTTTTTACTCATATGCTGAGACTTTTTTACCCATATGCAGAGACTTTTTTACCCATGTGCAGAGACTTTTTGACCCATATGCAGACGACTTTTGAAAACATTATATAACAAAATTAGAAACTGGTCATAATGAACAAATTATATAGATTTTCTATTATTTTTAACTAGATATTTTCAGTTGTCTCCTGCTGTTGAGGGTTAAATAATATAAATAAAATAAATGGCAAATCACGTTCCCGCTTACATGATGACACATAGCAGACAACATTACTTATCATTAGCAATTTCTGATTTTGCCACAATATTTTCAACTCTATTTAATAATTTTACCTACTTGCTAATTGGAATATCTCAAAAGATCTTTGAACATTTGTGCCAAATTATTTCTAAATCTGATGCATAGTTTTGAACAAAAGAATTTTAAAGATTTGTCTTTACATTGCCATGAAAACCCGAGTACTGCATTGAATTCAATGTTTTGAATGCTTTGAATGCCTATGGAGCATTCCTGTGAAGTTTGGAGGACATACAGACAAATGGACGTTGGATGATCACAACGGCTCATCTGGAGCACTAGCTAAGAAAAACCGAAATAAATCACCTGACAAGATCCATGCCGAGAAGTTTCTCAGTGAGGTCATCCTGACTGTTAAGCTTCGTCCAAACTGCTTCATTCCCGATACAGACTCCCTGGTCACTGGCTCCCATCTCTGCACCCCATATCCATGCAGGCTTACTTAGTATCACAGCATGGGTATGGGCGGCTTGCTCGATCTCAATGTATGTACACTGAAACAAAATATGTTTCATCCTGATGACTTCTGACACCTTTTCAACAAACAACTTCATAAAAATCATTGTGTGAATAGGACAAATTCCTTAAAAATTGAAAAAAGGATTTTACGAAGCTGTTGATTCTGAAATTATCATATCTGGTAGGGTCTTTTATTTGAATTCAACCCTTTCCCTCATATAAACGCTTTCTGACGCCTCTGCAGCAGACGGCTTTTTGAAAACATAGTGACAAAAGAAGAAATTGCTCAAAACAAGCAATTTCTCCTTTTGCCACAATGTTTTCCACTTTTAGTCATAGGTTATCCATTCAATTATAGACGCCGAGCCCCGGTAGCTCAGTCGGTAGTGATGTGGGCTGTCAATCCAGGGGTTGTGAGTTCGAATTCTGGCTTGGCCAACTTTCTTTCTGACGATTGACAAAAGTCAATACGGCATGCGTCATTCGTCTTCCACCAAATGGGCTAAGTCTATGTGGAAAAGCAGACAGATGCTTGGGAAGATTGTTGTGTGGAGTACTGGTGTGAGAAAACCAGGAAATGCATGATTAGGTGAACTGGCCGCCGTGATATAACTGAGAAATTGTTAAGAACGGCGTTAAACCCCAATATAAGTGTTATACTTTCATTTAACGCTTTCCCACATACAACAAATTTGCAGCAGACGACTTTGAAAACATAGTGACAAAAACCTGAAAAATTTCCATAAAAGAAAGCTTAATTGTTAAATAAAGTTGTAAACATTGTGGCCAAAGGTGAAATTGGTCATCATGAGCAATTTCACCTTTGGCCACAATGTTTTCAAAAGTCATCTGCTGCTATTGCGTCAAAATGCATCTGCAGGTGGGAAAGGGTTAAATGAAAGTATGATTATTGAACAGAGTTGAAACTTTGTGTTGCAGTATATGAATCCTTTTGCCTAGATGTTTTCATAAGTTATCTGCTACAAGAAAGGTTTAAAATCAAAGGGGGGAGATAATGGGGAAGACACTGGTCTTTTTTCTAGAATGATTTCACCTGGTCTTCTGTACTGAATTGAAATATTTTTCTGTGCCCAACAAAACCGTTTTGATAATCAAAAAGGGTTCAATAATGTAAAATATTCATGTTATCTTGAGCCCTGTGAATTGAGATACAAACCAATGGCTTCATGCCAAATGGTTGCTGTTCTAAAAACCTTGTTAGAATTCCAAAACCTATGTTCTTGATCTCGTTGAGGTTTAAATGAGGAGAAAAGTAAAGACCTGTTTAAAACCTATATTCTGGGTCTCATTGAGGTTTAAATGAGTATCGAGGCGAGAAGTAAAGACCTGTTTAAAACCTATATTCTGGGTCTCAATGAGGTTTAAATGGGTGACGAGAGGAGAAGCAAAGACCTGTTTAAAACTTATGTTCTGGGTCTCAATGAGGTTTAAATGAGTAACGAGGAGAGAAGTAAAGACCTGTTTAAAACCTATATTCTGGGTCTCAATGAGGTTTAAATGGGTGACGAGAGGAGAAGCAAAGACCTGTTTAAAACTTATGTTCTGGGTCTCAATGAGGTTTAAATGAGTAACGAGGAGAGAAGTAAAGACCTGTTTAAAACCTATATTCTGGGTCTCATTGAGGTTTAAATGAGTATCGAGGCGAGAAGTAAAGACCTGTTTAAAACCTATATTCTGGGTCTCAATGAGGTTTAAATGGGTGACGAGAGGAGAAGCAAAGACCTGTTTAAAACTTATGTTCTGGGTCTCAATGAGGTTTAAATGAGTAACGAGGAGAGAAGTAAAGACCTGTTTAAAACCTATATTCTGGGTCTCAATGAGGTTTAAATGGGTGACGAGAGGAGAAGCAAAGACGGTCCAGTGTTCTCCCCAGGCCCTTATGGCGTATCGGGCCCGCTACAGCTTAAAAAAAATAACCATTTAGCGCTACGCCTTGAAATTGCCGCTACAGCTTAATTCCCAAAGCGATACACCTTAAAAATACTGTGATATTGGGTAAAATCAAAAAATGAATTTAAGGGATAAGGGTTTAATTTCACACCGCTGACTGTTGGCAGAGATAAAGGGTTGTTGAATCCGTCCCAGTCCAGTACACAAGTATTATCAAACCACCATCGCTGCAGGCAATTCCCCTCCATCTTTAGATAAGAGTAGGTCACGTGCCATCAGATTGACCCACTTCGATATTTAGGCCAATCACTATCGAGAATGCGTAGTATACCCCACCCACTCCCAGAATTGACAGTCGATCATGCCTTCATGCAAATAAATACTATTTTTCATTTCTTGCAGCTTAGGGAAAAATAATTTCAACAAACAACTTGACAACAAACTATGATATGATTAAAGAATGTCCCTATATTAATTTAAATGTTCAAAGATTGTGTTTTTGTTTACACGAATCCATAGGAAATTATTTTTTGATTGCCGATTTTTTGCCATAAAGATCTATCAAATTCACAGTCAGCTGTCAAAAAAGACTTACCTATAAAACTAAATACTTTTTTTGTCCATTTTAGTTCATTTATTTTACCGAAGATAAAAAAATAATGAAGACTGAAGGAGAAAATACATATTGTAATGGGTTTTCGTGCATTTTCTTCTTTCTGAAAATCGGAAATGTCATTCAAGAAAGTATTACCTACACTCATTCTAATTTGTTTGAAAATTGTCATTGTGAAAGTTTAGTGCACTAAATGTGTCTTGATAATACAATACAATATACTACATAATATTTTATTTACTGGTGTTTAAAATGAAAGCACTGACAGACAATATCAGAAATTATTCCTGCACCCACAATGCATGTGGTTTGAGAACATGATATATGGGAATGTAATGAATCATGACCAAGTCAATCTTTTTGATAAATTTGTTTATGCTGGATAGATTATGACACATGACTAAAGAAGATAGCATAATATATCTTATAAAATACCTACTGGTTTCAAAGTGTAATGGTAGAAAATGAAACAATTATGAACATTATTGAGAAAGGAGCTTTTTGTGACAATTTGCTTCTTTTCCAATATTTTTTTTGAAACTCTATTTCATCAATTTCTCACAATGTTTTGAAATAAGCAATAGTCCAATTGATCTTGAGGGGTCGTTCTTTCTTGTGAAATTCAGATAGAAATGTGTGTGTATTGTCAGTTTCCACCTTATCCACTCTTGAAGATTAAAATTTCCTTTCACCATTCCATCATTCAAAAAAATGAATACTCTTATATTTTATATTCATACACTGATTTGCTCAAGACTGCATTGGATTCCAAGTTTATTTCATTCTTTTATTTGCTCAGGAAATTGAATTTAGGGCTTTCTATTTCAAGTAAACCCAGGAGCTTCCGGGGGCTTTGCCCCCTGGTCCCCCACAAGGGCCCTGCCCTTGACCCGTAAGGGCGCCGAGCGGCCCCCCTCAACCCCCGGCAAAACCCACTACAGCTTCAAAATTGTCTGGGGAGAACCCTGGGTCACCTGTTTAAAACTTATATTCTGGGTCTCAATGAGGTTTAAATGAGTAACGAGGAGAGAAGTAAAGACCTGTTTAAAACCTATATTCTGGGTCTCAATGAGGTTTAAATGGGTGACGAGAGGAGAAGCAAAGACCTGTTTAAAACTTATGTTCTGGGTCTCAATGAGGTTTAAATGAGTAACGAGGAGAGAAGCAAAGACCTGTTTAAAACCTATATTCTGGGTCTCAATGAGGTTTAAATGAGAAGACAAAATATGTTCAAAGTCGTCTGCTGCAGAATTGTCGTATGAGGGAAAGGGTTAACACATACTACATAGTGAAATATTCATTTGAAGAGATTTTACATGTTTTTGTCTAGATACTTTCAAAGTCGTCTGCTGCAGATTTGTTATATGTTGGTAAGGGTTTTACAAAAAGTAGAAAATCTCCATAATTAAGTAGAAAATCTCCATAAATAAGTGGAAAATCTCCATAATTAAGTGGAAAATCTCTAAAATTGAATGCATTACCTATGACTTAAAGTTGAAAACATTGTGGAAAAAGGAGAAATTGCATGTTTTGTGCAATTTCTTCTTTTGTCACTATGTTTTCAAAAAGCCGTCTGCTGCAGAGGCATCAGAAAGCGTCTATATGAGGGAAAGGGTTAATTAATGAAGCCCATAATAGCCTACCTGCAGTTTTTCACCCGTTGAGTACTTCTTAAATGGTCTATATATAATTTCTTGAACTTCTCTCCCCGGTCGATCAGCGTTTTTACCAAATATAACATTCCCGTTCGCCGTTGCAGGAGGAAAAGCTACAAACGTGTCACATGACCAAGGCTTCTCCATAATTCTGTCAATATTAACAAAGGAAGTTATAATGATATCAACAAAATCAGACTCATAACATAACTATATTCTATATACATGTATAAGCGTTCAGTTTCCCACATATAGACGCTTTCTGAAGCATCTGCAGAAGAATACTAATGAATGCCTCATTGCGACACTATTATTTCTAAATGTCTTCAAGTTGTCTGCTGCAGATTTGTTGTATGTGGGAAAGGGTTGAATAGCAGTACATGTACACCTGCCTCCGTATAAAACTGTTAATTTATTACAGTAAATCCCATCTTCGTGAGCAGAGTTGTGGAAAATCTCAATTTATTTAACCCTTTCCCTCATAGATCGACGCTTTCTGACGCCTCTACAGCAGACAGCTTTTTGAAAACATAGTGACAAAAGAAGAAATTGCTCAAATTGCATTTTCTCCTTTTGCCACAATGTTTTCCACTTTTAGTCATAGGTTACCCATTCAATTATAGAGATTTTCTTTTTTTTGACAAAATATGTTCAAAGTCGTCTGCTGCAGAATTGTCGTATTAGGGAAAGGGTTAAGCATAATTATTGAATAGAGTTGAAAACCATTGCGGCAAAAGTTGAATTTGTTCATTATAAGCAATATCTCATTTAGCCACAGTGAGTTCCAAAGTCGATTGCTTGAGAGGTGTTAGAAGCATCATTACAAGGGAACGGGTTAATTTTAAAAGCGTTTCTGTCGGCCACTTAGTCTCAATATATCGCCGTTACATACAGTTAGTGTGTGAGTTCTGGATCACTAACGAAACAAATTGTGATAGTTTGAATAAATGAAGTCAGAATTTAAAAATACATTCGAGGTTTAACAGCATAATATCCCACCTTTCATCGCATATTTGTTGTTATCTCCCACACATGAATATTTCTGTTTCTGAACTGATTCTATTTACTAGGGGTTTTCAGGTAGTTCCGAATCAAGTGAGTTTGTTTTGGATCACATGATTTGTTACTGAATAAAAATAGATTTCTGAGATTTCTGAGATAATGTAGGTCATGGGGCATCTCAAAATCTATTTTAACTGTCAAAAAAAAGAGAAAAATGCAGCTGTCAATCGTGTATGTGGCTCATAATTAGGAAACAAACCACTAAAACAGAAACTAAAATGAAAATAACTGTTATGGATAATCTGTGTAACCTCCATGGTCCATCACAATATTAACATAAAGTAAAATATCTATCACAAGAAAGTCAATAAAATATCTCCCTAAACATTATGCTGCTAATGCAACTACCTTTTATAACCTTTGTTCAAATGCAACAATCCCCTAAAAAATAATAATTTTAACCCTTTCCCACATACAAAAAAGAAGAATAGTAAGAAATATTATCAGCTGATCCGAAACTGACATATATACAGGATGATGCATTAACATCATTTTCTCCAGATAATCTCCATCTTCACAAAATCTGCTTTCCAGAAACTAAAATTAAGCATAGATAAACAAATTCATACCACATTTTCCAAAATTTATCTGCAAAATGTATGAATTTATTGTCTTTGATTTACGGAAAGCGTTTTTCGATAAATGGTGTGTTGTTAAAATGTCGCCTGCGTAAATTTTACGACTGCATGAATTTCGAGAAAAACAACAGCGATTTTAAAAAGGAACAATAGTTTTTCAATGGAAATTGATTGAATTTTCTAGATATACAAGGTGTATTATTTTGTAAACATTACTTCTGTGGATGTTTTATTAAAAGACAATGATCTGATCCGGAACTACCAGTGATCCGGAACTACCACACTAACTGTATTGCATTGTATAATGCGAACAGTCAAAATATAAAATCGCATTCCTAGTACAAGAAACCTGGACTAGGCGGGGACTGAAGACAGTTGCCATATAAATAACAGCTGAAACAACGAGCAAGCGAAAGTCTAAATTATCTGGAATATATATATTCCTGTGAATCGCAACTCTGACTCATTCCTGTTATTGATTTTTGTGATTTCATGTCTAGTTTCCATAAAACAACCATTTTCGAGTAGATTTGTTCATTTACAATCAATAACAAGAACAAAAAAAAAAAAAGACAATAAAAACACACAACATGTACAGGAGTAAACAGTAGTATTGAATATGAAACAAATCTGTAAATTCTTACCTTTTCCCGGCAACTGTCAGATGCAATAATTAGGTCAAATTACGCCAAATACATCCGCTGTCATGCTGATCTACGAATGTACCAAAGTAGTCCCTAAAAAAACCTTGGTTTGCGTAGAAAGTAGTGTATACCATCACCAAAATGTATTGAATATATGACATTGAGTTTCAATTCGTTGTACATGTGTAAAGGATGCACTGGAAATGGATTTCATCAATTTTAGTATTAAAATCTTGTTTGAAAGTGAAAGTAGAGAATGCTAAAACCCGGTTTTGTCCGGGCCCGATTTGGTCCTAAATGACGGTAACTATTTTCGCCTTGTGAGTTCTTTCTTGCATAATGCATGACCCCCCTCCCCCATTTCTTTGGATTGTTTTAAAGCTTAAAGGTAACTCTTTTCAATTATATATGGTGTTCTACATGAGAAACGCTTAGAAAGAGTGACAACTTAGGACTGAACACATGTGTTTATATGTCGAAACTCGTCGGTTTACATGGAAACAAAGAAGGGATTTATTTGGAGTATTGTAACCTAATTAGTCTTTGTCAAATACTTGTGGGGAATATTAAAATATACAACTTTTCAAGATACTGCGATTTAACACCAAAATAATCAAAACACATCGAGTATTCAATGTCAGTCTGTAGCGTGAGAATCATCAGACCGTGAAATTTCATAAGATCTTACAATGCCGTGAAAAGATAAAATGCGTTTTAGATTTGTAATAGCAGGGACTACAAATAGTAGTCCCAAGTTATAGCAATAATGTTTAGACACCGTTCCATGTTCGCGATATAAACATTAATTATTGATATGCCTTCTTCTGTCTGTACGAACTGAAATAAGTTAAAACCGACCAATTTATGCAATAAACTGTCCTCCGTGGAAATATCAAAAGACCAATGAAATAAATGTAAATGTCGTTGAATCTCTTCATACACAGGTTCTAGTTGGTGGATTTATGCATTCTGGCGGGGGGGGGGGGGGGGGGGGGGGGGGTCTAATTTAATAAGGGTTGTCATCGAGATACACAGACACAGGCTCTTGTTGGTGGCTTTCTTAACGGGGAAATGCAATCTGAGGCACACCCATGTTTAAAATTATCCCATAAACACACCACCTGCCAGACCCCAAATACAAAGCATGAAAATAAGTCGGCCATGAGGTTTGTCAACGTATAACACGCACCAACATATATGTTGACAAACATCACAGCACATTCTACTTCTGTTGAATCTTTTCATACACAAGTTGTAGGTGATTGCTTATTGCATGAAGAAATTGTTTTCTAAGGCGGGTCCATGTATAAAAGTATCACGTATACACACGTACTGATGAACGAACCCAAAACGCAATGTATGAAAAAAAATAAAACGCTTCGAAATATACGTTGCCAGATATCACATTACATTCTGCTTCGGTTGAATCGATTCATACATAGGTTCTAGTTGATGGCTTTCGGCACAGGCTTCTTTTCGGAAACGAGTCAACGCATGAGTTATCACAAAAACACAGTTACTGGTGAACAGACCTCAAATGCATATCTGGCATGAAAATGAGCCCTGATGTTTGACAAAGTATAAAAGGCACAAACATATACGTTGACAAACATCACGGCACATTCTACGTCAGTTGAATATATACATACACAGGTTCTAGTTGAAGGCTTTCTCTATGGGGAAACTTTTTCAACGGCGCGTCGACGAATGAAATTAACACAGATATGCACGTACAGTTGAACAGACGCCAAATGGATAACTCGCATGAAAATGAGCCCTGATGTTTGTCAACGTATATAACGTATTCGAATAGGCGCGTAGCTGCTTATATGCGAGTACGCGGCTGAATCCACATTATTCTGACAAAAAACGTTCCTTGCCGTTTCTATACTAAATTAAAATAGCCCTTATAGCATATGCGGCCCCGGCTCACATTTCCCCGACCAGCAGACGAGTGCTAGCTTGAAACAAGGCCAGCGCTTTGCCGTAAGTGCGGGTAGACGGCGGGACCTGCCTTATAGCAAATTCGGCAACGGCTCACATTTCCCTTACCAGCAGCCGAGAGCTCGCTTGAAACAAAGCCAACACTTCGCCGTGAGCGCGGGTAGACGGCCGGACCTGCCTTATAAGCGGCCCGGCTCAGATTTTCCCAGCCAGCAGCCGAGTGCTCCCCTAATACACGCGATCTGAGTATTATTATCATAATCGGGGCTTGTATTTTTTTGCTATTTTAGCTCTATTTTAGAGAAAGAAATCTGCCGTATTTGATGATCCTAAAACTGTCCATGTTCCAGTACTAAATAAAGCACCTCAGAACGCCCAGAATGCACCAGATTGCACCATTGTTTTCAAAAAAAAATCACGGGGGGGGGGGGAGCATGCCCCCGGACCCCCCTTGCACAATTATGAATCCACATGAATAGAGGGCTAGCTACGCCCCTGTCGAATATACAAACATCACAGGACATTCTACTTAAGTTGTATCTCTAATTACGCAGGTTCTAGTTGATTGCTTTCTTCATTGGTGAAATATATTGACAAACATCACAGGACATTCTACTTAAGTTATATCTCTAATTACACAGTTTTCAGTTTATGGCTTTCCACATTGGTGAAATATATTGACAAACATCACAAGACATTCTACTTAAGTTATATCTCTAATTACACAGTTTTCAGTTTATGGCTTTCTTCATTGGTGAAATATATTGACAAACATCACAAGACATTCTACTTAAGTTATATCTCTAATTACACAGTTTTTAGTTTATGGCTTTCTTCATTGGTGAAATATATTGACAAACATCACAGGACATTATACTTAAGTTATATCTCTAATTACACAGGTTCCAGCTGATGGCTTTCTCCATTGGTGAAATATATTGACAAACATTACAGGACATTCTACTTAAGTTATATCTCTAATTACACAGTTTCCAGTTGATGGCTTCCTTCATTGGTGCAATATATTGACAAAAATCACAGGCCATTCTACTAAAGTTATATCTCTAATTACACAGGTTTCAGTTGATGGCTTTCTTCATTGGTAAAATATATTAACAAACATCACAGGACATTCTACTTAAGCTATATCTCTAATTACACAGTTTTCAGTTTATGGCTTTCCACATTGGTGAAATATATTGACAAACATCACAGGACATTCTACTTAAGTTATATCTCTAATTACACAGTTTCCAGTTGATGGCTTTCTTCATTGGTGCAATATATTGACAAACATCACAGGCCATTCTACTAAAGTTATATCTCTAATTACACAGGTTTCAGTTGATGGCTTTCTTCATTGGTAAACTATATTGACAAACATCACAGGACATTCTACTAAAGTTATATCTCTAATTACACAGTTTTCAGTTGATGGCTTTCTTCATTGGTGAAATATATTGACAAACATCACAGGATATTATACTTAAGTTATATCTCTAATTACACAGGTTCCAGTTGATGGCTTTCTTCATTGGTGAAATATATTGACAGACATCACAGGACATGTGAAATGGTGAAAAGTTCAAAACGATTATTAGGATAATAGGGAAATGTACTCTGGGGCACGTCCACGTATGCAATTATCACAAACATACTGGTGAACAATCCCTAAATGACAATGAACCCTGATGTTTGACAATGTTTAAAAGGCACAATAATATACTTTGACAAACATTACAGCACATTCAACTTCGGTTGAATATCTACATACACAGGTTCTAGATGTTGGCTTTCTGCATGGGGAAATATATTCTTTGTTGATATATGGACATTGTGAAAAGAGGAGAACTGGTCCAAATAGGCGGTTTCTCTCCTTTCCACGTTGTTGTAACTGTCTATTTTGTCATATTTCAAACATTTCCAAGCGAAGATTTTGACGGCGGCGAAAGGCAAAGTTATTAAAACATTACCTATATTTCGCCGCCAGGAACTTTATAAATTTGTATGCCAGTATTTTTATTTTCTCTGTTGTGTTACTGTCAGTCAGCAATGTATATTCACGTTTAGGTGTAAAATAAGGTGATGCAAGTTCATCTCTACTCTTCATGATGTTCGTTAATGATATTAATGAAAACATAAATACAAACATAGAAGGGATGTTCACCTTAAATGAAATAAAATTATTCTTAATCTTATATGCTGATGACCAAGTTTTATTTTCTACATCTCCTGAATCTTTACAGTTTCTTATACTTGATAAGTTTCTTATACTTGATAAGTTTCTTATACTTAATAAGTTTCTTATACTTAATAAGTTTCTTATACTTAACAAGTTTCTTCATGGACACTATATTACAATGTAATATAGTGTCCCTGGTTTCTCATATTAATAAAGTTATAGCATGGATAACAGTGATTTGGCCAAAATATCCTATCTAAAAAATATGTCTGTCCAAAAGGTCCAGACCAAAAAGTCCTATGACGAATCGGTCGGGTTTTATATGAAACCTGTCTATTTTATAATTGCCATTCCTCCAACTTCATTGAACAACTTAAACTGACCTATAATGTTTGTGAACAGACGCGACACATGTCAATTATAATTTAAAATTCTCCCACTTTATTGCATGAATTAAAATGCGCTGTGATGTTTGCCAACGTTCAAAAAGTGACCTGTAAAGTTTGGCAACGTTCAAAAAGTGACCTCTAAGGTTTGCCAACGTTTAAAAAGTGGCATCTAAGATTTGCCAACGTATGCCTTGGCAATGGATTTTGACTATTAACCATTGACGACATTCTGACGCATGCATATAGAGCAGACGCATTACGCAGACCAATGGATTATAGAGGGAAAAGCAGACGGATATCGGAAAACGCAGACGGCCAATCCGATGCATCAGTTGGTTCAGTACACTCAATTCTACAGTCATGAATGTTCCTGGTGGGATTTTCCGTAGAGCTATATGATAATTAAAAAAAGTACTATGTGGACCGAATGATATATTCGGAATTGGGCTCAATAAGAATTTATGGTCTTCGAAATGTTTCATTTTGGGCAGGTGCATCGTTACTTGTCTGTAACGTAGGGTATTGTGTTTAGGTAAATATTTATATATGCACTTCTGCATCTCCTCTGAACCGATCACCCATCGGTACTTTCAGTACTTTGATTATTTGGCTATTTTAGCGGCCGGATGTGGATCGCTTAATCTGTAGAGTTTAGGACATCCTGTTCACCAAGCAATCAGCCTCTCGCTTTTCACTTTAGCCATTGATGCAAGAGTCTCAAAAGACAACATAACTATAAATTATCCTTTTCTGTGACACTGACTATAGTTTACTTTATGCAAAAGGTGACTTTTGAAAAGAATATTGCTCCTTTTTCTGCCATCTTTTTCAATTCTCTATCAATTTTTCAAACGTCCAGAAGCAGACGACTCTCAAAATGTCTTATAATGTAAACGGTTAAAACTTTAGAGACGTCTGCAATAAACATGACAACAGGAAGTGTCATAAATCGGGTATATATTTCCACTCTATCCGCTGGTCTATTCACATATATAGTAACATTAGACTTGTCCAAATTGATACATGTCATAAGAAACCGTTAAACATTTTAAAAGGAAAAGTTAAGAATGCAACATGCTCTAAGGGTTATTGAGTGACGAGCAGCAATTGTTCAAGACAAGTTAGCTCCTTTCCCCGAGTTGTAGTATACAGTCGTTCAAAAAAAAGGTAGATATTAACCCTTTCCCCAATTTAAAAGACCTTTTTAATAAGTATACAAGAACGCCTTGAATAAAAACGCCCCGCTGAGAAGTAAAATTTATTCATTCAAAACGAACAATTTCTCCGTCCCTACAATGTTTTTAAACTAACTTTATTTTTTAAGTTTCTAAATGTAATGATACTTTTCTAAATATGTTCCCAAAGCAGACGGATTACTGGGGGAAAAGGATAAAAGTGTTCTTGTTTTACGAAAACGTTCCGTTGGAAGATTGAAGGTGTGACGTTACTATTAATACACTTTTCATGTTCATTTCCTTATTTGTAATCCGGGCAATATTTTACTGAAATGTTACATCATCAGCATAGCATTTGATATTCAGAGAACTGTGTAGGTTTTAGTTTATATCAAAATTAAACAAGGGAATAATAAAATAATTTGTTAATTAAAAAGGGAATAAAATAAACGTGATCAAGTAGGTATTCGATATATCGATGTTGGGACGGAACAGAGTGAAAGCGCGAATTTGAATAGAACTAACTTTACCCGCGCTGTTTTTATTAAAAAATGCGAGTCTTTATAAAGTATGAAATGATAAAAAAAAAATGAAAGACGAACACATATTGGAGCGTCATAAATTAGGACTGATCTGAATCTTCACTAAACTTCTGATTCAAATCGACGGCTTGTTTAATTAACCTTTTCCCACATACAACAAAACATGCAGCAGACGACTTTGAACAAAATTCTGTGGAAAAAAAGAAAATCTCTATAATTTAATGGATAACCTATCACTAAAAGTGGAAAACATTGTGGCAAAAGAAGAAATTGCTCGTTTTGAGCAATTTCGTCTTTTGTCACAATGTTTTCAAAAAACTGTCTGCTGCAGATGCGTCAAAAAGCGTCTATAGATATGAAGGAAATGGTTAAACGTAATTATAACAGATGCAGAAACAGATACGCATGCACATCTGATCTAAACGGACATCTTTTTGCACGAAGTTTATCTATACCGTCTATGACTTATTTGCGAACAATACAGATCCAGATTAAGCTGTGCAGGTTGATCTGGAACTGTACTGGGCCCAAACAACTTATGATTGGTTTTCGTAGAGCCCCGCTCAAGTTCAAATCGCTAAAGTGTATCAAGAAATGGAACTGGACAGTGAACATTTCTCTGCTCAAGGAGACGGCGATGGTGAGTCGGAAGAGATGGAATTTGAAGATGTTCTACACCAAATGGATGCCAACGACATATCGCAGGTTGTTGCTGGCGAAGCTTTCATGCTTGAGTTCTTAAATTCTAAACTGAATCTTGGAATGTATGACCTCGTCATCAAAGTACTCAAGGTAAAGTTTTTTGGGTTTTTTCCCCAATGTTTTTTTCAATTACAAAAGTCGTCTGCTATATACCTTAACAACATAGGAAAATAAAACATATGGGCTATTGTAACTACGAACCCGTCCGTGTTTACATTTCTGACTAGCGTTGGTTCACACCGGCCTGTATATCTGCTCCGACTCCTCAACATCTACACAAGTTGACAGAAATTTATAACAAGTTTATGTTAGTAATATGTGAACAGTGTATATATTGATAAAAATGTGCAGATGAACAGGCTGATCTTGATCTACACTGTCCCGATAGTCTACGTGTACCTATTCGCACGGACGGGTTCATATAGTTGCTATAATTTTAGAATTAAAATGGCTAAATTTGCTGATAGATGTAAGTATCATACAGCTGTCCTTGTTTATAAAACTATGACTAAAATGGTACCATCATACGTAACAGATATGGTACCATCATACGTAACAGATATGATACATGTTTCTGAAAATAAAACTCATAAGCTGCGATCAATATAAAGTAAGGATCTTGTTTTGAAAGATATACCTCGTACCAGTTGTATGAAGAACTCATTCACATATTATAGTAAATCTATATGGAATGATATCCCATGGGACATACGCGCATCGCTTAGCGTTAACACGATAAAGGAAAACATTAAACAAAAATGTTTACTGCAGTATTGAGTTTTACCTATTTGAATTATATATGACTATACTACTATTAGTTATAATGAAATTGCGTCATATTAAGTCTATAAGCTGCTGAATGTCTGTCCCGAAGTTGATAACAAGTTAAATGTTATGTATGCGTGTCTGTATATAGTTATATATGTATGTATGAGGATATGTATGTGCATGTAAGTATATGGGTATGTATTTGTATACATGTATGTGTGCGTGTGCGTGTGTGTATGAATGAGTATAAATGTATATATAAGTTGAAGGCCATATGCTAGTTAAGATTATTTTCTTTTTCATCAAAATACATCTTAATATGTAACCTTCATTAAATAAAGATATTATTATTATTATTATCCCCCGCTTTTTCGAAGAAAAAAGGGGGGTTATTAATTTGGGTTTGTCCGTCTGTCTGTCCGTCCGCATGAGGGAGTACTTGTGGGGTGCGTGTTTTTCCTGAAGCCCACCCACCATCCTTATAAATACACTTAGATAAATAGTTTATTTTTATTTTTTATAACAGGTATCTCATTTGCATATTAATGTTATTCATTCCGTAAAAGGGGGTTAATTACGGATTGAATTGCATACTTGTGGGGTGCACCCCACAAGTAAAACATCAAAGGAAATAACCCCACAAGTACTCTCCCATGAGTTCAGACGGACAGACTGTCACACTTCGTTTCCGTGCAATAACTGCCACAAATGTTAACCGTTTTTTTCCAAACTTGGTGACAAGGTTAAATGCCTTAAAGGCTAGGCCAAGTTCGATCGTCAGTTTCGGCGGACTTTATTCGGTGGAGTTATGGCCCCTTATTTAACAAAAAATGTCGTTTGTTGCTGTTTCCGTGCAATAACTGCCACAAATATGAACCTTTTTTTTTCAAACTTGGTAACAAGGTTAAATGACTTAAGGGCTAGGCCAAGTTCGATCGTCACTTTCGGCGGACTTTATTCGGTGGAGTTATGGCGATCGTCACTTTCAGCGGACTTTATTCGGTGTAGTTATGGCCCCTTATTTAACAAAAAATGTCGTTTGTTGCTGTTTCCGTGCAATTACTGCCACACATGTGAACCTTTTTTCTTTTTTTCAAACTTGGTAACAACGTTAAATGCCTTAAGGGCTAGGCCAAGTTCGATCGTCACTTTCGGCGGACTTTATTCCTACAATATTTCCTGCAAGCGGGGGATATAAATGTTATGAATTTGCTTGTTATTATTATTATGGTAAGCTGAAATGAATTTCCAGGTTTTCTTCAGACGTTGCGCACGGTATTCCTCCCTATTTCAGTGTTCACGTCAATGACGTTATTCTTATACATATCTAGAATTCCTCTACAAATGCATTAAATATCGTCTGTATCAAGATAGTAGTTAACTTAATCCTTTCCGACATTCAGACGCGTTATGACGCCTCTGTAGCGGACGACTATTAAAAACATTGTGGCAAAATAATAAATTGCTCAGAATTAGCAATTTCTACTTTTGCCATAATGTTTTCAACTCTTTTCAATAATTATAATCTCATTTATTCATGTTTTCCATATTTTAGCCTATTTATTTCAAAACCGTCTACTGCAGATTTATTGTTTGTGAAAAAGGGTTAAAAGGAAGAACACGTATCATCAACTCATTTTAATATATTGAAAAACTCCTGTACTACCAGTCACCTTAACAATACGGCTCTCGTATTTAATTGGTCCCTTTCTACACTTGTCGAAAGTACTCCAATGTTGGCCTTCGTAGAGTATAGATGTATATTGTATTATTGACTGGTGACCTCGATAATTAAATAACAACTTAAACTTGAATTTAAACCCGGAATACAAATTGAAAATATGTGTGAAATGTTATTTATCAAGGGCAATTTATTCCTTTTCAAACTTTTTTTTATTTAAATGTCATTGCTGTAATAATTCTAATGTTTGTGTAAATACTATATACTATACTTAGAGCGGTGCTACAGGAAAACCAACATTAAGGTAATTTTATACACGTGTGAAATAAGACCAACCTACCGTAATTATATACACTTGTGTAAGCAGACCAACCTTACCGTAGTTATATACACGTGTGAAATAAGACCAACCTTACCGTAATTATATACACGTGTGTAATAAGACCAACCTTAACTTAATTATATACACGTGTGAAATAAGACCAACCTTACCGTAGTTATATACACGTGTGTGATAAGACCAACCTACCGTAATTATATACACGTGTGTAATAAGACCAACCTTACCGTAATTATATACACGTGTGTAATAAGACCAACCTTACCGTAATTATATACATGTGTGTAATAAGACCAACCTTAACTTAATTATATACACGTGTGAAATAAGACCAACCTTACCGTAGTTATCTACACGTGTGTAATAAGACCAACCTACCGTAATTATATACACGTGTGTAATAAGACCAACCTACCGTAATTATATACACGTGTGTAATAAGACCAACCTACCGTAATTATATACACGTGTGTAATAAGACCAACCTTACCGTAGTTATATACACGTGTGTAATAAGACCAACCTTAACGTAATTATATACACGTGTGAAATAAGACCAACCTTACCGTAGTTATATACACGTGTCTAATAAGACCAACCTTACCGTAATTATATACACGTGTGTAATAAGACCAACCTTACTGTAGTTATATACACTTGTGAAATAAGACCAACCTTAACTTATTTATATACACGTGTGTAATAAGACCAACCTTACCGTAATTTTATACACGTGTGTAATAAGACCAACCTTACCGTAGTTATATACACTTGTGAAATAAGACCAACCTTAACTTATTTATATACACGTGTGAAATAAGACCAACCTTACCGTAGTTATATATACATGTGAAATAAGACCAACCTTAACTTAATTATATACACGTGTGTCATAAGACCAACCTTACCGTAGTTATATATACATGTGAAATAAGACCAACCTTAACTTATTTATATACACGTGTGAAATAAGACCAACCTTAACTTAATTATATACACGTGTGTAATAAGACCAACCTTACCGTAGTTATATACACGTGTAAAATAAGACCAACCTTACCGTAGTTATATACACGTGTGTAATAAAACCAACCTTACCGTAATTATATACACGTGTGTAATAAGACCAACCTTACCGTAGTTATATACACTTGTGAAATAAGACCATCCTTAACTTATGTATATACACGTGTGAAATAAGACCAACCTTAACTTAATTATATACACTTGTGAAATAAGACCAACCTTAACGTAGTTATATATACATGTGAAATAAGACCAACCTTAACTTATTTATATACACGTGTGAAATAAGACCAACCTTAACTTAATTATATACACATGTGTAATAAGACCAACCTTACCGTAGTTATATACACGTGTGAAATAAGACCAACCTTAACGTAATTATATACACTTGTGAAATAAGACCAACCTTACCGTAGTTATATACACGTGTGAAATAAGACCAACCTTAACGTAATTATATACACGTGTGAAATAAGACCAACCTTACCGTAGTTATATATACATGTGAAATAAGACCAACCTTAACTTATTTATATACACGTGTGAAATAAGACCAACCTTAACTTAATTATATACACGTGTGTAATAAGACCAACCTTACCGTAGTAATATATACATGTGAAATAAGACCAACCTTAACTTAATTATATACACGTGTGTAATAAGACCAACCTTACCGTAGTTATATATACATGTGAAATAAGACCAACCTTAACTTAATTATATACACGTGTGTAATAAGACCGACCTTACCGTAGTTATATACACGTGTGAAATAAGACCAACCTTAACGTAATTATATACACGTGTGAAATAAGACCAACCTTAACGTAATTATATACACGTGTAAATATGACCAACCTTAACGTAATTATATACACTTGTGAAATAAGACCAACCTTACCGTAGTTGTATACACGTGTGAAATAAGACCAACCTTAACGTAATTATATACACGTGTGAAATAAGACCAACCTTAACTTAATTATATACACGTGTGTAATAATACCAACCTGAACGTAGTTATATACACGTGTGTAATAAGACCAACCTTAACTTAATTATATACACGTGTGTAATAAGACCAACCTTAACGTATTTATATACACTTGTGAAATAAGACCAACCTTAACTTATTTATATACACGTGTGAAATAAGACCAACCTTACCGTAATTATATACACGTGTGTAATAAGACCAACCTTACCGTAATTATATACACGTGTGTAATAAGACCAACCTTACCGTAGTTATATACACTTGTGAAATAAGACCAACCTTAACTTATTTATATACACGTGTAAAATAAGACCAACCTTAACTTAATTATATACACGTGTGAAATAAGACTAACCTTACGGTAGTTATATATACATGTGAAATAAGACAAACCTTAACTTATTTATATACACGTGTGAAATAAGACCAACCTTAACTTAATTATATACACGTGTGTAATAATACCAACCTTAACGTATTTATATACACTTGTGAAATAAGACCAACCTTACCGTAGTTATATACACGTGTGAAATAACCTACCGTAATTATAAACACGTGTGTAATAAGACCAACCTACCGTAATTATATACACGTGTGTAATAAGACAAACCTTAAGGTAATTTATATACACTTGTGAAATAAGACCAACCTACCGTAATTATATACACGTGTGTAATCAGACAAACCTTAAGGTAATTTATATACACTTGTGAAATAAGACCAACCTACCGTAATTATATACACATGTGTAATAAGACCAACCTTAAGGTAATTTATATACACTTGTGAAATAAGACCAACCTACCGTAATTATATACACTTGTGTAATAATACCAACCTTAAGGTAATTTATATACACTTGTGAAAGAAGACCAACCTACCGTAATTATATACACTTATGTAATAAGACCAACCTTACCGTAATTATATACACGTGTGTAATAAGACCAACCTTAAGGTAATTTATATACACTTGTGAAATAAGACCAACCTACCGTAATTATATACACTTGTGTAATAAGACCAACCTTACCGTAATTACATACACGTGTGTAATAAGACCAACCTTAAGGTAATTTATATACACTTGTGTAATAAGACCAACCTACCGTAAATATATACACGTGTGTAATAAGACAAACCTTACCGTATTTATATACACGTGTGTACTATCGCAAACCTTAACGTATTTATATACACGTGTAAAATAAGACCAACCTTACCTATATACACGTGTGAAATAAGACCAACCTCAACGTAATTATATACACATGTGAAATAAGACCAAAGTATATACTGTGTGAAATAAGACCAACCTACCGTAATTCTATACACGCTATATCGTTAAATCTCACCGAATTGTGTGAATTACATGAGTGGAAAATATGATTAACAATAAGGACAATATTTCCATCAATATTTCACCTAATAAAGGAAAGTTAAATAATGAAAATCGGTATTCACAGTGCGGACACATACCCATTGTATGAACAGGACCCGTATACATAACTTGACATAAGGACGTCATTTTGACGCCATTTGACGTCAAGATCACGTGTATTCATTCGATATGCATCTTACCGTTTAAAAGCCTAGATGTCAGTGATCTTGCATGCCAAGTTTGAAAGATATTGGAAAACTTTAGCATTTTCTCACCAAAGGTGTGGAACTACCTTAACGGGGGTAATATAATATATGTTTGTTGGGGCGGGTAGCTTTCTGTTTCGGGAGGGGGGGGGGAGTCTATGTATGTATGGGACGGGGGGAGATAAGCTTCCTGTATCGGGGGGGAAGGGGGGGGGGGGGGGGGGGAGTGGATAGTTGTTTGTATAGTGGGGAAGATATGTTTCTATTTATATTTCAGCAAGTAGAGTGTGGCTTCAATCCGCGGTTCCTACAACTCTGGGACGATGTCAACTACAGGAAATACCAACAACAAAGTCAGTCGGAGCTGACAGCTTTGCAGAGATATAGAATACGAAAAAGGTGAGAGTTCTTTAGCCCTTTCTACATACAGACGCTTTCTGACGACTTAACAGCACACCACTTTCGAAAGCATAGTGGCATAAGGAAATTGCTCATAATCACCTATTTCTCTGTTTGCAGGAATGTTAACTAGTGAATAAGTACGTTCATTGTTCATATTAAATCGTAAAAGTTGCGTATAGTATGTTCGTTATCCATTATTGCATTGTTAAAGTCGTGTATATAGTAGGTTCATTTTTCATTTTTTGTTTATTAAGACATTGTTACAGTTGTATATGGTGAGTTCATTGTTTATTATAACAATGTTAGTTGTGTATGGTAGGTTCATTGTTTATTATTACATGGTAAAGTTGTGTATAGTGGATTCATTGTTCTTGTTTAAATTGTTAAGGTTATGTATAGTAGGTACATTGTTTATACTTACATTGTTAAAGGTGGGTACATTGTTTATTATTACTTTGTTAAAGTTGTGTATGGTGGGTTCATTGTTTATTATTACGTTGTTAAAGTTGTGTATGGTGGGTTCATTGTTTATTATTACGTTGTTAAAGTTGTGTATGGTTGTGTTTATTATTACGTTGTTTAAGTTGTGTATGGTGGGTTCATTGTTTATTATTACTTTGTTAAAGTTGTGTTTGGTTGTGTTTATTATTACGTTGTTTAAGTTGTGTATGGTGGGTTCATTGTTTATCATTACTTTGTTAAAGTTGAGTTTGGTTGGTTCATTGTTTATTATAACGTTGGGTATAGTAGATCTATTGCATATTCTCACAGTGTTAAAGTTGTGTCTGGTAGATTTATTGATTATTACATTGTTAAAGTTGTGTATAGTTGATTCATTGTTTATTACATTGTTAAAGTTGTGTATGGTAGGTTGATTGTTTATTACATTGTTACAGTTAAAGTTGTGTATGGTGGGGTGATTGCTTATTACATTGTTAAAGTTGTGTATGATGGGTTCATTGTTTATTACATTGTTAAAGTTGAGTATGGTGGGTTGATTGTTTATTACATTGTTAAAGTTGTGTATGATGGGTTCATTGTTTATTACATTGTTAAAGTTGTGTATGGTAGGTTGATTGTTTATTACATTGTTAAAGTTGTGTATGGTGGGTTCATTGTGTATTACATTTTTAAAGTTGTGTATGGTAGGTTGATTGTTTATTACATTGTTAAAGTTTGTATAGTAGATTCATTGTTCTTTTTTACATTGCTAAATTTGTGTATAGTAGGTAAATTGTTTATTATAACAATGTTAGTTGTGTATAGTAGGTTCATTGTTTATTATAACAATGTTAGTTGTGTATAGTAGGTACACTGTTTACTATAACAATGTTAGTTGTGTATAGTTGGTTCATTGTTTATTATAACAATGTTAGTTGTGTATAGTAGATTCATTGTTTATTACATTGTTAAAGTTGTGTACGATGGGTTCATTGTTTATTACATTGTTAAAGTTGTGTATGGTACGTTGATTGTTTATAACATTGTTAAAGTTGTGTATGGTGGGTTCATTGTGTATTACATTATTAAAGTTGTGTATGGTAGGTTGATTGTTTATTACATTGTTAAAGTTTGTATAGTAGGTTCATTGTTCTTTTTTACATTGCTAAATGTGTGTATAGTATGTACATTGTTTATTATAACAATGTTAGTTGTGTATAGTAGGTTCATTGTTTATTATTACGCTGATAAAGTTGTGTATAGTAGGTATATTGTTCATTATAACAATGTTAGGTGTGTGTGTGTATAGTAGGTATATTGTTTATTATAACAATGTTAGTTGTGTATAGAAGGTTCATTGTTTATTATTACGCTGTTAAAGTTATGTATAGTAGGTATATTGTTCATTGTAACAATGTTAGTTGTGTATAGTAGGTATATTGTTCATTGTAACAATGTTAGTTGTGTATAGTAGGTTCATTGTTTATTATTACGCTGTTAAAGTTGTGTATGGTAGGTTCTTTGTTTACTTTTACATTCATGTAAAGTTGTTTCATTGTTCATTTTGCCTACCTCAAAATGGTATACACTTACCTCAAAATGATATACATATATCTCAATATGATATAAATTGACCTCAAAATGATAAACATATATACGTATAGCTCAAAATGAGATATATACCTCAAAATGATATACATAGACCTTAAAACGATATACATATACATATACTTCAAAATGATATTCATTTACTGATAAAGTATGTCTTCATATACTTCAAAATGTCATGCACATACCTAAGATAATATACATTTACCTCAAATGATAAACACAGACCTCAAATTTGATATGCATATACCTTAAATGAAACATAACCTAGTCACAACTGAACCAGATCGCTTGTCATCACCCAGAATAAGCGAATCGCAACTTTGCCTGTCGGCCGTCAACAATCTGTAATACTGATACGTAACTTAGCCAGTTCGCCCGTCAACAGTCTGTATAACTGATACTTAACTTAGCCAGTTTGCCCGTCAACAATCTATATAACTGATACGTAACTTAGCCAGTTTGCCCGTCAACAGTCTGTATAACTGATACGTAACTTAGCTAGCCCGCCTGTCAACACTCTATATAACTGATACGTAACTTAGCCAGTTCGCCCGTCAACAATCTATATAACTGATACGTAACTTAGCCAGTTTGCCTGTCAACAGTCTGTATAACTGATACGTAACTTAGCCAGTGCGCCCGTCAACAATCTATATAACTGATACGTAACTTAGCCAGTTCGCCCGTCAACAATCTATATAACTGATACGTAACTTAGCCAGTTTGCCCGTCAACAGTCTGTATAACTGATACGTAACTTAGCCAGTGCGCCCGTCAACAATCTATATAACTGATACGTAACTTAGCCAGTTCGCCCGTTAACAATCTATATAACTGATACGTAACTTAGCCAGTTCGCTCGTCAACAATCTATATAACTGATACGTAACTTAGCCAGTTCTCCCGTTAACAATCTATATAACTGATACGTAACTTAGCCAGTTCGCCCGTCAACAATCTGTATAGCTGATACGTAACTTAGCCAGTTCGCCCGTCAACAAACTGTATAACTGATACGTAACTTAGCCAGTTCGCCCGTCAACAATCTGTATAGCTGATACGTAACTTAGCCAGTTCGCCCGTCAACAATCTGTATAACTGATACATAACTTAGCCTGTCCACCCGTCAACAATGTGTATAGCTGATACATAACTTAGCCTGTCCACCCGTCAACAATGTGTATAGCTGATACATAACTTAGCCTGTCCACCCGTCAACAATGTGTATAGCTGATACATAACTTAGCCTGTCCACCCGTCAACAATCTGTATAACTGATACATAACTTAGCCTGTCCACCCGTCAACAATGTGTATAGCTGATACATAACTTAGCCTGTCCACCCGTCAACAATCTGTATAACTGATACATAACTTAGCCTGTCCACCCGTCAACAATCTGTATAACTGATACATAACTTAGCCTTTCCACCCGTCAACAATCTGTATAACTGATACGTAACTTAGCCTGTCCACCCGTCAACAATGTGTATAACTGATACGTAACTTAGTCAGTTTGCCCGTCAACAGTCTGTATAACTGATACATAACTTAGCCTGTCCACCCGTCAACAATCTGTATAACTGATACATAACTTAGCCTTTCCACCCGTCAACAATGTGTATAACTGATACGTAACTTAGTCAGTTTGCCCGTCAACAGTCTGTTTAACTGATACGTAACTTAGCCTGTCCGCCCGTCAACAATCTGTATAACTGATACGTAACTTAGCCAGTTTGCCCGTCAACAGTCTGTATAACTGATACGTAACTTAGCCAGTTCGCCCGTCAACAATCTATATAACTGATACGTAACTTAGCCAGTTCGCCCGTTAACAATCTATATAACTGATACGTAACTTAGCCAGTTCGCTCGTCAACAATCTATATAACTGATACGTAACTTAGCCAGTTCTCCCGTTAACAATCTATATAACTGATACGTAACTTAGCCAGTTCGCCCGTCAACAATCTGTATAGCTGATACGTAACTTAGCCAGTTCGCCCGTCAACAAACTGTATAACTGATACGTAACTTAGCCAGTTCGCCCGTCAACAATCTGTATAGCTGATACGTAACTTAGTCAGTTCGCCCGTCAACAATCTGTATAACTGATACATAACTTAGCCTGTCCACCCGTCAACAATGTGTATAACTGATACGTAACTTAGTCAGTTTGCCCGTCAACAGTCTGTATAACTGATACATAACTTAGCCTGTCCACCCGTCAACAATCTGTATAACTGATACATAACTTAGCCTGTCCACCCGTCAACAATGTGTATAACTGATACATAACTTAGCCTTTCCACCCGTCAACAATGTGTATAACTGATACATAACTTAGCCTGTCCACCCGTCAACAATCTCTATAACTGATACATAACTTAGCCTTTCCACCCGTCAACAATCTCTATAACTGATACATAACTTAGCCTTTCCACCCGTCAACAATGTGTATAACTGATACGTAACTTAGTCAGTTTGCCCATCAACAGTCTGTATAACTGATACGTAACTTAGCCTGTCCGCCCGTCAACAATCTGTATAACTGATACGTAACTTAGCCTGTACGCCCGTCAACAATCTGTATAACTGATACATAACTTAGCCTGTACGCCCGTCAACAATGTGTATAACTGATTCATTACTTAGCCTGTACGCCCGTCAACAATGTGTATAACTGATACGTAACTTAGCCTGTACGCCCGTCAACAATGTGTATAACTGATACATAACTTAGCCTGTACGCCCGTCAACAATCTGTATAACTGATACATAACTTAGCCAGTCCGCCCGTCAACAATGTGTATAACTGATACGTAACTTAGCCAGTCCACCCGTCAACAATCTGTATAACTGATACGTAACTTAGCCAGTCCACCCGTCAACAATCTGTATAACTGATACGTAACTTAGCCTGTTCGCCCGTCAACAATGTGTATAACTGATACGTAACTTCTTCTTCATTGCATGCTCATTTAAGGAAGATATATACGTTCATAGAAATCTTACGACCCTTGGCAGTCAGACAAAATCCAACTCTACTTTGCCATACACTTTCTCTCTTGTTAGTGAGTTTATTTCTATGATGTGGGAACCTAAAATAATCGTATCACACAGATCATCACCTGTATGATCCCTAGTACGATCCCTATGAGATCACACAGACGATCACCATGCGATCACACACAGACGATCCCTATGAGATCACGCAGACGATCACCATGAGATCACACACAGACGATCCTATGATATCACACAGACCATCCCTATAGGATCACACAGACGATGCCTATGAGATCACACAGACGATCACCATGCGATCACACACAGACGATCCCTATGAGATCACACAGACGATCACCATGAGATCACACACAGACGATCCTATGATATCACACAGACCATCCCTATGAGATCACACAGACGATGCCTATGAGATCACACAGACGATCCCTATGAGATCACACGGACGATCCCTATGAGATCAAACAGACGATCCCTATGAGATCACACAGACGATGCCTATGAGATCACACAGACGATCTTTATGATATCACACAGCCAATACCTATGAGATCACACAGACGATCCATATGAGATCACACGGACGATCCATATGAGATTACACGGACGATCCCTATGAGATCACACGAACGATCCCTATGAGATCACACAGACGATCCCTATGCTATCACACGGACGATCCCTTATGAGATCACACACAGACGATCCTATGATATCACACAGACGATCCCTATGAGATCACACGGACGATCCATATGATATCACACATCACACGGATGATCCCTTTGAGATCACACGGATGATCCCTATAAGATCACACAGACGATCCCTATGAGATCATACAGACGATCCCTTTGAGATTCACAATTATGGGTCACTTTTGCAATTGGAATCAGTGAAAACTCAAGCGAGCCTGTCTGCCTATACATGTATCTTAAACGACTCTTTTAGACATGTGTCATCTGACAAAATCATAGAAAATTAAATACAGGTTCACCAACTTTACATGAGATGCAATAAAATAAAGGTCCATCAACTTTACACGAGATGCAATAACATAAAGCTCCATCAACTTTACACGAGATGCACTAAGACTCCTACTCACCAGGCGCTGTTCAACTGTATTTGTCAACTGTATTTGTTAACTGTATTTGTCAGCTGTTTTTGTCAACTGTATTTGTTAACTGTATTTGTCAACTGTATTTGTCAACTGTTTTTGTTTTTCTAGGAACAAACCTCCAGCCGGAATCTGTGTAGGGGGTGAAAGACCGTCACTGCGAATGTCGGACGAGTCGAGGGCTCTCCTGGAACAATGGTACAAGGACAATGTAACTGACCCCTACCCCAGTCGGCAGAGAAAGGAAGAGTTGTCGAAACATGCAGGCATTACATTCAACCAAGTGAGTCCTGCTTTGCTTGTTTGTTTCTTTGCCGATTTACGCCGTTTTCAAAGAAAATTCAGTTATATTACGGCGACAGAGTACTTATTCATGATCAATTGATTAGTTGAGTTTTGTAAGTGTGAAACCAATTACAAATAGTTTGAAAATTAACATATTACATGTAAGATGCACTTGCAGCACACGAATTTTGAAAAAAAAAAATTGTGATAAAAGAAAAATACTCATAATGATCCATTTTACCACAATGTTTTCAACTGAAAAAAAATAAGAAATGTATCACTTTAAGTTCTTATTGCTCTCACGTGGTCTGCTGCAATGTTGCTGTATATGAAAAAGGGTCTATATATATATATATATATTGGCCAGGTCATTTTGATCTATTTCAAGGTCATGTTGGTATATTTTCTAGGTTAACACGTGGTTTGCCAATGCCAGACGAAAGAACAGGAACTTTCTAAGGAAGTTGCGTGCGAAAGATGCTGTGACTTCCGGTATTGACGAGAAAACAGATACTGAGTGTTCAGTGTCTATATCTGAAGTTAACACCAGTTCTAATCCCAATACTTATTTAAACGGCAGATCTGAAATATTCAACTTTCCACGTGAGAGGCCCACGCTGTTTGGAACATCAGAATATCAACAACAACAGGGAATGCCATATAATGAAGTATATAATTGGTCCTACAACAACCCGGCCACCATCTCAACACCAATTCATAACGGTGTCGAAATATCCACGTTATATCAGCCGTTTCCTCATGACCAAATGGTGCAGTATAACTGCCAACCACAATATACCATGGTTCATGACACATGTGTAACCCAAGGACTGCCGCTCAAACAGCAATATCAACCAGTAGACACGAACTACTTCAGTCAAGATATTGCCAAAAAAGGGACAGATCGAAATTGTTCCGACTATGTTACAGCTAGGGATTTGGTGGTTGATTCATCAACGAGATATGGTAGCTATGATACATGTAATACCATGTCAGGTAGTACACTCGATACCAATAAGTCTTCCGACAGATATGGACAACATAACAAACGATTCCTAAGAAAGAGATCAGGTGGTTTTGCGATAGAAAGACTGAGAATGAAACTTAATATGCGACGACAACAACAGCATGCCGCAACCAATTGTACAAATTGTGTGTCGGTCACAGAGTCCCTCAATGCTCTAAGCAATTTGTGTAACACGCTTGAGACCACTGTAATTTCTCCCCTGGACTATGCAAAAACTGTCAACTTCGACGTATGTGCTTCCGGAAGTGACGTAAATATAATATCAACCAATGGATGTTTAGTTCCCGGATATGACCTAACAACAGCAATCCCTGGACGAGTGACAAATACCGTACATACAGATACCAACACGGAATACCTGAATGGTGCCTCACCGTTCTCCCAGGGGCCACAATGGACTCAGATAATGGATAGTAACCAAGGCTACCGGACTTCTTTAAATGATGGAGACACGAGACTGTGTACTATGCGTTCTCCCTCCCGATCTGTATCCAGACATCTAAACGGTGAGTTAGTTTTAACATTTAAATGTCAAAGGTCAAATTCACATGAGCCACCCATTAAAAACAGTTTCATCTGGGAACAGTAAAAATGATATGTTGCAGCATTCTTTCACTTAACGCCTAAAATAAAGATAAATTGATCGCGTACCAGCGCATACATCATTTGTTCAAAAATAAGTAGACATGATGTGTATATAACAATGTCTAGCTATATGTTCCAACCCACGAATATAGAGTACCATGTGTACTTATGTTCGAGTGCAGTGGACCGAGTGATGTATGCGCTTGTCAGCGGTCATGTAATCTTCACATAACACTTAAAATAGCTACAAATGTAACTTGTGTAACTTGCGTTGAAAAGTAAAACTGAAGCCATATTTGTTTAGCTCTTTTTAAAAATGGTGAGATTTTGTCTTTAGAGCGTAGTGAAGACGCTGGTGAGCACGATATGTGTGTACTCGGTCTCTCCACAGTAATTACTGTCAGTGGGCATGATATGTGTGTACGCGGTCTCTCCATAGTATTTACTGTCAGTGAGCACGATATGTGTATACGCTGTCTCTCCATATTCTTTACTGTCAGTGAGCATGACATGTGTGTACGCGGTCTCTCCACAGTAATTACTGTCAGTGGGCATGATATGTGTGTACGCGGTCTCTCCACATTCTTAACTGTCAGTGAGCATGCTATGTGTGTACGCGGTCTCTCCACAGTATTAACTGTCAGTGAGCATGATATGTGTATACGCGGTCTCTCCACAGTAATTACTGTCAGTGGGCATGATATGTGTGTACGCGGTCTCTCCACATTCTTAACTGTCAGTGAGCATGCTATGTGTGTACGCGGTCTCTCCACAGTATTAACTGTCAGTGAGCATGATATGTGTATACGCGGTCTCTCCACAGTAATTACTGTCAGTGAGCATGATATGTGTGTACGCGGTCTCTCCACAGTATTAACTGTCAGTGAGCATGATATGTGTATACGCGGTCTCTCCACAGTATTTACTGCCAGTGAGCATGATATGTGTGTACGCGGTATCTCTTTATTATTTAATGTCAGTGAGCATGATATGTGTGTACGCGGTCTCTCTTCATTCTTTACTGTCAGTGAGCATGATATGTGTGTACGCGGTCTCTCTTCATTCTTTACTGTTAGTCTGCATGAAAATAAGCTCCAAAATAGAGAACTTGATCAGTGAAAGAGACATAGTCTTCATTGTGAGTACCGGAAATAATCTTCTCAGACAGACGATTCCTTCGGGTAATCACAACCTACATGTAGGACTTAATAAATAAATAAGGAATTAAGGACCTGAATTACGCACATTATTTACAACTCTGGGCCAAGATCACTTCTTATAAAAACAAGAGCACCGCGTACGGCACAGACGCTCGACTGATAGGGAGGAAGAAAAAAAAAAGAGCTAAACAAAAAACCTTAACCGGACGACCACGCCGCCGCCGCCGCCGCCGCCGCCGCCGCCGCCGCCGCCGCCGCCGACGCCGACGACGACGCCAGGGTCATGACAATAGCTCTCTTTTTTTCAAAAGTCGAGCTAACAACACACCCTAGAATATAGCTGCGATTCCAGGTGTTTGTGTAAATGCGTACAGTAAAGACCCAGGAGAGCGTGTGTTAACTGACAGTATCATCATAATCTTATCTCCCCACCTGTATGCTAGTAATACTGCAATTGCATATTCCGACAAAAAGCTAGAAATATAATACAAGTAGATGTACTCCAACTTTACTTTAAATGGGTACATGTAAGTGCGTCATTAATAACCTTATTGCGGTATAATACCAGTTATTATTATTAATAACCTTATAGAAGTATAATACCAGTCATTAATAACTTTATATAGGTATAATACCAGTCATTCATAACCTTATATAAGTATAATACCAGTCATTCATAACCTTATAGAAGTATAATACCAGTCATTCATACCCTTATAGAAGTATAATACCAATCATGTATAACCTTAAAGAAATATAATACCAGTCATTCAAAACTTATAGAAGTATAATACCAGTCAGTTATAACCTTAAATAAATATAATACCAGTCATTCAAAACTTATAGAAGTATAATACCAGTCATTAACAGCATTATAGAAGTATAATACCAGTCATTAATAACATTATAGACGTATAACCTTATACAAGTATAATACCAGTCATTTATAACCTTATAGAACTATAATACCAGTCATTCAAACATTATAGAAGTATAATATCAGTCATTCATAACCTTATAGAAGTATAATACCAATCATTTTATAACCTTAAAGAAATATAATACCAGTCATTCATAACCTTATAGAAGTATAATACCAGTGATTCATAACCATACCAGTCATTCAAAAATTATAGAAGTATAATACCAGTCATTAATAACCTTATTTAAGTATAATACCAGTCATTAATAACCTTATATAAGTATAATACCAATCATTAATAACATTATAGAAGTATAATACCAGTCATTAATAACACTATAGAAGTATAATACCAGTCATTCATAACATTATAGAAGTATAATACCAGTCATTAATAACATTATAGAAGTATAATACCAGTCATTAATAACATTATAGAAGTATAATACCAGACATTAATAACCTTATATAAGTATAATACCAGTCATTCAAAAATTATAGAAGTAAAATACCAGTCATTCATAACCTTATATAAGTATAATACCAGTCATTAATAACCTTGGTAATATACCCCTATATGTGATGCTAAGTGCTACAAGTGTTAACAAATATAACCCTAAATGTGATGTTATGTGCTACAATGTGTCAACAAATATAACCCTAAATGTGATGTTATGTGCTACAATGTGTCAACAAATATAACCCTAAATGTGATGTCATGTGTTACAATGTGTCAACAAATATACCCCTAGATGTTATGATTAGTGCTACAAGTGTCACATCGTCTTCCGCTGCCGAAATATTTTATAGAACTGTATATTTTATTTGCTCACCTGTGCAAGAAGTGCTCAAGGTGAGCTATTAGGATCATTTTTTTCCGGCGTCCGTCTGTCGTCAACAATAGCCTTGTTAACACTACGGGCTACATTTTCATCCGATCTTCATGAAAGTTTATCAGAACATTCATCTCCATCAAATCTTGGACAAGTTCGAAATTGGGGTCATTTCCAGTCACAAACTAGGTCACTAGGTCAACTTGAAGGAAAATCTTTTTAACACTCTGGAGGCTGCATTTTTAACTTGAAAAGTTTGAATATGGCTCGGAATCCGCTGTGGTCGAGTGGTTAGCGTCGGGGATTTCCCCAGTCGCGGCACCTCGGTCATGGTGGAGTGCCCTTGGGCAAGGCACATTTTCTAGCCTAGTACTGGTTTGTTTACCCAGGGATCATGAATAAGTGAACTGTCGCCGTGATATAACTGAAATAATGTTGAAAGCGGGGTAAAACCCCAATAAATAAATAAATTGAATATGGCTCATTTCCAGTTATAAACAAGGTTTTAACTTGAAAATAATGAAACTTTGTCAGAATGTTTGTCTTAATGATATCTAGGTCAAGTTCGAATATGGATCTCATCAACACTTTTTATTTCAAGAGTTTGAGACTTTATAATGAGTTTTGCATAACTCAGGCAAGCGATCTATGGCCATCATAGCCCTCTTGTATCACTTAACGCTGGAGGAAGAAGGATTAGGAGAATGTATTTCTGCCGTCGTCCGTCCAACCGGTTGTCATTGAAATAATTGTATTGAGATTTAATAGAACTGTGGTCAAAAACTTTTTCACGATTTTTATTATCGACAGTAAAAATATTGAATGTACCTGAAAATACATCTGAGGGGAATAAAGCAGTGTGAAAACAGAAACTACAAGAGAAAGTTGATGCAAGGCATCAATGTCGCCGGAAAAGACTGCATTGATTTATTTATGTATTCTTGACTTTCCTTGGTCTATTCAAACATTAGGAACGTAGTAATGAAAACATTTGCTTATAAATTTTATATACATACCTATACATTAGGGTATCTATAACAAATTAACGAAATGTGTACACATTTATCTGGCTTAAATTTAATTTTGCTGTTGTTACTTATTTAAATAATAGTATTCATTCATATAATTTCAATGTTTGTCAATCTTATTCGAATCACAAGGTAAATATCCTGGTATTGCTTTAAAGGGAGGTAATTTGAAGAAAACAAAAGTCTTCAAAAGGAGAAATATATCAGCATTACCGTCTACAGTTTAAATTGTTCTATTGTTTGTGGATTTAAAAATGTTCTTTTTTTCTTATTTCTACATGTACAACGAAATATTGCGGCTTCTCTTTGACGCTTTGCGTCAAACATTCGTCTTGTACTTGTCTAAAATAAAATAATATCACTCGCTTTTTCATATCGAAATGCGCATGCGCGAAAATCGATGTTAAAGGTCACGAAACTACACAACAGAATAGGGTCTATATTTAGCTTAGAAACAGTTCCTACTTTAGATATTCATGGATTAACATTATTAAATGAATTCTACACAAATCAAGACATCTCTTTGAACATGAAAACAACATTTAGTAAGTTAAAATTGCTATTAAAAGGAGAATCCGAAATTGACCTCAATGATGACACATAAGAGTCTGCATTAGGGGGTGTTGGTTCACGTCTTGAAGGGACCACTTTTGTCTTCGTAAATAAGACAAAAAACTTAAATGCGAGTGAAATAAAAAAAAACTGCAAACATTAAAAAATCGGAATATTTATTTCATTTTAGATGTGTCATTTATTAGTGTTCGTAAACAACCACAATTGTAATATGTTCAAATCATCTAGATTTGTTTCTTTCTAATAATAAGCCGCCCTCCCATGTGATTTCCGAAAAGCTATTAAAAATAGAAGTCGCGGGCTTCTGCCCGGCGACTAATGAACAACCTTTATTCTTATTATAACAGTATATAAATCGCTAGTCAGGTCAGTTATTGATTATGGCATTATTGTGTGGTACCAGGCTGTTGTGTTTTTGATACCTGTTGCCAATCAGTCGGTAATATGATACCAATGCCTGATAAGCCACACCCTTAAAGTACTACTGCATACACAGGCCCCGCCTACATCACATGTATAATGCATGCTCGCCACTGGTCATAGTTAGTTGGTATATGCTAGTCATTACAGTTAGTTAATAGTATTTGGTTATATGCCGTAGTCTCATGGAACAGGATAGCCACCCTGTATTTAATGTTTTATTGCGCGGGTGCCTCAGCACCAGTGCATATATTGGTTGTGAAAAAACTCTCACTGGTGCAATGGGCTTGCACATGCGCAGACAAATGTTTACAATCATTTTGGGAGATCGAGGTCAACACGTTGGGATCAGGTATTTTTGTTTTCGTTTTACATATTTAACTAAAAACCTATTATTATCATATATTTATATCATATATTTAAAAGCGGGTTTCGTGTTTTTCGAATCAAACAGTATTTCTTAAGCCATACAATGCTGATTCCCGCGCTAACATCGAACTGCTGCATCGTGCAGCAACTGTTGTGTATTATATGCTCCCTTCAAAACAGTACCCCCTACACCACACAGAACATTCAGTTAATTGTAAACGTACACAGACGACGGGCTACCAGAATAGTGCTTTAGAGGACTAATTACATACGAACAACGAATTAAAGCGCTAAATGTACAGAATGTAAAGATATGATCTTATTCAAACTTTTTACCATCACAATTCAGAACCGCCGAATGTCGGTTCATGGGTGTGACAGTTCTTCTTTCTTTTTTTTAGGCACTTCATTAAGAAGAGACTGGGAGACTTTCGACGACGTGGATCCCCAGATACTAGATGGGAGGTATTATTATTATTATTATTATTATTATTATTATTATTATTATTATTATTATTATATTATAATTATTATTATTATTATTATTATTATTATTATTATTATTATTATTATTAACAATGTTGACTTCATCCTGATCCTTTTGCAATCATGTACTATATCATTCTACTTATACTACTACTACTACTACTACTACTACTAATAATAATAATAATAATATTTTCTATTCTATTCTCTTAATATACCCCAGCATAATAACCACCATTTCTCTCCCTCCACCCTGTTTTAAGTAAAACAAATGTCATTTTCTGTTTTTTCCTTACACCAGTATTTGGGCACGTAAGCCTGCCTTTAGCACGCAAGCCACTGAGTAAGAGCACCAAGGGAATATAATGAAAATATGTTTAGTTCATATAGTTGAAAACAATATAGAAACGGGACATACTGCTTATATTGATCGATTTCACCCTTTACCACAATGTTTTCCAAAGTCTGATGCGTCTGCATGTGGAAAACGAAGATCATGAGAGTGTCTTCACATAGATAGTGAGTGTATACCTCAGGCCATCTTTCTTCACATAGATAGTGAGTGTATACCTCAGGCCATCTTTCTTCACAAACATAGTAAGCGTATACCTCAGGCCATCTTTCTTCACATACATAGTGAGTGCATACCTCAGACCATATTTCTTCACATAAATAGTGAGTGTATACCTCATGTCATCTTTCTTCACATACATAGTGAGTGTATACCCCAGGCCATCTTTCTTCACATACATAGTGAGTGTATACCTCATACCATTTTTCTTCACATACGTAGTGAATGTATACCTCATGCCATCTTTCTTCACATACATAGTGAGTGTATACCTCATACCATTTTTCTTCACATACATAGTGAATGTATACCTCATGCCATCTTTCTTCACATATATAGTGAGTGTATACCTCAGGCCATCTTTCTTCACATATATAGTGAGTGTATACCTCAGCCCATCTTTCTTCACATATATAGTGAGTGTATACCTCAGGCCATCTTTCTTCAAATAGATAGTGAGTGTATACCCCAGGCCATCTTTATTCACATATATAGTGAGTGTATACCTCAGCCCATCTTTCTTCACATATATAGTGAGTGTATACCTCAGGCCATCTTTCTTCAAATAGATAGTGAGTGTATACCCCAGCCCATCTTTATTCACATATATAGTGAGTGTATACCCCAGGCCATCTTTCTTCACATATATAGTGAGTGTATACCTCAGGCCATCTTTCTTCACACACATAGTGAGTGTATACCTCAGGCCCCAGGCCATCTTTATTCACATACATAGTGAGTGTATACCTCAGCCCATCTTTCTTCACATATATAGTGAGTGTATACCTCAGGCCATCTTTCTTCAAATAGATAGTGAGTGTATACCCCAGCCCATCTTTATTCACATATATAGTGAGTGTATACCCCAGGCCATCTTTCTTCACATATATAGTGAGTGTATACCTCAGGCCATATTTCTTCACACACATAGTGAGTGTATACCTCAGGCCATATTTCTTCACATAGATAGTGAGTGTATACCCCCATGCCATCTTTCTTCACATAGATAGTGAATGTATACCCCAGGCCATCTTTCTTCACATATATAGTGAGTGTATACCCCATGCCATCTTTCTTCACATAGATAGTGAGTGTATACCTCAGGCCATCTTTCTTCACACACATAGTGAGTGTATACCTCAGACCATCTTTCTTCACATAGATAGTGAGTGTATACCACAGGCCATCTTTCTTCACATACATAGTGAGTGTATACCACAGGCCATCTTTCTTCACATACATAGTGAGTGTATACCTCAGGCCATCTTTCTTCACATAGATAGTGAGTGTATACCTCAGGCCATCTTTCTTCACACACATAGTGAGTGTATACCTCAGGCCATCTTTCTTCACACACATAGTGAGTGTATACCTCAGGCCATCTTTCTTCACATATATAGTGAGTGTATACCTCAGGCCATCTTTCTTCACATATATAGTGAGTGTATACCTCAGGCCATATTTCTTCACATACATAGTGAGTGTATACCTCAGGCCTACTTTCTTCACATAGATAGTGAGCGTATACCCCAGGCCATCTTTCTTCAAATAGATAGTGAGTGTATTCCTCGAGCCATCTCTCTTCAAATAGATAGTGAGTGTATTCCTCAGGCCATCTTTCTTCACATATATAGTGAGTGTATACCTCAGGCCATATTTCTTCACATACATAGTGAGTGTATACCTCAGGCCTACTTTCTTCACATAGATAGTGAGCGTATACCCCAGGCCATCTTTCTTCAAATAGATAGTGAGTGTATTCCTCGAGCCATCTCTCTTCAAATAGATAGTGAGTGTACTCCTCAGGCCATCTTTCTTCACATACATAGTGAGTGTATACCTATATCGGAGTAGGTAATCAGGCCATCTTTCTTCACATACATAGTGAGTGTATACCTAGATCGAAGGAGGCAATCGGGTCATTTTTCTGCACATACATAGTGAGTGTATACCTAGATCGGAGGAGGCAATCCGGCCATCTTTCTTCACATTCATAGTGAGTGTATACCTAGATCAGAGGAGGCAATCAGGCCATCTTTCTTCAAATACATATGCTTTCTCATGTATATTAAAGCATTTATTTATTGTATAATATATTTTCATATTAATCATTCTATATTTGAATTATTTCTCATTGTTCATCGCTCCAGTAAAACGATATCCAGAAGTTCTCCTACTTCAAACGTGGACCTCAATAACAACAATAATGAAACATTCCATAACAAACTCCACACAGCAAACAGGCAGGTAAATAAATAAATAAATATGTTGGTCTAATCAACCTTGGTCAGTGTTAACATTGATTTTAGGGAGAGAAGTTGCACTTAGCTTAGTCACGAATGTCTACGCAAACTCTGGTTATTATGGAAGCGTCCTAGTGCCACAGTCTGTAATATTTTTGAGAGAGAAAAAACATACCATCTCCTAATTAGAAAATACTATCTCCTTATTAGTCCTAATTAGAAAATACTATCTCCTTATTAGTCCTAATTAGAAAATACTATCTCCTAATTAGGAGAGATTAAGTCATAATTAGGAGATACTATCTCCTATCCTATCTCCTAATTAGGAGATACGATGTCATAATTAGGAGAAACTAAGTCCTAATTCGGAGATACTTAGTCCTAATTAGGAGATGCTATCTCCTAATTAGGAGATATTAAGTCCTAATTAGGAGACACTATCTCTTAATTATGAGATATTAAGTCCTAATAAGAAGATGCTAAGTCATAATTAGGAGATAATAAGTCCTAATTAAGAGATACTTAGTCATAATTGGTTCATGGCTAATTCACTATCTACTAAGTCCTAATTATGAGATACTATCTCCTAATTATGACATAGTATCTCCTAATTATGAGATAGTATCTCTTAATTATGACATAGTATCTCCTAATTAAGACTTAGTATCTCCTAATTATGAAATAGTATCTCCTAATTAGGACTTAGTATCTCCTAATTATGACTTAGTATCTCTCAAAAATATTACAGACTGTGGCACTAGGACGCTTCCATAGGTTATAACCCCACTTTCAAAGATACTACAAATCTCTGGTTATAACCCCACTTTCCAACATACAACAAATCTCTGGTTATAACCCCACTTTCCAAGATACTACAAATCTGTTTTAACACCCCTTTCCAAGATACTACAAATCTCTCTGAAAACCTAACAACTATTGAAAATCTCTTAGTGGGAGTATTATAATTGAATTGATTTGATAAATATGTTTTTCAAAAGTCATCTGCTACAAATGCTTCAAACTGTGCCTGCATGTGGGAAAGGGTTAGTAGGCCGTCATTCGCACAATGTTAATCCATTGATGCAAATCTATCTGCTTTCCTTATAAAAGCTTAATGAATTCAAATACAAACATATTTCTGTACAAAGTCACAGATTACAATGTTTAATTACACATAAACGCTAATCAAATTAAACAATATCTTTCCAGGTGTCCTATAGTACAATAGTAGGAGAGGCGATTCAAGGACTGCTCAACCTGTCCTCACAGGACTCCGACCCCAGTATATAATCTTTGTATATAACACCTGTACCTGGAGCCAAGATGTTTTTATAACACATTTACCTGGAGCCAAGATGTCTATGTAACACCTGTACCTGGAGCCAAGATGTCTTTATAACACATTTACCTGGAGTCAAGATGTCTATAAAACACATGTACCTGTAGTCAAGATGTCTATATAACACATGTACCTGTGGCCAAGATGTTTTATAACACATTTACCTGAAGTCAAGATGTCTATAAAATACATGTACCTGTAGTCAAGATGTCTATGTAACACATTTACCTGAAGTCAAGATGTTCGTATAACACATTTACCTGAAGTCAAGATGTCTATATAACACATGTACCTGTAGCCAAGATGTCTTTATAACACATTTACCTGGAGTCAAGATGTCTATGTAACACATTTACCTGTAGCCAAGATGTCTATATAACACATTTACCTGGAGTCAAGATGTCTATATAACATATGTACCTGTAGTCAAGATGTCTTTATAACACATTTACCTGGAGTCAAGATGTCTATATAACACATGTACATGTAGTCAAGATGTATGTATATAATACATGTACCTGAAGTCAAGATGTCTATATAACACATGTATCTGAAGTCAAGATGTCTGTTTATATATCACATGTACCAGTAGTCAAGATGTCTGTACATAACATGTACCTGTAGTCAAAATGGCTATATAACACATGTATCTGTTGTCAAGATGTCTTTATATAATATATTTACCTGTAGTCAAGTTGTCTATATAACACATGCACCTATAGTCAAGATGTTTATGTAACACATGTACCTGTAGTCAAGACGTCTAAATAACACATGTACATGAAGTCAAGATTTCTATATAACACACATACCTGTAGTCCAGATGTCTATATAACTCTTGTACCTATAGTCAAAATTTCTATATAACACACATACCATTAGTCAAGAGGTCTATATAACACATGTACCTGTAGCCAAGATGTTTATATAACACTCATACCTGAAGTCAAGATGTCTATGTAACACATGTACCTGTAGTCAAGATGTCTATATAACAAACATACCTATAGACAAGATGTCTTTATAACACATGTACGTGTAGTCAATATGTATATATACATGTACCTGTAGTCAAGATGTCTATATAACACATGTACATGTACCTGGAGTCAAGATGTCTGTATATAACACATGTACCTGGAGTTAAGATGTCTATATATAACGCATGTACATGTACCTAGAGTTAAGATGTCTGTATATAACACATGTACCTGTAGTTAAGATGTCTATATAACACATGTACATGTACCTGGAGTCAAGATGTCTATATAACACATGTACCTGTAGTCAAGATGTCTATATAACACATGTACATGTACCTGGAGTTAAGATGTCTTTATAACACATGTACCTGGAGTCAAGATGTCTATATATAACGCATGTACATGCACCTGGAGTTAAGATGTCTGTATATAACACATGTACCTGTAGTCAAGATGTCTATATAACACATGTACATGTACCTGGAGTCAAGATGTCTATATAACACATGTACCTGGAGTCAAGATGTCTATATAACACATGTACATGTACCTGTAGTCAAGATGTATTCATATAACACATGTACATGTAGTCAAGATGTCTATATATAACACACGCACCTGGAGTTGAGATGTTTATATAAAACATGTACCTGTAGTCAAGATATTTATATAACACATGGTCCTGAAGTCAAAATATCTTTATAAAGTATATTAACATGTAGTCAAGATGTCTATGTAACACATGTACATGTAGTCAAGATGTCTAAATAACAAATGTACATGTAGTTAAGATGTGTATTTAACACATGCACCTTTAGTGAAGAGGTCTATATAACACATGTACTCGTAGCCAAGATGTTTATATAACACATGTACCTGAAGTCAATATGTCTTTGTAACACATGTACCTGTAGTCAAGATGTCTATATAAAAAACGTACCTATATTCAAGATGTCTTTATAACACATGTACATGTAGTCAAGATTCTATATACATGTACCTGAAGTCAAGATGTCTATGTAACACATGTACCTGTAGTCAAGATGTCTATATAAAAAACGTACCTATAGTCAAGATGTCTTTATAACACATGAACATGTAGTCAAGATTTCTATATACATGTACCTGAAGTCAAGATGTCTATGTAACACATGTACCTGTAGTCAAGATGTCTATATAACAAACTCACCAATATTTCTATATACCTATATCTGTAGTCAAGATGTCTATATAACATGTGTACCTGTAGTCGAGATGTCTATATAACACATTTACCTGCAGTCAAGCTGTCTATATAACCCATTTACCTGAAGTCTAGATGTTTATATAACACATGTACCTGTAGTCAATATGTCTATATAAGACATGCACATGGAGTCAAGGTGTCTATACAACACATATACCTGTAGTCAAGTTGTCCATATAACACATAAGTCAAGCTATCTGTACACCACATGTACCTACAAAGTAAAAGGTGTCTATATAACACACCTGTAGTCAAGATCTCTATATAACACATGTACCTGTAGTCAAGATGCCTGTATATAACACATGACCTTTAGTCAAGATATGACTTACACACATATGTTTTCCTCGAATGCAAACAACAGTTGACACCTGCAAATGGATCTGTATTTGTCATGTCGATAACTTTGTTTATTTACCTTTATACTACTTCAATACTTGGTATGAACTTATTATTAGTATATTTCTTTATTATGTTGTTAAGTGTATGGTTGTTTGGCCACTTGTTATAAGACCATATTAAATGTTACTGTATTTAATTCTGTCATTATTATGAATTTACACTGAGAGCCAAATATCTTTTTTAATATCAGTCATATTGCCTGAGTGCCATGTTAACATGTACTGTATTTTAATATCAGTCATATTGCCTGAGTGCCCTGTTAACATATACTGTATTTTAATATCAGTCATATTGCCTGAGTGCCATGTTAACATGTACTGTGTTTTAATATCAGTCATATTGCCTGAGTGCCATGTTAACATATACTGTATTTTAATATCAGTCCTAGTGCCTGAGTGCCATGTTAACATATACTGTATTTTAATATCAGTCCTAGTGCCTGAGTGCCATGTTAACATATACTGTATTTTAATATCAGTCCTAGTGCCTGAGTGCCATGTTAACATATACTGTATTTTAATATCAGTCCTAGTGCCTGAGTGACATGTTAACATATACTGTATTTTAATATCAGTCCTAGTGCCTGAGTGACATGTTAACATATACTGTATTTTAATATCAGTCCTAGTGCCTGAGTGCCATGTTAACATATACTGTATTTTAATATCAATCCTAGTGCCTGAGTGCCATGTTAACATATACTGTATTTTAATATCAGTCCTAGTGCCTGAGTGCCATGTTAACATATACTGTATTTTAATATCAGTCATATTGCCTGAGTGCCATGTTAACATATACTGTATTTTATCCTGTGACTAAGTAGGGTTTTCCTCAGAGAGCCTTCTCTTTTTTAATATCAGTCATGTTGCCGGAGTGCCATGTTAACCCCTTCTCACTAGCAGACAACTTTTGACAACATTGTAGCAAAATGAGAAATTGTGAGCAATTTACCCGTATGCCATTGCATTTTAAACTGTATTCAAAAATAATGTTTTCATTTATAGAACTATATTTTTGCGATGATCATTTCGAAGTCGTCTGCTGATTTATTGTATTTGAAAAAGGATTTCCAGATACTGTTTTTAGTCATGTCATAGAGAAAACTGTCCATTCTTCAACCGACTCCGTCAAGCTAGTGAGCCGTAATCTCGGGTTCGATTCCTAGTCGGGTCAGGTCTGATCGTACCATGTAAAAGGTTCTCTACTTGGTGCTCGGTATGTATATACATGTAAAAGGTTCTCTACTTGGTGTTCGGTATGTATATACATGTAAAAGGTTCTCTACTTGGTGCTCGGTATGTATATACATGTAAAAGGTTCTCTACTTGGTGTTCGGTATGTATATACATGTTAAAGGTTCTCTACTTGGTGTTCGGTTTGTATATACATGTAAAAGGTTCTCTACTTGGTGTTCGGTTTGTATATACATGTAAAAGGTTCTCTACTTGGTGTTCGGTTTGTATATACATGTAAAAGGTTCTCTACTTGGTGTTCGGTTTGTATATACATGTAAAAGGTTCTCTACTTGGTGCTCGATATGTATATACATGTACAAGGTTCTCTATTTGGTGCTTGATATGTATATACATGTAAAATGTTCTCTACTTGGTGTTCGGTATGTATATACACGTAAAAGGTTCTCTACTTGGTGCTCGATATGTATATACATGTAAAATGTTCTCTACTTGGTGTTCGGTATGTATATACACGTAAAAGGTTCTCTACTTGGTGCTCGGTATGTATATACACGTAAAAGGTTCTCTACTTGGTTCTCGGTTTGTATATACACGTAAAAGGTTCTCTACTTGGTGCTTGGTTTGTATATACATATAAAAGGTTCTCTACTTGGTGCTCGGTTTGTATATACTCTTAAAATTTTCTCTACTTGGTGTTCGGTTTGTATATACATGAAAAAGGTTCTCTACTTGGTGCTTGGTATTTGTATACATGGAAAAGGTTCTCTACTTGGTGCTCGGTATGTATATACATGGAAAAGGTTCTCTACTTGGTGCTCGGTATGTATATACATGGAAAAGGTTCTCTACTTGGTGCTCGGTATGTATATACACGTAAAAGGTTCTCTACTTGGTGCTCGGTTTGTATAAACATGTAAAAGGTTCTCTACTTGGTGCTCGGTATGTATATACATGTAAAGAGTTCTCTACTTGGTGCTCGGTTTGGATATACATGTAAAAGGTTCTCTATTTGGTGCTTGGTTTGTATATACATGTAAAAGGTTCTCTACTTGGTGCTCGGTTTGTATATACACGTAACAGGTTCTCTACTTGGTGTTCGGTATGTATATACATGTAAAGAGTTCTCTACTTGGTGCTCGGTTTGTATATACACGTAAAAGGTTCTCTACTTGGTGTTCGGTATGTATATACATGTAAAGAGTTCTCTACTTGGTGTTCGGTTTGTATATACATGTAAAAGGCTCTCTTCTTGGTGTTCGGTTTGTATATACATGTAAAAGGTTCTCTACTTGGTGCTCGAATATTGTTCAAACAAATCCAACAAACTATATATAAAACGGCATAAGGAATATGGCAACAGCCTCAGTGGTTTTGTGGTAGTACAATTGATAGGGACCAAATAATCATCACATACATATGATAGAGACTAACCAATCATCACATACATATGATAGAGACTAACCAATCATCACATTAATGTGATATAGACTAACTAATCATCACATACATATGTTAGGGACTAACTAATCATCACATTAATGTGATATAGACTAACCAATCATCACATTAATGTGATATAGACTAACTAATCATCACATACATATGATAGAGACTAACTAATCATCATATTAATATGATAGAGACTAACTAATCATCACATTACTGAGATAGAGACTAACTAATCATCACTTTAATATGATAGAGACTAACTAATCATCACATTAACATGACAGAGACTAACTAATCATCACGTTAATATGATAGAGACTAACTAATCATCACATTAACATGACAGAGACTAACTAATCATCACAAACATATGATAGAGACTAACTAATCATCACTTTAATATGATAGAGACTAACCAATCATCACATTAATATGATACAGACTAACCAATCATCCCCTACATGTGATTGTGACAAACCAATCACCCCCTACATGTGATAGTGACTAACTAATCATTCCCTACATGTGATAGTGACTAACTAATCATCCCCTACATGTGATAGTGACTAACCAATCACATACATGTGATAGTGACTAACCAATCATCCCCTACATGTGATAGTGACTAACCAATCATCCACATACATATGATAGTCACTATCTAATCATCCCCTACATATGATTGAGACTAACCAATCATCACATAATGTGATAGTGACTAACCAATCATCCCCTACATGTGATAGTGACTAACCAATCATCCACATACATATGATAGTCACTATCTAATCATCCCCTACATATGATTGAGACTAACAAATCATCACATACATGTGATAGTGACTAACTTATCTTCACATACATATGATAACAACTAAAACATCATGTCCTACATTTGATAGTGACTAACCAATCATCACCTACATGTGATAGTGACTAACTTATCTTCACATACATGTGATAGTGACTAACTTATCTTCACAAACATATGATAACAACTAAAAAAATCATGACCTACATTTGCTAGTGACTAACCAATCATCACCTACATGTGATAGTGACTAACTTATCTTCACATACATGTGATAGTGACTAACTTATCTTCACATACATATGATAACAACTAAAAACTCATGACCTACATTTGATAGTGACTAACCAATCATCACCTACACGTGATAGTGACAATCCAATCATCCCCTACATGTGATAGTGACTGATCATTCATTTTTTATATTTCAAAGTGACTAACCAATCATCTTTATATTTGATAGAGACAAACAAAAATCACCTATATTTTGAAAGAGACTTTACCTACATGCGATAGTTACTACCCAAACATAACCTACGTGTGAAAGTGAGTAAATCAATCATCACCTATGTGTTATAAACACTCACCAATCCACCTGCATCCCTTTCATTTGATATTGACTAACCAATTATCCCTTACCTATGATATTGACTAACTAATCATACGCTACACGTGATAATGACTGACAAACCATTACCTATATTTCATAGTGACGAACAAATTATCACCTATATTTGATAGTGACGAACAAGTCATCACCTATATTTTATTGTGGCTTACCTATCAAATTAAAATACTATTGTCAAAGAACAATTGATCACAAACAACATTCGATCCACTGCCCTCAAAAGTAAGTAGACATGGTACATTTTGTGAGTGTTCGTAGATTGGTGTACATATACATAAGACTGTTTGAAGGTAACTTTTTGAGTGCAGTGATCCGAATGATGAATTTGTAAGTCCATGTTAATGAATTTTCCCAATACTGGTCAGTCTATGCAAACATGCACGGTATCAGTTGTATCTCTGTAGCCAAACATGGACCGAAAGGCGGGAATTCACTTCTATTATGTTAATCTTTTAAATTCCCTCATGTAGATGCTTTCTGGCAAAATCTCACAATAAGCAATATCTCCATTTGCCACAATGTCTTTAAGTGTATTTAATAATTTAACTCCCATTTATGGAGATTTTTCAAATTTTTGACAGGATGTTTTCAAAGTCGTCTACTGCTGATTTGTTAAAGCCTTTTTTATAACATATTTAAGAAATTTATTTTCAAATTGGGCCACTACTTTTGTACCAGAAGATTTTTAAAGCTTTTACTATACACATATAAGGTAAATATGCTCTGTCCCCTGGCTGCCATGTTTTTTCAGCAGATCGGAAAAACTTCAACAATCTTGGTAGGAGGTCACCCATTTGTGTCAAATCGTTTTCAAATCTTGTCTTTTTTAAAGTTTTCACAATATATACATATAAGGAAAACAAGCCCGGCACCATGACGGCCATGTTTTTCAATTGATCAGGATAATTTCAGGAATCTTGGTAGAGTGTCACAGAAGGAAATGATATTCAATTGGACTTTTACCTTCAAGAAGTGTTTAAAAGTTCTTAGTTTCTTTCTATATATATATACATTTAAGGATCACAAAAATAATTTGAACAAACTTGGTAGAGGGTCACCCAATTCAGATTTTTATCGTTTTGGCATTTCCCCTCTTTCTGATGCTGCAGCAAGTTCTGTATGGAATTAATTTCTTTGAAAAACTTTGAAAGAGTACAACCTAAGGAACATTCATGTGAAATTATTTTAGGATGAGAGGTTATTACATGTAATAGGAAAATGTGAACAGACGGACAGATGATGGCTACAGATGGTGAGTGCTCAGGTGAGCTAAAAAGGTTAAATGTCTTAAAAGCAAAACATTGAAATCAAAATAACTGTAAATAAATGTTCTTTATTACATTAATAACATATTTTGATGTATGATTTTGTATATAATTATGAAAGTACATAAATATTGCAAATAATACATGGTTTTCATTTAATATGCAGTAAATCTACAGTCAGGAGATGCACTACTGTGTAGTAAATCTAGTCAGGAGATGCACTATACTGTGTAGTAAATCTAGTCAGGAGATGCACTACTGTGTAGTAAATCTACAGTCAGGAGATGCGCTACTGTGTAGTAAATCTACAGTCAGGAGATGCACTACTGTGTAGTAAATCTACAGTCAGGAGATGCACTACTGTGTAGTAAATCTAGTCAGGAGATGCACTACTGTGTAGTAAATCTAGTCAGGAGATGCACTACTGTGTAGTAATATGTTTTCAAAAGTTGTCTGCAAGTGGAAAAGGGTTTATAAACTACAATTATGCAACACTCAAAACATATGTAGACTTGTAAATAAAATATGTTTTTTAATCATAGTACTGTTAAAATAAATTGAGCCCGTACAAGCACATTACATCAATTGGTCTATTCTGGGACTACTAATATTAGTATTCCCAGGTATATTACTATGAATAGGTAGACGGCACCATCTATTACACTGAATATGTTGACGGCACCATCCTAAAAGTTAGCATAACCAGGTATACCTATGTTCGAGTGTAGAAGTCGCTTATCGGCCGTCAAGGAATTTTCACAATAGTTAATTACCAAAACCAGAAATATTTTCAATAATCAGTGAGCCAATATGTAGTGGCCCGACTATAATAATATAATTACAAACATCACAAACACTCTTCTAAAGGATCGTATTTTTATTTTATTTTTGTGATAAATGTAAAAATATTTATTTTGCATTGATTTGATGAATTAATACAGGTTATTAAAATGATCAACAATTTTGTTTTGTGAATTTTTATTTTTTAATTATTTGGAAATCTGCAATTGTAACTCAATTGGAATAAATATTCTTTGACTAAACTTGTAAACCAGACTTCATCTTTCATGATTTTACCCAAAAACATGAGCAGTGAAGGCGTTTCCGCGATGCTGTTAAAAATACTCCTTTGTTGACAACGGATAATAACCAAACAAGCCTCCAGGTAAATAATCGAAAGTTTTGTAATGATAGGTGTAGGCTACATTCATGAACTGGTTCCTGGCTGTAAATACAGTGATGTCAATGCTACACTAAATTTACAGCAGATTATCAGAAGACAGAAGCTTAAAATAGTTCACCAGCATCGGATACCTTGTGAAGTGTTTGGGTAATACACATGTCACTTAACCCTTTCCCTCATACGACAATTCTGCAGCAGACGACTTTGAACGTATTTTGTCAAAACATAGAAAATCTCTATATTTGCACGTTTTGTGCAATTTCTTCTTTTGTCATTATGTTTTCAAAAAGCCGTCTGCTGCAGAGGCGTCAGAAAGCATCTATATGAGGGAAAGGGTTAACAGTGCATAGCCCCAGTAGAATATTTGTCATATATATCTAAAATATGCCCATTTCGAAAGCTAAAAAGTCATTTGAGGTTAGCACCAAATAATATACTTTTGTTCAAGGTGTGCTCTTAAAATGAAAGCGACAGTCATCTATGGTTTGGATTTCAAGTTCTTGAGTTTGTGAAATCCTTCCATGATGTCATCCATAGAGTATTGATTATTGGACAAGGCAAATGATTATACAGAAACATTCTAGCCAATCAAATCACAGGATTCAAATATAATATCAATCACCTGACTATCTTTCTCAAGAGTATGTCATACAAAAACAGGTACTTCTGTTATAAGTATTAATCAAAACCCTAACTAACCCTTTCCCTTATGTAGACGAAATTCGAATCAACTGCAGCAGATGACTAGAAAATATTATGGCAAAATAAGAAACATCTCTTTTTTCATAAATTGTTTTAATTAAAGTCTATTCAATATTATAACTTCATAGAGTTCATGTAGATCTCTACAATGTCGTCTGCTGCATAGTAATCTATTGTGGGAAAGGGTTTAAGCACATTTAAGTATTATCATGTATTACTATTTAATAGTAAAGAATATTCACACTTTAATAAAATCGTTTTTCATATTTGAGAAATGATATTTTCAGTCGTCTGCTTCAAAAACACAAGAGGTAAAATACATGTTCAAATTAGGAAAAAAAAATCTACCTTTTAAGCATTTTCTCTTTTTTTTAAAAAATGCCATCATTAGTCGTTTGCTGCTTGTGTTGTCTATATATAGTGGTCAAGGCCACCAAATGTTCCCACATTCATATATATCCATTCAATAAACTACGAATTGGATACATGTATGATACATTTAACGTATAAATATTCTATCTGTTTGCATAGAAACTGGTTACAAATATTGTTGAAAAAACATTTTAATTTATGTACAAAATAGTATTTTACCATATTTCATTAATTTGAAAGAAAACATGGTAAATGATTAACTTTTTAACATTTTAGTGTAACAACTATGATACAAATTGCACTTAAGAAAAAATAAAAATGAACTGTTAATTAATACAACAGAAAATGTGGTGTTTTTCAATATCCAATATATGATCAAACTTCAAGTTACACACAAATGGAAAAAATATCACTGAAGGTGATGAATACCCCCAGCTGGTGCCTGACAATATACGTATAAGAAATTCAAAGGGCCATAACTCATTTAAAAATAATTCCAGTGCAACACACTGACAATATGCACAACGAGGCTTGGTATCAATCATTCTTGTGAAGTTATATTGAATTCTGACCAAGGGTTGCTGAGAAATAGTGTTCACAAGAAATGTCCACAGACCAACGGACCGAAAAGCGTGACTCCTATATAGCCCCCATAAACTATGTATCTGGGGGTATAATAAGATATTAGAATTATAAAATGTCAGATCATCACTGCTAACCTAATCGATTGAAGTGCTGTCTGTTTGGAACACTTCTAAGACATTTTTTTCAACATCTTTGGAATTTAAAGCATACTACTGATGCAAAATTCATATCATTGTGATAAAAGGAGAAATGTCTCAGTTCGAGCAATTTCGGAATCCCTCTTGTTACATTGAGTTTCTTTGTATAAGTGAAATATATTCCCACATCTGCAGTCTTTTGAAAACAGTGTTGCTAAAAAGAAATTGTCAATTTCAAGCTATTCCTCCTTTAGCCACACCGGTGTTTTCAATTCTGTTCAATAATTATACTTTCTTTTATGAAGAATTTTTATATTCTTGCTTTGATGTTGTATCAAAGTGTAAACATGAATATGATGTCAATGGGAAACCTTTTTCCTCATATAGATGCTTTCTGACGCCTCTGTAGCAGACGGCTTTTTGAAAACATAGTGACAAAAGAAGAAATTGCCCAAAATGAGCAATTTCTCCTTTTATCATAATGTTTTCCACTTTTAGTCATAGGTTATCCATTCAATTTTAGAGATTTTCTATTTTTTGACAAAATATGTTCAAAGTCGTCTGCTGCAGAATTGTCATATAATGTCAATGGTAAAGTGTTAACATAAATATGATGTCAATGGTAATTGGTGTCAGAATAATCAGAAACTTGGTTATCAATATAAGGTCGTGGTTAGTTACACAGGTTAACCCTTTCCCACAAACAACCTATATGAATGAAGGCATAATTACAGAAAAATGCTGAAAACATTTTGACAAAAGGAGAAATTACTCATTATGAGCCATTTCTCCTTTTGACACAATGTTTACAAAAGTTGTCTGCTGCTGAAGCATCAGAAAGAATCCTTATGCGGGTAAGGGTTAATCAAAATAGTATGAAATGATATTTGAAATATGTTTTAGTATATTCTATATATATAAAGTTTAATTCTTAGAGTTGGTTATGTTAATAATACTTCAATTTTAATATAAGGTTTCTGCAGCGGAATTTTTTTGAAACGGATCAATTAAGAAACAATTGTCCAATAACGTCCATCTGCTATAATATAACTTGTGAGCTCAATTTCCTCTCAGGAATGATTCCAAAAGGGCGCCAAATGTCGTCTGTTTAAAAGAAAGTGTTGACACAAACGTTTACAATGCACAACATTGTAGTATGAGACTGTGTAAGTGTTCTAGGCCATGTCTTTCATACATACAGGATTGTCTCATCTTTATTTGTGCCAATGGGTGGCTTTAACTGGAACCTGAAAATATACAACAGAACACATGGATTAGCCCTTCTTTCAAAACACAATATTCAACAGAACACATGGACACATGGATCAGCCCTTCTTTCAAAACACAATATTCAACAGAACACATGGACACATGGATCAGCCCTTCTTTCAAAACACAATATTCAACAGAACACATGGACACATGGATCAGCCCTTCTTTCAAAACACAATATACAACAGAACACATGGACACATGGATCAGCCCTTCTTTCAAAACACAATATTCAACAGAACACATGGACACATGGATTAGCCCTTCTTTCAAAACACAATATACAACAGAACACATGGACACATGGATCAGCCCTTCTTTCAAAACACAATATTCAACAGAACACATGGACACATGGATTAGCCCTTCTTTCAAAACACAATATACAACAGAACACATGGACACATGGATCAGCCCTTCTTTCAAAACACAATATTCAACAGAACACATGGACACATGGATCAGCCCTTCTTTCAAAACGCAATATACCCTTTCACACTTGCAGACAACTTAAGAAAACATTATTAGCAATTTTTGCCACTTTGTTTTCATCTCTATTCAATAATTATAATTTCATTTACATAGCTTTTCCGAAAATGTTTTTAAAAGTCGTCTGCTGCAGATTTGTTATAGGTGGGAAAGGGATACACATGGCCAATGTAAGTCCCAAAGACATATTTTTACATCCAAATCGAGAGCGGTGGAATAAGTAGTTACCATTCCAGTTTGGAAGTTGAAGTCACTTCTATGGACCTTCTAACTGCAAGCAGACAGTGTAGATTCCCGTAAGACCTCATAAGCATAAGATCATCAAAGTCTTCAATGTTTACAGGTGCAACATCACAATACAACTTTTTGTAGCTCTTAACCCTTTTCCTCATACGGCAATTCTGCAGCAGACCACTTTGAACGTATTTTGTCAAAAAATAGAAAATCTCCATAATTAAATGGATAAACTATGACAAAAAGTGGAAAACATTGTGGCAAAAGGAGAAATTGCACGTTTTGTGCAATTTCTTCTTTTGTCACTATGTTTTCAAAAAGCTGTCTGCTGCAGAGGCATCAGAAAGTGTCTATATGAGGGAAAGGGTTAATTAGATATTGTTGAGTCCCAGAACAGTGGTGATGTTGGCAACCATCAGACCTTGTATTAGGAACTTGAATATCTTGTATGTTTCTGGACTATTTTTCTAAATCTTATTCTTTCATTAGAATCAAAGTATGTATGTCGTAAGTTTGTATGCTTAGTTTTTTCCAATACAGAAACAATTTGCAGCAGACGACTTTAAAAACATCTAAGCAAAATGTGGAGAATCTCAAAATCTGAAAGGTTGTATTATATGTGGGTGCTGTGTATGTAGGATTTTGAAAGGTTGTTTTATATGTAAGGTTGCATTATTTGTAAGTGCTGTGTATGTAGGATTTTGAAAGGTTGTATCATATGTGGGTGAGGCGTATGTAGGATTTTTAAAAGGTTGAATTATATGTTGGTGAGGCGTATGTAGGATTTTGAAAGGTTGTATTATTCGTAAGTGTTGTGTATGTAGGATTTTTAAAAGGTTGTATTATATGTGGGTGCTGTGTATGTAGGATTTTGAAAGGTTGTTTTATATGTAAGGTTGCATTATTTGTAAGTGCTGTGTATGTAGGATTTTGAAAGGTTGTATCATATGTGGGTGAGGCGTATGTAGGATTTTTAAAAAGTTGAATTATATGTTGGTGAGGCGTATGTAGGATTTTGAAAGGTTGTATTATTCGTAAGTGTTGTGTATGTAGGATTTTTAAAAGGTTGTATTATATGTGGGTGTTGTGTATGTAGGATTTTTAAAAGGTTGTATTATATGTGGGTGTTGTGTATGTAGGATTTTTAAAAGGTTGTATTATATGCGGGTGCTGTGTATGTAGGATTTTGAAAGGTTGTATTATATGTGGGTGAGGCGTATGTAGGATTTTGAAAGGTTGTATTATATGTTGGTGAGGCGTATGTAGGATTTTGAAAGGTTGTATTATTCGTAAGTGCTGTGTATGTAGGATTTTGAAAGGTTGTATTATTCGTAAGTGCTGTGTATGTATGATTTTGAAAGGTTGTATTATATGTGGGTGTTGTGTATGTAGGATTTTGAAAGGTTGTATTATATGTGGGTGCTGTGTATGTAGGATTTTGAAAGGTTGTATTATTCGTAAGTGCTGTGTATGTATGATTTTGAAAGGTTGTATTATATGTGGGTGTTGTGTATGTAGGATTTTGAAAGGTTGTATTATATGTGGGTGCTGTGTATGTAGGATTTTGAAAGGTTGTATCATATATGGGTGCTGTGTATGTAGGATTTTGAAAGGTTGTATCATATGTGGGTGCTGTGTATGTAGGATTTTGAAAGGTTGTATTATATGTGGGTGCTGTGTATGTAGGATTTTGAAAGGTTGTATTATATGTGGGTGCTGTGTATGTAGGATTTTGAAAGGTTGTATTATATGTGGGTGCTGTGTATGTAGGATTTTGAAGGGTTGTATTATATGTGGGTGCTGTGTATGTAGGATTTTGAAAGGTTGTATCATATGTGGGTGTTGTGTATGTAGGATTTTTAAAAGGTATTATATGTGAGTGAGGCGTATGCAGGATTTTGAAAGGTTGTATCATATGTGGGTGCTGTGTATGTAGGATTTTGAAAGGTTGTATTATATGTGAGTGCTGTGTATGTAGGATTTTAAAAGGTTGTATTATATGTGAGTGCTGTGTATGTAGGATTTTGAAAGGTTGTATTATATGTTGGTGAGGCGTATGTAGGATTTTGAAAGGTTGTATTATATGTGAGTGCTGTGTATGTAGGATTTTGAAAGGTTGAATTATATGTTGGTGAGGCGTATGTAGGATTTTGAAAGGTTGTATTATATGTGAGTGCTGTGTATGTAGGATTTTAAAAGGTTGAATTATATGTGAGTGCTGTGTATGTAGGATTTTTAAAAGGTTGAATTATATGTTGGTGAGGCGTATGTAGGATTTTGAAAGGTTGTATTATTCGTAAGTGCTGTGTATGTAGGATTTTGAAAGGTTGTATTATTCGTAAGTGCTGTGTATGTAGGATTTTGAAAGGTTGTATTATATGTGGGTGCTGTGTATGTAGGATTTTGAAAGGTTGTATCATATGTGGGTGCTGTGTATGTAGGATTTTGAAAGGTTGTATTATTCGTAAGTGCTGTGTATGTAGGATTTTGAAAAGTTCACATTGGTGGTACTGAGACAATTTTGTGCAATTTATATATCAATAATGAATGGAAAATTCTACATAGTGGGAAGTCTGGTGCATCAAATAAGACAAACAAACTTTTGGTTCCAATATCAGGTGTAAGTCTAAGGTTAAGGGTAAGAATATTTGAGCGACACTCTGCAAAAAACATAATTATTTCTCCCATAGAAAGTACCTGCCTGTACATTCACGCTAAATATCTAAATAAATGCTTTACAGAAGTTTCTGATATTCTTCTATGACTTATTGGAGATTAGTGCAGAGCCAGGTCATAGTACAGAAAAGCACAAACTGATCAGGATCTGCACTGCTTGTAAATGTCTTACGGTTGGGGTTTCCACAGAGCGACCTCATTGAAATGTGAGCCATGTCAGGTGATAAAGGTTCTAGTACCCACAGTGCCAACAGTGAATTAATCCTTTACAACATAAACATACAGATGCTAATTGATGCCACTGCAGTAGACAACTTTTGAAAACATTATGGCAAATTTGGTTATTGCCCATTTTGTCTCAATGTTTTCAACTCTATCAAAAATTTATACTTTTATTTTAAGAGATTTTTCCTATGTTGTTTTCAAAGTCGTCTGCTGCAGAATTATTAAATGGGCTTACTGAAGCATCAGCAGTCAGTTAACATCAATTTGTTTTATTGGTGATAAACCCTTTCCCTCATACCACAATTCTGCAGCAGACGACTTGAACATATTTTGTCAAAAAAAAGAAAATCTCTATAATTGAATGGATAACCTATGACTAAAAGGGGAAAACATTGTGGCAAAAGAAGAAATTGCTCATTTTGAGCAATTTCTTTTTATGTCACTATGTTTTCAAAAAGCCGTCTGCTGCAGAATGAGTTGTAATCAGTTGTCTTATCCCCGGATGTGGCTCACATTTGATGTTTTTGGTAAAATGATTGATAATTGTTATACCTTTTATGCTAAAATTAAAATATCATTTTTTTTTTATTAATCAATAACATTTTAAAGACATTGACAAATTTATAACCTACATACAATTATTGTAATTGTTCCATTTTTGACTGTTTTGTGTATTTTTATACTAGATCTACAATGTGTTTAAAATTTTCACTATTGAAAACATGGATGAGCACTCTTGAATGTGTTAAAATATCTAAGGGCTATAACTCTGTCAAAGAAATATCATATCTGGACATGCTGATAAACGTGCATGTCCATCGGGTATTAAATTTTATACTTAATTAACCCTTTCCCTCATACGACAATTGAACATATTACGTCAAAAAATAGAAAATCTCTATAATTGAATGGATAACCTATGACTTAAAGTGTAAGCAAGAGCACCACGTACGGCACAGACTTTCGACTGATAGAAAAGAGAAAAAAAGCTGAGCTGAACAAAAAACCTTAACAGGACGACCAAGCCGCCGCCAACAAAAAACCTTAACCGGACGACTACGCCGCCGCCAACAAAAAACCTCAACCGGACGACCACGCCAGGGTCATGACAATAGCTCTTGTTTTTTCAAAAGTCTAGCTAAAAATGGAAAAATTGCTTGTATTGAGCAATTTCTCCTTTTGCCACAATGTTTTCCACTTTAGTTATAGGTTCTCCATTCAATTATAGAGATTTTCTATTTTTTGACAAACTATGTTCAAAGTCGTCTGCTGCATAATTGTCATATGAGGGAAAGGGTTAAAAACTTGATCGCAAAATGATTGGTTAAAACAACTATAATTAATAACCATAATTAATACAAATCAGCTTGATTATAAACAATGTGCAAAAATGATCATGAGCAAAGGTCCCCAGGCTATACAAGCCTATGGCTCGGCCTATGGCTTGGCCTATGGAGTTGAGTGTCTGCATTTGCTACTTTTCAAGCTGAGGAAGATTACTAAAATGAACTAATTCGCTGTTCGCCTAACCACAACACTCTACTACGATAGCAATTTACAAACAAACCACCTCGATCTAATATAATAATAACCCGCTGTTAAAGTGAGTTGACTCTGAAACGACCAGGAGCGAACTAACTCATTCTGTATAACAGCAACTTTATCAAGTTGACATGTATTTGACCCAACAAGCTAGCAGCTTTGTCAAGTTGACATGTATTTGATTCAACAAGCTAGCAGCTTTGTCAAGTTGACATGTATTTGACCCAACAATCTAGCCGCTTTGTCAAGTTGACATGTATTTGACCCAACAAGCTAGCAGCTTTGTCAAGTTGACATGTATTTGATTCAACAATCTAGCAGCTTTGTCAAGTTGACATGTATTTGACCCAACAAGCTAGCAGCTTTGTCAAGTTGACATGTATTTGATTCAACAAGCTAGCAGCTTTGTCAAGTTGACATGTATTTGACCCAACAATCTAGCAGCTTTGTCAAGTTGACATGTATTTGACCCAACAAGCTAGCAGCTTTGTCAAGTTGACATGTATTTGATTCAACAAGCTAGCAGCTTTGTCAAGTTGACATGTATTTGATTCAACAAGCTAGCAGCTTTGTCAAGTTGACATGTATTTGACTCAACAATCTAGCAGCTTTGTCAAGTTGACATGTATTTGATCTAACAAGCTAGCAGCTTTGTCAAGTTGACATGTATTTGACCCAACAGGCTAGCAGCTTTGTCAAGTTGACATGTATTTGACCCAACAAGCTCAGGGCTTTGTCAAGTTGACATGTATTTGATCTAACAAGCTAGCAGCTTTGTCAAGTTGACATGTATTTTACCCAACAGGCTAGCAGCTTTGTCAAGTTGACATGTATTTGACCCAACAAGCTCAGGGCTTTGTCAAGTTGACATAATTTATGTTCGACCTAATGATGGAATTCTGGACATAAGTGAAAGAGTAAAAGTGAATTAGTGTAATATTTCCAAACTCACTCTGATTATAATAAATACAAAATAAGAAGATCCTACCTTATTCAAGTTGGTTTTTCCAAAGTTTCTAACATCTAACATCAGCTGTTCCCTCGGCTCTAAAGGCCTCTCCTTGATCCGCCTCTGTTTGGTCTTTTTCTTCTTTGGTTGATCCTCCAACATAGGGGGAGGCGGAGCATTAGGTATTTCAGTTCTCAACTCATCGGTCGAAGGGTATTCCAGTTTTTGATTTAAAACTGGAATGCTGTGTGTATGTACGGTGGATGTAGGAAGAATGGCAGGCTGATTTAAGACGGGGTTGGCAGACGTAACCGGGACAACCATTGGCTGCTGTGCCGTGGTCAGACTGTTCTGTAATGTCAGCGCATGCATGTTCTGCTGTACTTGTAACAACATCTGTTGTTGCATCTGTATTTGTAAATTTAATTGCTGAAACTGCAGATTGGATTTATCGTCACTTGGTGTGGAGCCTTGATTGGTAGCGAGAAGTTGTTGGTTCTGTGAAAGCTGACCTTGCCAGATGGCAAACTGCTGCTGGAGCTGTTGATACTGTGCCTGCAGTAAATTTTGTGTTTCAAAACCGTCGTCTTTACGCGGGGACTTTTCACTACCTTGTGATGACATAGAGTTATTTAACACTATATTTGTAGATGAGGCGTAAGTCTCATTTATATCATTGAATGTTTCCTGTGAGTTTTTAACGGGGGTCCTTTCCACTGGAAGATTAATCATGGAGATGGACTTTTCTTCCATAACATGCTCTACCTCCGTTTCATAGTCGGGAGTGAAATTTAACTCTGAACATTTGTTTTTAACATGGTCTGAAATCTCCAAATTTTCATTGTCTTGAAACACTGGCATTTGTTCTACATTAGACACAGATTGTGGATGTATATCTTCGTCTGTATCGTAATCTCGGGAATTTCGAAACTCTATTCTATAGTTCACTTTAGGCATGTCTCTTTGTTTCATTTCGCCCTCCTCATCGTTTTCCTCTTTTGGCTTTGCAACACTAAAATCTACATTAGATAACTCGTCAAGCGATATTACAAATTCTTTTTGTTCCACTTTATCAATCTTTGTTGCTTGTTTTACATCTTTCGGCGTGCTATTATCTACTGGCTGATCCCTAAATGAATCATGCACCACTAAAGACATTGACTTGTGTTCCTTTGGCGAGTCCAAGTCGGGAATACTCCTTGGACTGTCCAGGTTGAATACTTGTGGATCCACGGGCAATATTTCCACAATCTCTTCTTCCTCGTAATAATAGTCTTGCTCCTCTTCAGAATCCTCGTTGTTGTTCTGAAACTCTGCAGGCACTGCATCAATAGTAAACTCGTACGTTATTTCAGAGCTTTCCCTATTTCCTTCCGTGTGAATCATGCCACGAACATCTGTCAATCTCTCCGAAGATACGTGATTTTCCGGTTCTGCCTCGTGGACTATAAACGAGGATTTACTGTTGTTACTCTGTGAAAATTACAAGTTATATTTGAATAATTTAACCCTTTCCCTCATACTACAATTCTGCAGCAGACAACTTTGAACGTTTTTTGTCAAAACAAATAAAATCTCCATAATTGAAAGGATAACCTATGACAAAAAGTGAAAAACATTGTGGCAAAAGGAGAAATTGCACGTTTTGTGCAATTTCTTCTTTTGTCACTATGTTTTCAAAATGCTGTCTGCTGCAGAGGCGTCAGAAAGCGTCTATATGAGGGAAAGGGTTAAGACATGAAATTTCGAAGATATGAAAAGGACTGATTGATTGGAGTTGCAATATTTATTGGGGTTTTACGCCGCTTCCAACATTATTTCAGTTATATCACGGCGACAGTTCACTTATTCACTCCAACATGACCGTAGTGCCGCGACTGGGGATCGAACCTGGGACACCCGGTTTCCAAATCCCTGACGCTAACCACAGTTCACCAGACCATACAATCTTCGTCCCAGGCAACTGGCTACCTTCTAACATAGACTTTCTTCACCCCATTTGTCAAATGAGAGGCCCAAGAGGGCCAGTATTGCTCCATGTGCATTAGGCAAAAATTAAATCTCCAAACAGCCCCGATGGCTTGAAGGAATCTGATAGAGGGTCACCCTAGGAACATTTCTACAAAATTATTTGAAAATCAACCCGACACTTTCGGAGGAGAAGATTTTTTAAAATTTCACTATAGCCATATAAGGCAAAATAGCCCTGCCCTCTGTCAACCAGTTTTCAACCAATCAACATGGCTTGAAGGAATCTAATAGAGGGTCACCCTAGGAACATATCTACAAAATTATTTGAAAATTGGCCAAAAACTTTCAATCAACATGGCTTGAAGGGATCTGATAAAATCGGCCCGACACTTACGGAGAAGAAGATGTTTTTTGACCAATCAACTTGGCTTGAACGAATCTGATAAAGAGTTCATCACCCAAGGAACATTTCTACAAAATTATTTGAAAATCGGCCTGACACTTTTAGTTTTCACTACAGCCATATAAGGCAAAATAGCCCCGCCCCATGGCGGCCATGTTTTTCGTCCAATCAACTTGGCTTGAAAGAATCTGATAGACGGTCACCCAAGGAACATTTCTACAAAATTATTTGGAAGGGAAGATTTTTTAAGTTTACACTATTTTTTTTTCCTTTCAGTTGCCATGGAAACCAGAATTTTGCATGGATCCAACAAATTTGTAGGAATTTAGGAGAGGATATTGGGAGGATGCTTCCTATGAAGTTTCATCCTAACTGGCCAAGTTGTTAGGGAGAAGAAGATTTTTGAAGTAAAAAATTAACAGCAGACAGACGGACGCACAACAGACAAATCGCCATGACATAAGCTCGACTAGCTTTCAGCCAGTGGAGCTAAAAATGAAGCTAGTTCCAACAATTTTCATCAAAAAATTGGCTAAACAGTGTTTGATAGCCATCATCATTTGATACTGAGTTCACAGTTGTCTCCTGCGTTGTTGTTGTATGTGGGAAAGGGCGTTAATCTCCAGAAAGAAAAGTTTGTTATATGTGGGAAAGGGCATTAAACTCCAGAAAGAAAAGGCCAATTTCATCTCCTTAACTTAAAAATAATCTTTTAATTTATAGTAAATTGGAGTTTTAAACAAACCAGGAAGTATTCCCTGCTCAGGGACACACTCCATCATGAAAGCCGCTAGGGTGAGAATTGAACCTGGGACACCTGGTTTCAAATCTCCCAAGCTAACCACTAGGACAAAGGCGGATTCCTACCAATCCTACCGTCATTTACAGAGATAATGTTTGATGAAAGAAGGTTTATTTTAATGATCCAGTTTACCTCATTGTGATCTTGTTGGTCACTTTTATCTGCTTCCTCATCCGCCAGTTGGTTTATCTTATCTTTAAATTCTCCCATCTCTTTCTGTAACTCATCTGGAATCAATGATAAACGTAAAAGTTGTTAATCGTAAAAACTAATAGAACTTGGTAACAAGAAACCAATTTCAAGCTTGAATATAAACAATTACAAAAAGAGAGTAATTTATCTCTTTCCAACATTGACTATTTCTGGTGCCACTGTAGCGAAATACTTTTGAAAACATTGCGGCAAAAGGAGAAATTGCTCGACGTTTTTTAACTATTAAATAATGATTTAATATCAGCTAGTTTTTCAGTCTAAAAATCATATATTTATTATAAATTTGCTCATATAAAAACATAAAGAAAAGAAATTAAACATTGTTTAAGCGAAAATACCCCCAAAATTTCAGTGTCTATTTATCGAAAAGATCCTGCATATTCACCTAAATTATTTGATAAATAGTTCATAACATCCATAAGATTGAAAATCTTCTTAACTCTTTCGCACCTGCAGAAGAATCTGCAGCAGACAAATTTTGAAACATAGCGACAAAAGGAGAAAATGAAATACATGTTATGAGCAATTGCTCCTCTTTCAAATCTAATCAATAATTTAACCCTTTCCCTCATATAGACTCTTTCTGACGTCTCTGCAGCAGACGGCTTTTTGAAAACATAGTGACAAAAGAAGAAATTGCACAAAATGTGCAATTTCTCCTTTTGCCACAATGTTTTTCACTTTTAGTCATAGGTTATCCATTCAATTAAAGAGATTGTCTATGTTTAGACAAAATATGTTCAAAGTCGTCTGCTGCAGAATTGTTGTATGAGGGAAAGGGTTAACAAGGTAGTCTCCAATGTTATGACAAAGGGTTTATTAATCAGTCGAAACTCAGATAAACCTTTTCTCACATAATCTCAAATTTGAAGTAGACCATTTTGAAAAGCATCAAGGTAAAAATAAGAAAAATCTATTTAGATGAAAGAATATTGATTAGATAAAGTTGAAATATTGTGGGAAAAGAAGACATTTTTCATTATCTGCTGTAAATGTGTCGGATGAAACTGGATATCAGAATCATGAAACACTATGCAAATAATTTGGTCATACACTTTAACTAAATTAAATAGTTTTAAAAACAACACTTTTGTTAGAAAATCATCAAAGGTGTTAGTTGTCCCTTACAGAAAAATCTTCAAAGGTGTTGTTTGTCCCTTACAGAACAAGAACATGTTGTAACCCTCCATTACAGAACAAGGACTGTAACCCTCCATTACAGAACAAGGACATGTTGTAACCCTCCCTTACAGAACAAGGATATGTTGTAACCCTCCCTTACAGAACAAGGACATGTTGTAACCCTCCCTTACAGAACAAGGACATGTTGTAATCCTCCCTTACAGAACAAGGACATGTTGTAACCCTCCCTTACAGAACAAGGACATGTTGTAACCCTCCCTTACAGAACAAGGACATGTTATAACCCTCCCTTACAGAACAAGGACATGTTGTAACCCTCCCTTACAGAACAAGGACATGTTGTAACCCTCCCTTACAGAACAAAGACATGTTGTAAACTCCCCCCCCCCCCCTTCCCCCTTACAGAACAAGGACATGTTGTAACCCTCCCTTACAGAACAAGGACATGTTGTAACCCTCCCTTACAGAACAAGAACATGTTGTAACCCTTCCTTACAGAACATCAATAGTCCTGCAGAGTTATCATAGCCCTAATTAGTGCGCAATAAGGAAAGAATGAAAACTAATACATTTAGAAATGACATATATAGGAAATTTCTAGCAAACTACAAATATCTACCATTCAAGAGTATTTTAATGATATTACAGCACGTTCTGGGTCAATTACCAGTACTGCTGGTTAGTTTATTCAGACACAGCACAGGGTCAAGTATCAGTACTGCTGGTTAGTTTATTCAGACACAGCACAGGGTCAATTACCAGTACTGCTGGTTAGTTTATTCAGACACAGCACAGGGTCAATTACCAGTACTGCTGGTTAGTCTATTCAGACAGAGCACAGGGTCAATTACCAGTACTGCTGGTTAGTTTATCTAGACAGAGCACAGGGTCAAAGCTCTGAACAAGGAGTGAAGCTACATGTACTATTGCTATTTTTAAAGTATTTGGTACGATTAAACTGGGGTTGGACCTTGGTCTCCCATTCTCAAGGTGGACGCTCTTACCACTAGACTGCAAAAGTGGTCACTATATCCAGTACTCAGTAGCATATCTTATGTATGTAATCACACAAAATTACTGGTAGTGATTATCTAAATGAACCCTGACTAAGACATCATCTTTCTTCTATGTTGACCTTTACATGTCATAATGCAAGCTCACACAGCATACCATTGACCTATGTTGATTTCATCACGCTCATACAGTAACCAATTCACCTATGTTCATCTCACCAAGCTTCACAGAGCATGCCATTGACCTATGTTGATTTCATCAAGCTCATACAGTATGCCATTGACCTATGTTGACCACACACAGCATGCCATTGACCTATGTTCATCTCACACAGCATGCCATTGACATATGTTGACCTCATAAAGCATGCCATTGACCTATATTGATCTCACACAGCATGCCATTGACTTATGTTGATTTCACCAAGCTCATACAGTATGCAATTCACCTATGTTCATCTCACCAAGCTTCACAGAGCATGCCATTGACATATGTTCATCTCACACAGCATGCCACTGACATTAATGATCTCACAAAGCTTACAGAGCATGCAATTGTCCTATGTTGATCTCATTAAGCTCACACACCATGCAATTGACCTATATTGACCTCTCACAGCATGTCATTTACCTATGTTGATCTCACAAAGCTCACACAGCATGTCATTTACCTATGTTGATCTCACAAAGCTCACACAGCATGTCATTTACCTGTGTTTATCTCACAAAGCTCACACACCATGCAATTGACCTATGTTGATCTCACAAAGCTCACACAGCATGTCATTTACCTGTGTTTATCTCACAAAGCTCACACACCATGCAATTGACCTATGTTGATCTCATTAAGCTCACACAGCATGTCATTTACCTATATTGACCTCTCACAGCATGTCATTTACCTATATTGACCTCTCACAGCATGTCATTTACCTATATTGACCTCTCACAGCATGTCATTTACCTATATTGACCTCTCACAGCATGTCATTTACCTATATTGACCTCTCACAGCATGTCATTTACCTATATTGACCTCTCACAGCATGTCATTTACCTATATTGACCTCTCACAGCATGTCATTTACCTATATTGACCTCTCACAGCATGTCATTTACCTATATTGACCTCACACAGCATGTCATTTACCTATATTGACCTCTCACAGCATGTCATTTACCTATATTGACCTCTCACAGCATGTCATTTACCTATATTGACCTCACACAGCATGTCATTTACCTATATTGACCTCTCACAGCATGTCATTTACCTATATTGACCTCTCACAGCATGTCATTTACCTATATTGACCTCACACAGCATGTCATTTACCTATATTGACCTCACATAGCATGTCATTTACCTATATTGACCTCTCACAGCATGTCATTTACCTATATTGACCTCACACAGCATGTCATTTACCTATATTGACCTCACACAGCATGTCATTTACCTATATTGACCTCACATAGCATGTCATTTACCTATATTGACCTCACATAGCATGTCATTTACCTATGTTGACCTCACACAGTATGTCATTTACCTATATTGACCTCACATAGCATGTCATTTACCTATATTGACCTCACACAGCATGTCATTTACCTATATTGACCTCACAAAGCATGTCATTTACCTATATTGACCTCACACAGCATGTCATTTACCTATATTGACCTCAGATAGCATGTCATTTACCTATATTGACCTCTCACAGCATGTCATTTGCCTATATTGACCTCACACAGCATGTCATTTACCTATATTGACCTCACACAGCATGTCATTTACCTATATTGACCTCACACAGCATGTCATTTACCTATATTGACCTCACAAAGAATGCCATTGACAAAGAGATATGAGACCCATACAAACTCATTGTTACCGTTCTTTATCAATGAAGTTTACATGGAATTCTGGTAGATTATATTATTGGAAAAGTTTTAAATCATGTTAACAATTAATTAAGCCCCAAATTAGATAGGTAATACACATGTTATATCTCAACCCAGACATAAGAAGGAAAGTTGCCAATAAGCTTTTTAAAAAGAACACTATCCTACTGAAAAAAAATATTCAGAAATGCAAGCAAAATATATAGAGAAAAAGGAGATTCTAAGTGAACTAAGAAAGCTAACAAATGGCCAATCAAATAGCCCACACACTGAGATAGACTGGTTTAGGTTAGCAATCACAAATAACATGTGACAGTTTGACTCACTTCCAGTTTTCTACATTAACCTTTTCCAACATACAACAAATCTGCAGCAGATTACTTTGCAAATATCTAGGCAAAAATAAGAAAATATCTTTTAATGAAAAGGATAATTATTGTATAGATGTAAAAGGTGCAAGTTCACATTATGTCTAAATGATTTTAACTGTCCCCTGCTGCATGTGTCAAAATACTTTTGCATGTTGGAGATTGTTTAACCTGTTCCCTCATAGGACAATTCTGCAGCAGACGACTTTTAACATTTTTTGTCAAAAAATGGAAAATCTCTATAATTGAATGGATAACCTATGACTAAAAGTGGAAAACATTGTGGCAAAAGAAGAAATTGCTCATTTTGAGCAATTTCTTCTTTTGTCACTATGTTTTCAAAAAGCTGTCTGCAGAGGCATCAGAAAGCATCTATATGAGGGAAAGGGTTAACATCAGTTTCTCATACATCATCTTTGAACCTGGTAGATATTCTCAAAGGAATGATTTACGAGGTCACAATTTTCCAACAACACATACTATTTTGATTATTAATTAAGGTTAAAATAATTCCATTTTGATTCTAATTTAGCTCTACAAAATGCAATATCCATACAAATTGAAATTGGACCATATGCATTTTTTTCAATGTTGCTGCATAATATCATATTTTGAAATGACTTGAAAACCAGTCAATAAGTCAAACTGTTACACACAGAACCAGTCTATCAACACTCTGGATACCTTGGACATTTTCGTTATCAGATAAATCAGAATCTAGGCCGAGTGCTTCCTCTCCCATGGCTATAGTTTGTTTGAAAGCGAGACTTAGATCCTCAAGTGTGTTAACTGAAGAGTTACTGGACTGACTGTCTCGGCGACATTGGACTGTAGAATGAATTATCAATGGTTTATCATGTAAATTATCAATGGATTATAAATTATTTATTGTGTACATAAACACTGATTATCAATGGTTTTTTGTGTAAATAAACACAGATTATCAATGTTTTTGTGTGTAAATAAACACTGAATATCAATGGTTTATCATGCAAATAAACACAGATTATCAATGTTTTTGTGTGTGAATAAACACTGATTATCAATGGTTTATCATGTAAATAAACACTGATTATCAATGGTTTATCATTTAAATAAACACAGATTATCAATGTTTTTGTGTGTAAATAAACACTGATTATCAATGGTTTATCATGTAAATAAACAGATTAGTAATGGTTTGTCATGTAAATAAACACAGATTATCAATGGTTTATCATGTATATAAACACAGATTATCAATGGTTTATCATTTAAATAAACACAGATTATAAATGGTTTATTGTGTAAATAAACACAGATTATCAATGGTTTATCATGTAAATAAACACTGATTATCAATCGTTTATTGTGTAAATAAACAATGACTATCAATGGTTTATCATGTAAATAAACACCGATTATCAATGGTTTATCATGTAAATAATGACTATCAATGGTATATTCTATCAATAAACCCTTTTTTTTTTTTTTTTTTTTTGCACTCTTTCACTCATTTTGAGTTATATTTCTTTCCCACAATGTTATAAAGGAGCAGTACATCTTTGCCATGCAAAGTGATACTAAAAGTACATACAATAATTTTGGTGATAAAAATGCTTTCAATGAAGCCTGCATGCAGTTAGTAGTTGTCTATCCGAGGCCATGTTAAACAAAACCTTATCCTGATACAGACAACTTCAAGTCTTATGCTGTCATGACAGCTTCAAGCCTTATGCTGTCATGACAACTTCAAGTTGTATGCTGTCATGACAACTTCAAGTCTTATGCTGTCATGACAACTTCAAGTCTTATACTGATGACAACTTCAAGTCTTGTGCTGATGACAACTTTAGAAATTGCTAAAAAAGAACAATTTCTCTTCATCATAAAAGGTTTTTAACCCTTTCCCTCATATAGACGCTTTCTGACGCCTCAGCAGCAGACAGCTTTTTGAAAACATAGTGGCAAAAGGAAAATTGCTCAAAACAAGCAATTTCTCCTTTTGTCACAATGTTTAACACTTTTAATCTTAGGTTATCCATTCAATTATAGAGATTTTCTACTTTTTGACAAAATATGTTCAAAGTCGTCTGCTGCAGAATTGTTGTATGAGGGAAAGGGTTAACTCTGTATCAGAAATGTTGTTTGGATCAGATATTGTAAAAAAATATAGTTCCAAAATTGTCATGCAAGATAAATGGTTTAACCCATTCCCACATAAAACAAATCCACAGCAGACGACTTTAGAAACATCTAGAGAAAAAACACAGAAAATCTTTTTAAATGAATGTATAATTACTAAAAAAAGTTGAAAACATTGTGACAAAAGGAGAAATTACTCATTTCGAGCAATTTCTACTTTTGACACATTATTATTAGAATTTGTTTGCTGCAGAAAGTGTATGTATGTGGGAAAGGGTTAACCCTTTTGCACATACAACAAATCTACAGTGGACAACTTTGAAGCCATTTATGTAGAACATAGAAAATCTCTCTAATTGAAATTGTAATCATTTGATAGGGTTTAAAACAGTGTGGCAAAAGGAGAAATTGCTCATCATTTTTCCTTTTGTCACAATCTTTTCAAAAGTCATCTGCAAGTGGGACAGGGTTAATACTGGGTAGCTTGTATTGTACACAGCTATATTGATATGTACTGGATAGGTTGTATTGTACACAGCTAGATTGATATGTACTGGGTAGCTTGTATTGTACAGCTAGATTGATATGTACTGGGTAGCTTGTATTGTACACAGCTAGATTGATATGTACTGGGTAGCTTGTATTGTACACAACTAGATTGATATGTACTAGATAGCTTGTATTGTACACAGCTAGATTGATATGTACTGGGTAGCTTGGATTGTACACAGCTATATTTATATGTACTGGGTAGCTTGTATTGTACACAGCTAGATTGATATGTACTGGGTAGCTTGGATTGTACACAGCTAGATTGATATGTACTGGGTAGCTTGTATTGTACACAACTAGATTGATATTTACTGGATAGCTTGTATTGTACACAGCTAGATTGATATGTACTGGGTAGCTTGTATTGTACACAGCTAGATTGATATGTACTGGGTATCTTGTACTGTACACAGCTAGATTGATATGTACTGGGTAGCTTGTATTGTACACAGCCAGATTGATATGTACCGGGTAGCTTGTATTGTACACAGCTAGATTGATATGTACTGGGTAGCTTGTAGCGTATACAGCTAGATTGATATGTACTGGGTAGCTTGTATTGTACACAGCTAGATTGATATGTACTGGGTAGCTTGTATTGTACACAGCTAGATTGATATGTACTGGGTAGCTTGTATTGTACTGGGTGGCTTGTATTGTACACAGCTAGATTGATATGTACTGGGTAGCTTGTATTGTACACAGCTCTAAATCAAATGTCCTTATTATTTGACCTTTAACCAAAATATTGACCCATCTGCAGAAGACTAGCGAAAAAAAAGAAGCCTTACAAGTAATTTCTCCTTTTGCAACAATAATTTCAACAATATTCAATAATTACACATGCATTTATGAAGATTTTCCATTGTTCTTCCTTGATGTTTTCGAAGTTTTCAAATTTTGTTGTATGTGGGAAATGGTTATTATATCACTATTATCAATAACCTTCCCCTCATCCCGACACTAGTGAAGTTGATTACAATCAAATTTTAACTTCATTTCATGTATACCATCATAGCACTTTCATAAAACATTTCACAATTTTGATGTAATTTACATCATGTATGTCATGATTATACATGCAAAGGCTCAAAGGTCAGGATCAGGATAAAATTGTTGAGTAATACATCTTGAGAACAGAGTTTGGTTCTACTTACTTGATACAGGGGAACTTTTCACGCTGTCTGATCTGGGGCTGGCTGTTGTGTCATCACCAACACCTGAGTAATAGATATAACAAACATTTTTTACTCACTCTACAGTGTAAGTTATATTCAAATAGTATAGGTGAATTCAGATGTTTATTCCACAGTGTAAGTTATATTTTTTAAATAGTTTAGGTGAATTCAGATGTTTATTCCACAGTGTAAGTTATATTTAAATAGTTTAGGTGAATTCAGATGTTATTTCTACAGTGTAAGTTATATTCAAATAGTATAGGTGTATTCAGATGTTTATTCTACAGTGTAAGTTGTATGCAAATAGTATAGGTGAATTCAGATGTTAACTTGACAGTGTAAGTTGTATGCAAATAGTATAGGTGAATTCAGATGTTTATTCTACAGTGTAAGTTATATTCAAATAGTATAAGTGAATTCAGATGGTGACTCTACAGTGTAAGTTGTATTCAAATAATAAAGGTGAATTCAGATGTTTATTCTACAGTGTAAGCTATATTCAAATAGAACAGGTGAATTCAGATGTTTACTCTACATTGTAAGTTGTATTCAAATAGTATAGGTGAATTCAGATGTTTACTCTACAGTGTAAGTTGTATTCAAATAATATAGGTGAATTCAGATGTTTATACTCTATAGTGTAAGCTATATTCAAATAGTATAGGTGAATTCAGATGTTTACTCTATAGTGTAAGTTGTATTCAAATAGTATAGGTGAATTCAGATGTTTACTCTATAGTGTAAGTTGTATTCAAATAATATAGGCAAATTAAGATGTTTACTCTATAGTGTAAGTTATATTCAAATAGTATAGGCGAATTCAGATGTTTATTCTACAGTGTAAGTTATATTCAAATAGTACAGGTGAATTCAGATGTTTACTATACAGTGTAAATTGTATTCAAATAGTATAGGTGAATTCAGATGTTTACTCAACAGTGTAAGTTATATTCAAAAAGTATAGGTGAATTCAGATGTTTATTCTACAGTGTAAGTTATATTCAAATAGTACAGGTGTATTCAGATGTTTACTCTTGTAACAAAATAGCTTTGGCATGGCCTGAATTATATACGGTCAGTCATTGCAGATTGATCATGTATGGTTTAAACTAATTGCAGGATCGTCATGGATATTATTGTTTATAAAGTTATTATCATATCCGTATGTGAAATTTGAGATTAATGAATTTTGCCTGTCAACATGAGGTTCAGGTTTTACAAGGTTGATTGGTATTATATAAGTTACTCAAACATTCTACATGACTGTCAGTATCAGAAAGTCGCCAGACGGTTTCACTCATTGTGGTTGAAACTTATATAGTGTGACCATGATACACGGCAGATGGGTAAGTTAAAATCTTATTTATTGTGCAAGGGGTTTTCTCGGCATAATTAAAATGGAATCTGTGCAAATTTACATTGTGTTATGTAAAGACCGGTATTGAGATGATTGTTATTTTATTGATTGTTTAGAGAATTTCAGTGGTTCACGAAGTGAATGGTTGTCACAGAAATGGAATCCGTCAGGAGGGAGACCATGTGTCCGTATAATATTGGTGAAGATAGATTTGTATGTAAAGGATAGAGTGAAAGCAGGAAAAGTAAATAAATAGTATTTTGGAGAAGCGATGCATAGAGATGTGTGGTTACCATTGGTTTGTAAAAGGTAGGGTTTTAACTTTACGGAACATTCTTGATATAATTATATAAGACTGGGTTATTTGTTAAATTTTAGCCGTGTTAAGTCTATGGCTAGTTGCTATGGTAATAGCCAGAAGATTGATGTTCCAAATGCAGAAGTTTGCAGAACGGAGTTTGCATGTGTGACGTAGTGACGTAGTGCACAACTCCAGAAGACGTCGTAACGGGAAGCATTAGGAGCAGTACCATCATAGGACAAGTAAATCCATATAACCACAGTTGTGTGGCTTGTCGTTCCTGGAGTCAGAGGATATATACAACGCAGGGTTTTAGATCACAGGGACTATGAGAAGTCAGGAAAGTGGTAATAGTTCCTTCTTAAGGACAATATTCAAGATGTCGGTCGGACAGTGAAATAGTCAGTTAGTAGCCGATTAGTTATTTCAAGTATTATTAATAGGATCCAGAGACAGAAGTGATGGGACAGGTGAAATGATTGGGGAGAGAGTTCTGGGTGAGAGCGCGAGTGTGTGAGTGTTTTATTATTACTGCATTCCTTATTTTTTGTTAACTAAGAAATTGTTTTCTTTTCTGTAAATTGTTGTATTTATGTACATTAAATATTCTTTATATTCATATGTAAAGATTCGTTATCAATTCTACTTTAGTATCTTGGTTGCCACATGTCTCCTCATCATGGTGAACATGTGTGCCCAGTAACTTGGGAATCCTATGATGCATGGTTGAGATGTGAACCGGACAAGTTACAGTTCTATCAAACATTACTCATTTTGACCTTTGATCTTTAAGTGTGACCTTGACCTTTGAGGTACAGACCTGAGTCTTGTGCGCAACACGCCACCTCATCATGGTGAACATGTGTGCCTAGTAACTTGGGAATCCTATGATACATGGTTGAGATGCGGGTCGGACAAGGTACATTCCTATTAAACAGTACTCATTTTGACCTTTGACCTCTAAGTGTGACCTTGAAATTTGAGGCCTGGGTCTTGTGCGCGACACGCCGCCTCATAATGGTGAACGTTTGTGCCAAGTTTCTTGGAAATCCTATGATGGATGGTTAAGATGTGGGCCGGACAATGTTAGGTGGGACTGACAGACAGACAGAATCGACCAAACCGGTCTCTGACTGATAAACAGCTAGCTGTATGTGCGGTAAAAAGAAATTAATACAGACTTTTCTGGTGTTGTATGTAGGAAAGGGTTTAAACAATCAAACTGCTGGAGTCTTGCCATAACTTTTGCTTGCCCTTTCATATACAGATATGTTTCATGTTTTTACCATAATGTGTTCAGTTGTCTGCTGCACATTTATTGTATGAGGGAAAGGGTAAATTTATTTTTGTGTAAAAAGCATTTTTAGGAAAACAAGCCTCACAAGCTGTTGTTAAAAAGAGTGCATATGTCACCTGCCAATAAGTCACAATACAATCGACAAACAGACAGACAGAGAAACAAAGATGAAGAAGAAATGTATTTTGCATTTTTAACTTTGACTCAATATTTGTTCATAAATTTGTATCAAAATTAATATTCAATAATGAAAATGCATTTACCAGTATGATAAAAATATCTATATCTTTACTACAATGAATAATCATTCATACCTATATCTGTAGTAAGAATCACTTGTCCAAATCTATCTACAGGCTCACTGTCTGCTGGGGGAGGTTCTGTGGGAGGAGGCGGGGCTATAAAAGTGGCGGGCGGTCTTTGTCTGTGCGACAGGTCGGCATCAAAGTCCTCACTATAGATGCTAGAATCCTCCACCATTCTCATTCCGCTATCCATCTCATCTTCAGAGTCCTCAATGTTGAACTTCATTGTGACTTCCTCCATCGCTTTAATCGCTTCCAGCTCATCATCTGTAATGTATTGTATCAAATTTGTATTTCTTTACCTCAGCCATTCTCAACAGTATTTCAGGGTAATCATGTTGACCATAACAGGGTTAGGAAATGTGCAAGCAACAGGAATTGAATGAGGGATGTCCCGGCTCAAATATCCCAAGGAAATCACTCAACCACAGCAAATACCTGAACATTAACTCTTACAGACGACTATTTACAGCAGACAACATTTGAAAATATTCTGGGATTTACAGAAATTGTTCAAACTGATGAAATCAATGAACAACAAATTCTAATAAAAAGAACCTAAATTCTCATCATGATTTGAGGGAGCAATTTAGAATCTGATCAGGCTGTGCAAATCCACGAGCTGATCTTGATCTACAAAGGTGGCAAATGTTTGAAGACCTCATTTTTCTAAACCCTGGACATAACCCTTTCCCTCATATAGATGCTTTCTGAAGCTTCTGTAGCAGACGGCTTTTTGAAAACATAGTGACAAAAGAAGAAATTGCTCAAAACAAGTTGCCACAATGTTTTTCACTTTTTGTCATAGGTTATCCATTCAATTATAGATATTTTCTATTTTTTGACGAAATACGTTCAAAGTTGTCTGCTGCAGCATTGCCGTATGAGGGAAAGGGTTAATATAACAATGTTTTCAATGTGTCTGCAGCAGATGTGTTGTAGGTGGGAAAGGGTTAAACAATTATCCTTTCCATCATACAGATTTTTTCTATTTTTTTTTTAGATATTTTCAAAACCATCTGCTGCAGAGTTGCTGTATGAAAACAATTTCTTCTTTTGCAACAATGTTTTCATCTGCCTCAGATTATCTGTATGCGAGAAAGGGTTAAGGGTCATGACTCCCAAGTACATTTTGATTTCGAGATTCTTTCCTGAAAAGTGTCCATGTAATACGAACCTGTATCACAACCATCTGCTGTAGAGGCCTCCCCCTTTTGTGGTGTTACATTTCCTTCTTTTTGTGACTCCAGAACTGATGCTGTGATGTTAGTATTTACTGGGGTTTGTGCTGAAAACCAGTGATAAAAACCTTCATCCCAGAGGTAAAAACACAACAGTAATGATTGGTTATGATTGGTAATGCTTGGTTATGATTAGTAATGATTGGTGACAAACTGGGAGCCAAGAACACATGTTACAGACAGATTTAACCCTTGAACAGTAGATTATTTTTTAAAGGACTTGTCCAGCTTTACAATTGGAAGAGTCCATAGCCATTTCGAGGAATATCAAGACAAAATGTTGAGTTGAGCATTCAACAGTATAGTGTCTGATCAAATGGTTCTAGATATAGTGGTGCCCCAGGCTTCACAAAATCACCTCAAAAGTCAGAATTAAGTCCGGGATATTTAAAAATTGTCACATAAGGTGAAATGAAGGACATTGTGGGAATAGAAACATATCCTCAATTTTCTTTCTCCTTTTCCAAAAAAGAAATGTGACCTGGCCCCAATTCCACCATCATTACATAATGCTTGATCAAATCTAAACCCTTTCCCTCATATAGACGCTTTCTGACGCCTCTGCAGCAGACGGCTTTTTGAAAACATAGTGACAAAAGTAGAAATTGCTCAAAACGAGCAATTTCTCCTTTTGACACAATGTTTTCCACTTTAAGTCATAGGTTATCCATGCAATTATAGAGATTTTCCGTTTTTTTTTGACAAAATATGTTCAAAGTCGTCTGCTGCAAAAATATTGTATGAGGGAAAGAGTTAAATAAGGTTGGAGCACATTCCACCATTCATGTTTAACAAAATGTGTAATTACTACATGTAGTATATAAGGGGACACATATACTGCATAGCCATAGAGCGAGTTGTTGTAGCATCGTCGCAAAGATCTAGTTCCCCTCTGGGACAAGAGGTCCAGAATACGAACCCTGGTCGAGTCTCCTTTTGCCACAATGTTTTCAACTCTATTTATTCAATAATTATACATTCATTTATCAAGATTTTCCTTATTTTTGCTATGATCCTTTCAAAGTCGTCTAATGTCGGTTTTTGATATGTGGGAAGGGATTAAACATGCAAGTTGTTAGCAGGACAAATAAATGTGATATGTGCTGTGTGTCAATCACCCAAAACAATGATTATATATCTCAACCTTTTCCCTCATACGACAATTCTGCAGCAGACGACTTTGAACATATTTTGTCAACAAATAGAAAATCTCTTTAATTGAATGGATAACCTATGACTAAAAGTGGAAAACATTGTGGCAAAAGGAGAAATTGCTGGTTTTGAGCAATTTCTTCTTTTGTCACTATGATTTCAAAAAGCCGTCTGCTGCAGAGGCGTCAGAAAGCGTCTATATGAGGGAAAGGGTTAAGTGAAAACTTACACCTTCAACCTCCTCTCTACGCTTCAAAGCAAACACATAGCAATGTTTGAATTTAATGTTCATAAAAACTGCAGGTTTACCACAAGCTGATGCATCTGCAGCAGACAACTTTTGTAATCTTTGAGAAAAATTGAACCCTTTCTGATGCCTCTGCGACACACGTCTTTTGAAAACATTAAAGCAAATGGAGAACCTGCTTTTTATGAGTAATTTATTAGTTTGCCAATTTTCTTTTATATTTTATTAAATATTTTTTCTTTTATTTATAGAGAGTTTCAGTATGTTTTACTTAATGTTTTCAAAGATGTATGCTGCAGATTTGTTGTATATATGAAAGAGGGTTAAACCTATGCAGTTTCATACCTGGTACATCTGGGGGCGGTAATGGTGCCCTTTTCTTCTTCTTGCCACCAGGAACCAGGCCCTCTGGCTTATCATTATCCAAACTAGAATCTCGCGACCTTGTTTTTTTATTCCCTTTATTATGTCCGTGACTCCGTACAGGAGACATATCCCGTATCCCACTATCACCATTAAAGTGATCAGCACTGTTTATAGAGGTAGTATCGAGCGTCGTGTGTGAGTTATCTACCTTGGCACCGTCGGGCGAATCAGCACCGCTCAATGTTAACTCGTGATAACCACTAGAGTCTGAACTATTTCGCGAATGAAATCTCTTCATTGGAACACGATCTGGTATATCTACAATAACTTGACCAGGCTTATTGCCCGATATATCACTGTTTTGAGGTGTTTTAGGCTTAACCTCTATTTCTACTTGAACAGTCTGAGGTTTAACTTGAGGAGGTGGAGGTGCAGCCCTCTTTTTACCACTCTTTTTAGGAGGAGCTTCTTTCAAGGGTTGTTTGTTTGTTTTTTGTAAACTAAATGCTACATTTTCATTTAATGGAATTAAATTAGAGCCTGTGCTCATACGAATGTCGGCTCTATTGTTGATATTCGACTCCGAAGTTGTGTTTCGAAGATTAAAATGGTCCAGTTCTCCCGTTTCCGTGTAAACTGTCTTTGGGCGAACATTGAAACTTTCAGATTTCTTGGGTCGACTTGACGATGATGACTCCTCTATAGTTGACTCTATTTGTTGCTATAAGAAAAATATATGTAAATCATCAGTACAAACAACAACATAAAATGGAAGTTATTGCAATCGCTATGATTGTGTTAATTTTCATGAAGATTGTATCAAAAATGAATTCTAGTGACCTACTTTTTGTCCTCTCATGGCGTAGTTTTCAACTTAACCCTTTCCCTCATATAGACGCTTTCTGACGCCTCTGCAGCAGACGGCTTTTTGAAAACACAGTGACAAAAGAATAAAAATTGCACAAAACGTGCAATTTCTCCTTTTGCCACAATGTTTTCCACTTTTTGTCATAGGTTATCCATTCAATTATAGAGATTTTCTATGCTTTGACAAAATATGTTCAAAGTCGTCTGCTGCAGAATTGTCGTATGAGGGAAAGGGTTAACTTGCTTGAGACAAGTGTTCTGAACTTTCACGAAGAATGAATGAAAAATGTGAACCTCAACTATCAAAGTGAACCAAGATTGTTAAGATTAAGTTACCTAACCAAGGTCAAGTTCTGCCAAACTATTACCTTGACCTTGGTAATTTTGACATTGAGTGATGGAAACAAAAGTTGCAAGCTGCTTACCTGATTTATGCAATGTGATTGGTAATGTCAACCACATCATCAAGACAAACATTCAGACAAAATTTCAAGCTGCTTAAGTAAAAAATGTGGTCTATAGTGTGTTAACAAGATTTTTCTCAAATTTGGCCTATATAGTGACCTAATTTTTGAATATAGATGACCCATATTCATAATTAGCCTAGATATCATCAAGACAAACTTTCAAGCTGCTTTAGTAAAAAAAAGCGGTCTCTATATTGCTAACAATATTTTTCTTCAATTCGGCCTAGTGACATAGTTTTTGACTGGACATGACCCATATTAGAACAAAAAAATAGCCTAGATCAAGTTTCAACATGCTCAAGCTTCCAGAGCGTTAATAAGATTTACCTTCAATTTGACCTAGTAACCTAGGTTTTTCTTGGATAAAAAAGATTTGAAGGAACTTTGGTGAGGACATTGAGAGGATAGTTTCTGTGAAGTTTCATCCCAATTGACTCACTGGTTACAGAGGAGAAAATGTTGACGGACGACGCATGATGGACAAAAGGCGATCAGTGAGCTAAAAATGAAGAAGCTATGTCCAAATCGCAAAATCCACCCAAAACCACCAAAGGCATGTTTTTTTAACCCCAAAAAGAAGGTCACACTCAGCATCTTCAGTATACAATGTGAAGAAGGGTATTAGATGTAACTATATTCCAATTAATATGAAAGCCCTAGTACCAGTACTTATTGAGAAAAATTATAAAAAAGAAACTTTAGCGATTAGCTAAACGCAAATGTTTGACGCGATCGCCGTCGCCAGAAAAGCAACACCTTAGTCTCGCTTTCGCTACTTCATCGCAGCGAGACAACTAAGTTAAAAACCTTATGATGAGCAATTTCTCCTTTTGCCACAATGTTTTCAATAGTCATTTGCTGCAGAGGCTTCAGAAAGCATCTGTATGTGGCAAAGGGAAACAACTCTTAAATTATAATGTCAGGAATACAGTGAAATACTAACTATTTTGAATTTCTTGTCCTTCTTTCCCAAGAAAGACAAGAACCGACTTTTCGACCTCTTCTGACTTTCAGGCGGCATCGATCCAACTTCCTTTGTTTGATTGATTTTGGCCTCGTTTCCAGCTTGAGAAGCGGCAAACGCAAGATCTGGAAATGACTTTGCAGCAGCGGCATCAAGCATGGCTACAAAACAATCACAATACATATTAAACAAGTAACTGGATTGCAAGCAATACCATAGTCCCCTACCGGTTTGCACTAAGTCCAAAAAGGGGCATAACTCATTAAAAAATTGACGAAATCCCAGGAAACGCGAACTTGATCTGTGACACATGATTACAAAGGCATATACAAAATTTCAGCTCAATACCTCAAAGCATGTAGAAAAAAAGTGCGGAAAACGAATATTCTAAGTCCAAAAAGGGGCATAACTCATTAAAAAATTGACGAAATCCCAGGAAACGCGAACTTGATCTGTGACACATGATTACAAAGGCATATACAAAATTTCAGCTCAATACCTCAAAGCATGTAGAAAAAAAGTGCGGAAAACTGATTTGCCGGACTGACTGACTGACGGACACGCCGGTAGGGGACTAATAAAGAGGCATTGCTTCTTAACCCTTTCCCTCATATAGATTCTGACAAATCTGCAGCAGACAGCTTTTTGAAAACATAGTGACAAAAGGAGAAATTGCTCAAAACGAGCAATTTCTCCTTTTGCCACAATGTTTTCCACTTTTGGTCATAGATTATCCATTCAATTATAGAGATTTTCTGTTTTTTGATAAAATATGTTCAATGTCGTCTGTTGCAGAATTGTCGTATGAGGGAAAGGGAAAATTACCTTTATTCAATAATCATACTTTTTTTCTCATTATTTTTTTTCACTTGTCTGCTGCAGATTTGATGTGGGAAAGGGTTAATTTTGATTAAGTTGAAATATTGTTGGAAATGTAAAACATAAATTACGTAACTTCTCTTTTTTATACAATATCTTCAAAAGTCGTTAGCATCTAAGGTTGTAGCAAATTATTTACAGCAGACAACTTTCGAAATTGGCAAAAGGAGGGATTTTGCCAAAATGTTTTAAACTCTATTCAGTACTTTAAAAGTAATCATTTAGAGAGATTTCCATATTTTTTGCCTATATGTTTTTCAACATCCTCTGCTGCAGTTTTGCTTTATGTGGGAAAAGTTTAAATATGTTCCAATACACAGATGCATGAGACAGTTTACCCTTTTCCTCATAAAGACGCTTTCTGACGACTCTGCAGCAGACAGCTTTTTGAAAACATAGTGACAAAAGAAGAAATTGCTCAAAACGAGCAATTTCTCCTTTTGCCACAATGTTTTCCACTTTTAGTCATTTTTTGACAAAATATGTTCAAAGCCGTCTGCTGCAGAATTGTTGTATGAGGGAAAGGGTTAAAAGCATAGAAAAGTCCATGATGGCCATAAATTGCTCCTCAATCTGGCTGTTCTGAAGCCTAATCTTGTTACATCCCAACTGAACTGACTCATGGTGCAGTGGTAACAATAGAGACATTATGCTGCAAATTTTAAAAATACAAAAACTTGATACTTACTGACAGGAATAAAATTTATTTCACTACTTTTCAGATCACCAACAGTTATCACATCATCGAGAACATCGGTTGGTTTTCCAGGAAGCAGGAAGACATAGCGGGTTGGATCGTAACCTTTGTCTTGGCACACGATCTGCCGTACTTCGCCAAGTAACAACTTTGGACTGATTCTCAGAACTTTCTTTTGATTCTGTGGTAGGTTGACCGTGAACCTGTATGTCATCTGTAAATAAAATAAAATAATTTCATTTTATAGTCTCGTAAAACTAGTGGGGCTAGGGTTCTTGCTTTCTGTTGCCTGACTTGACATCACTTCTATATCCTCCTCACATTGTCATTTAGTGACTTATTGACAGACAACAAATCCATCACTTTTTTTATATACAGCATTTAGGTTTATATAACATATAGTCAGATAAAAATGTCTATAAAACATAGTCCGTTTGTTTGTTTGGAGTTTAACGCCGCTTTCAACAGCGTTGGTCATATCACGGCGGTCAGTGCACCTACCCATGTTTTCCTGGCTTTCCCACACCAGTACTTACACAACATTCTTTCGAAGCCACTGACTACTTTCTCACATAGATCAGAGGTGAGAGACAATGGAAAACATCGCCCTAAAGAATGTCGCCGCAACCGGGTATCGAACCCGTGACCTCCAGATCACGAGTCAGATACGCTACCAATTGAGCTACCCGGCCGGGTCAAAAAACCTTGTCAGACAATAATGTCTATTTAACATAGTCAGACAATAATGTCTATTTAACATAGTCAGATAAAAAGGTCTATATAACATAGTCAAGAAAATCCAGATATTAAGATTGTATTTTATAATGAAAAATAAAGTTTACAGAATTCTAGAAGAAATAAATATTTAACCCTTTCACGCATGCAGACAACTTCAAACATTGCTTTCTACTCGTTTCTTAAAATTAATTTTCTTTTTTGAGATTTTCCATATTTTCCACAAGAAAAACCTCCAATGCAACTTTGATATATATGTGGGAAAGTTTTAATAATATAATGTCCTTACCGAGCGACAACAACAACAGGCATGACACGCCATTTGTAAAATTTACAATCATCTGGTTAACAAAGAATCAATATGGCATCCTTATTTCCATCAGAATTTAATCACTTATAACACTTTTAATCCCAATCAATCATTGACCCGATTAAACAATGAAAGTTAAAAAAATACAGCATCTACTTTTATCACATAATTCCTCTCTGGGAGTGTCAAAATGCCATTACATAAATATCATATGACAGTACACAAAAATCACATGACACTACTAGTTTGGTTTTCAGTCTTTGTTACAACGCGGAAACTAAACTATGAAAATGACGTCACGTCAGCGGTTTGACGTCACGTCAGCAGTTTGACGTCATAAACGTTAAATACATTTTTTCGAAATACATCTCATTTGTGTTTATTTATTATCACTTTTAATAAACTTGTTAACTAAGCTGAATATGACACTCGCCAAGTCTCACGGCATATCATCTTAGTAAACTTGTTCAATAAAAGTGATAATAAATAAACACTCATGAAATATCCTCTATTTATTGAATGTCCGTTTCTCATCGAATTTAATTATCATTTATATAATACATGAAACTTATGTTTCAATCAGTCAAACCACTTGGTGGGTGAAAGTATGAAAATATCCATGTTTGTTTAACCCTTTCCCTCAAATAGACGCTTTCTGACGCCTCTGCAGCAGGCGGCCTTTTGAAAACAGTGACAAAAGAAGAAATTACTCCAAAACAAGCAATTTCTCCTTTTTCCACAATGTTTACCAGTTTTAGTCATAGGTTATCCATTCAATTATAGAGATTTTCTATTTTTTGACAAAATATGTTCAAAGTCGTCTGCTGCAGAATTGTCATATGAGGGAAAGGGTTAAAACTCATACTTCAATCAAACTGTGTACAATATCACAGATAAATACCAGTTGTAACAAATAGGATATATAAATAACCCTCTGTTAAATGTCAATAGAACATGATGACCTTCTAATTCTGCAGGTAAAATAATTGTTCAATTTGTGAATAGTGTAAATCTCAAATGGCCTGCCTAACTTCAATCTGGTATTGGTCTACACTGTATTTTCTCTTTACTTCACAAACAAACATCCATGATAAGAAAATAATTCAACAGTTTTGGACACAAACAAAAATTGGTTACATTTCTGTCCTATGATAAAGGGATCTCTATACATACTGTCAGTGTTAACCCTTTCCCTCGTATAGACGCTTTCTGATGCCTCTGCAGCAGATGGCTTTTTAAAAACAGTGACGAAAGAAGAAATTGCTCAAAACAAGCAATTTCTCCTTTTGCCACAATGTTTTCCACTTTTAGTCATTGGTTATACATTCAAAATATGTTCAAAGTCGTCTGCTGCAGAATTTTGTTGTATGAGGAAAAGGGTTAACACTTTCCCACATACAGACACTTTTTGGCACCTTGATCTACAGTAGACAATTCTGTAAACATTGGGGCAAAAGCGGTGAATGTCTTTTTTGTCAACAATATTTTCAACTATATTCAGAGTTATTATGTAACATTCATTATAGAGATTCCATATTTTTGTTTTTATGCGTTTGCAGTCATTTTCAAAGTCATCTGCTGCATAAATGTTGTACATGAGGGAAAGTGTCAACAAGCAGGTAACCAGTTAGCCCCCCTGACCTATTACTTAGCACTGTACTTTCACCTACTCAAGTTTCAAAGACCTCAAATAAATCAAAGCGCCAATGGCACTGTAGTGGCGATCGTATGGAAAATCCTGCAAAGTAACAAGCAGTATATCGGTGTAGGGCTTGCGATGACTCTGGTGCGGGTATATTTGAGAATGTATCAACCCTGCATCTTTTGACAGTAGAATAATGTTAGTTTGCCAGAATGTTGTCTTGGTGATTATTTAGTTACGTTCTGAAATTGGTCATGATGTGTTCAAAATTAGGCCATTCCAAAGTTATGAAAAATCTAGTTGGTATTCGATAGACTACCGTTTTAGCTCATTATAATGACTATTTGTAATCTAAATTGTTTGGGTAATCACATGTTTATCACCAGGTCGTTAGGCCATATTAAGATAAAATATATTTTACACTTTAGAAATGACTAAAGAAAGGAGAGAAAACAGTATCCATTAGTTTGGTGTTTGTTTCAATTATGTCCGATATTAAACAGGTCTGTTCAATTTAGTCCCTTCACATTGCATGATTGAGGGTTGTCACAGTGTATTTATATGTCTCTGAGGTTGTTAAACTGCTTCGAATAATGTGAGTGCAAAAACAAACACAAAACATGCTCCAAAAGCACAATTTCACTATTTGCCAAACTGTTTAATTTATGAAAATATAGGCATATATTATAATGCTAGATCTTCAAACTCAATTAGGCTACACTGTCAGCATTGATTGCTAATTGACTCTAGAACGTGCAGACGTGTATACATAACGTGTGTACACACTGCCATCGTGTGTCCTTTAAACCTTTGTAAACCAGTCTTATTATCTAGACGCTTTCATATATTTAAACAAGTACAAAATAAAGCGTTTATAATATTGAGATTTACAAGCTTTTCTGGTTTTTGGTCTCGCGAGCTATTTATAGAACCTTTTGGAATTTCCAGATTTGAGTATCACCAGAGTTGTCGTTATTTGCAAGGCAGAACGCGCAATGATATTTATTATCTGCCAAATCATGACGAAGATAATCAGAGTACAACCAACTCCTGCCGAATCAGGTTAAAGGTCAAAAGGTTACGGTTGACTACAGTAAAAATAAAACGAGGCACAGGAGTATCATGATACTCTGCATAGCGTACCCAAGACGCCCGATGATATTTATTATCTGCCCAAACATGAAGAAAGATAATATGTAAATAGTTTAACTCTATTTAGATATTTTCTCGATAAATCTCAAATATTAGTACCAATCCGGTATCAAAGTAGCACTAACATTATCATTATTAATCGTGTGCCTGCATCACTGATGGAACTATATATATATATGGGGTTTAACGGAAGTGAGTAAATTGCCTTTGCAGAAATATCCAACCGATTGTTCAAATACGACTATATAATTTTTTTTTCGTTGTTGTTGTTTTGGTAGCACTGTGGCGATTGTCAACCAATCGCCACAAAAACAGCGGTATATCATAAAAAACATTGGGCAAGCCACCTGTTACACTATAAACTAAATATAACCCTTTCCCACTTCCAGACACACTGCAGCAGTAGATTTTTAAAAAATATTGCAACAAGTAATAAGGAATTTCTCTTTTTGTCACATTGTGTTCAACTCAATTTTTTTTAATAATTGTACTTTCCACAACATTGCCAATTTGTTTTCAAAGTTGTCTACTGCAGTTATTTTGTTTATGGGAAAGGGTTAAGAGTGCTGTAGTCAAAGATAATTGTTCACATTAAATTCAAAAATTCTTTTTTAAAATCCATCTTGCAGGTTCTCAAAAGAACTGTTTTTATGACTATTTTAGATTCCGTAAACAATCCATGATGATACTGAGAGTTTATGTTCACTTCACTTTTATCCTGACAAATGTTAACAAGAACTAATTTGCCTATAAAACAATTCTGATCTATTCACCTGATCATGGCAAATCAATATCAGACAATAGAGTCTGGTTTCGGTTAACAGGCTAACTAGAACAACAGAACAAAATTCTATGTCAGGTGAAAGTAAACAGTCAATTGATCAAATCGAGCAAGCCTCAAAATGCTTTCTTCATACATATCAACTTAAAAACATCAAGGCAAAATCCTCTTACTGAAAACACTATAAAGGCAAATATATGGAAAAACTATAAATGAATGGATGTTGAATGATCAAAAAGTGTTAAGAACATTGTAGCAAAAGTTTTAGTTATGGAATAAAGAGAGTTTATTTAAAAATTTCACCAGAAGTAAAGCATACAACAGTGAAACCTAAAAAATTATACAACAAATATTTACATTTAAGTCTGATATTAACAATATCTACCATTTCCCTGATACCAACGACTTTTGACTGTTAACGCCTCTGCAGCAGACGACTTTGGTTCTCATTATTAGTCGCCGGGCAGAAGCCCGCGACTTCTATTTTTAATAGCTTTTCGGAAATCACATGGGAGGGCGGCTTATTATTAGAAAGAAACAAATCTAGATGATTTGAACATATTACAATTGTGGTTGTTTACGAACACTAATAAATGACACATCTAAAATGAAATAAATATTCCGATTTTTTAATGTTTGCAGTTTTTTTATTTCACTCGCATTTAAGTTTTTTGTCTTATTTACGAAGACAAAAGTGGTCCCTTCAAGACGTGAACCAACACCCCCTAATGCAGACTCTTATGTGTCATCATTGAGGTCAATTTCGGATTCTCCTTTTAATAGCAATTTTAACTTACTAAATGTTGTTTTCATGTTCAAAGAGATGTCTTGATTTGTGTAGAATTCATTTAATAATGTTAATCCATGAATATCTAAAGTAGGAACTGTTTCTAAGCTAAATATAGACCCTATTCTGTTGTGTAGTTTCGTGACCTTTAACATCGATTTTCGCGCATGCGCATTTCGATATGAAAAAGCGAGTGATATTATTTTATTTTAGACAAGTACAAGACGAATGTTTGACGCAAAGCGTCAAAGAGAAGCCGCAATATTTCGTTGTACATGTAGAAATAAGAAAAAAAGAACATTTTTAAATCCACAAACAATAGAACAATTTAAACTGTAGACGGTATTGCTGATATATTTCTCCTTTTGAAGACTTTTGTTTTCTTCAAATTACCTCCCTTTAAAGCAATACCAGGATATTTACCTTGTGATTCGAATAAGATTGACAAACATTGAAATTATATGAATGAATACTATTATTTAAATAAGTAACAACAGCAAAATTAAATTAAAGCCAGATAAATGTGTACACATTTCGTTAATTTGTTATAGATACCCTAATGTATAGATATGAATATAAACTTTATAAGCAAATGTTTTCATTTCAACGTTCCTAATGTTTGAATAGACTAAGGAAAGTCAAGAATACATAAATAAATCAATGCAGTCTTTTCCGGCGACATTGATGCCTTGCATCAACTTTCTCTTGTTTTTATTTCGTTATTTTCTTGTTAGTTCCTGTTGCAGACGACTGTATCAGGTCATTAGTTTTAACTAAAAACACATATGGAGATATAACACCCATTTAGACCAATCTAGTCCAAAACGAAAAGACAAGTTTGTTATTAGGTGCTCTTATACATGCAATGCAAAATTATGATTATAAAATATAAACCAATCTATCCTTTTACAACACTATTTTTTAATGTTGTCTGCTGTAGATGCACCAAAAATGTGTCTGCATGCTGGGTTAATTGTTGTTTATAAAAAAATACCTGCAGCAGACAACTTTGTGATATAGTTTGAATTTTTTTGGTCCTCATCCATCTGTCTATTTGCATGAAAACTCTGTTTAGTATTGCTTTACAATGTTGAACTGATCCTTGTGTAATAATGAAATGTTTTTCTCTATAGTGTAATATCCAAATTTCAATAATGTTTCAGTTTTATCACGGCATTTCTGGGACAGTTACCAGTACTAACTGGTCCATATATCCCAACACATAATGAGATATGTCACTGCAGTAGTCTGTTGTTATGCAAAACCTTCATGTCATTACAACCATAAATCATTATGAGATATATGACTTTATCACATGACAATACTTGTATCCGATCTAATATACCCATTACGTATTTCTTTTTATCACATGACAATGCTTGTATCCCATGTAATATACCCATTACGTATTTCTTTATATACAACGTGTGTAATATAACATGACCTAATACTAGGAAAAAATGACGTCACGTCATCATTTTGACGTCACACGTTAGTCACTTTGGCGCCAAAACCTGTAAATTTCATCTAGAAATATTGTAAACGTTAAGTACTGTTTTATCGAAATACGCCTCATAAGTCACTTTATGTGATAAATATAATATCTTATGAGTGTTATTTATTATACCTTTTAATAAACTAAGCTGAATATCACCTCAGAATAATTATTTGTGGCATTGTTATACTGTTTACTGACGAAATTAAAATAGCTTTGGAAAACCCGATTTACTGTGTGTGTTTCGTCATGTGATAAAAAGAATCTGACATTCGTTGTCATTTCATAAACAGTTTTATTAAACTCGTCCAAGATATTTGTTATTAAGCTCGCCAGAGGCTCGCTTAATAACAAAAAATCTTGAACTCGTTTAATAAAACTTTATATGAAATGACAACTCATGTCAGATCCTATATATATTACACGAATGTAATATAACATGACCGAATCACTATTTTTGTATTCATCCGCGAATGTTTACAAAATGGCTCAGAACGTGTTTCCGGTAAACACAAACGTCACGACAGATGGATGAGGTAAAGGGACCATTATCAGTCATAAAAATATTTTTGTGTGTTATTAGTCAACAGTTTATTAAGTATTACATGTTGGGACTATTTTCTGGCAGCAAAAAAACTGATTTTATTTTTGGTGTTTCGTCATGTGATAAAAAGAATCTGACATTCGTTGTCATAGGCTCGCTTAATAACAAATTTCTTGAACTTGTTTAATAAAACTTTATATGAAATGACAACTCATGCCAGTCAGTCCCTATATATATTTTGACCAATTTGTACATTCTTTCGAGAAGATCAACATATCGAGATAAATTTTGCACTGTTGAACTCTTTCCAATGTACTACACATCATTCTGCAGCAGACGACTTTGAAAACATCTATAAAAACTAAAGCAAATCTCTATCAATAAACATTGAATTAATGAATAGAGTTGAAAACATTGTGACAAAGGGAGAAATTAGCACTTTCTCTTATTGCCATAAAGTTTCCAAAGTCATCTGCCGCAGACTGATGCTTTCAAAATATGTCTGCAATTTGGAAAGGAATAAATGTTGTCATGTTAGCACCAATAAGACAGAAAAGTCAATGAGTGTCATTGTCGCGCGACTATTTCAGAGTGTCGCACTTTAATTTACCAACATCTAAAATGAAGGAAAGAGCCCTCTCAACACTAAACTCTGCAACTTGTTTACAAATATTTACTTAAAGTCATCAGACGTAAAATTTATAGCCATACAATAGTCTATAAATCCTTACAGGTATGTCAGACATCCAAGATACCAGATCTCATCAGAATATTTAACCCTTTCCCACTTACAGATCTTAATAAAGAGACACTTGTATGTAATTAGAAAGCGATCATAGAAGATCCTGGTTTATTTGTTAGTATGCTGTTTTTCACTGTTTTTCACTGTTTTTCACTGTTTTCAACAACTTTTTAGTTATATAATGGTGTTTCTGGAGTTAGTTACCAGAACTACTTGTCTATTTATCTTGTCATCAACGAGTCCTTTGCAATGGTAACCCCACAATTCTGAGCGCAAATGAAATAAAACCATTTGACCACTTTTATAACTATTTGGCAAGACCATGCTGAGGATTGAATCTGCAACCTCCTACAACAGGGAGGTGGTTAAGATGGTGTTCAGACTGTGCCCACATGGTTCAGACTCTGCCCACATTTTCAGACTGTGCCCACATGGTTCAGACTGTGCCCACATGGTTCAGACTGTGCCCACATGGTTCAGACTGTGCCCACATGCAGGCTCATCTTGGTTCTGCAACGGTCCATTTTTGTGTGACTATACCCAGATAATGTTGCAGCTAGTCATTTCATTTAACCCTTTCCCTCATACAATTCTGCAGCAGACGACTTTGAACATATTTTGTCAAAACATAGAACATCTCCATAATTGAATGGGTATATGACAAAAAGTGGCAAACATTGTGGCAAAAGCGTGCAATTTCTTCTTTTGTCACTATATATGTTTTCAAAAATCCGTCTGCTGCAGAGGCGTCAGAAAGCGTCTATATGAGGGAAAGGGTTAATATGGATTGTTTAATTGTTGTTTCTGCACACAGGACCTCACACCCAACCTCAGATCCCAAGGACATTATAATTTAAGTAACCTAATTACATTTTGTTGAAAAAATAATTTTAACAAAATTTAACCCATTCCCACTTGCAGACTCTTTTTGACACATGTACTAGTTACAGACAAGATTTGAAAACATTGGACCAAATGTAGAAATTGCTCCTTTTGACACGCTATTTTCAATTCTATGCAAAAATTATACTTTACTTTATAGTGATTTCTCATATTTCTGCCCTGATTTTTTCAAAGTTGCATATTTGTTGTACGGGGAAAAGTTAATCCTGGCATCTATATGTAAATTACAAATAATGGGGTCAAACTCTTAATTAGTAATGACCGACTTACATAAATAATTCAATTAAACAAATCAGGCTAGACACAACTTTATTTCTAAAACAATGACGATAAAGAACCAATGAATTGATGCATCTTTTTTCACTAATAATCCATTTCCCACATAATAAAAAATCTGCAAACAACTGAAAACAGCAAAGAGGTTGAATAAATGAACATTTCGTTATCACATAGAGTTTAAGACATTGTGGCAAAAGGAGAAATTGTCATAATACGCTATATATCCTTAATTTAGCTTCAATGTTTCAAAAGTCATCTGCTGTAAAGGCATCAAAATTAGACTATAATATGCGGGAAGACAGGCTTCAACCTTTTTCACAGAGATCCAGATAAAGAGGGGTATTTTGCTCTTTTCCCCACAATTTCTCTCTTATTATTAAAGCAAACCATATCTTGTGGGTACTCAAAAGAATTGTCGCGCTGAGACGATTCTTTTGAGTTCCCACAACATAGGGTTAGAGGGTCAAATAAGGATTTTAGAAAATGGAATACGCTCATTATCCAAGTAGAGCTCTGCAGATAAGACAAAGTTTTAAAAAAGTGTAGAAGAGAAATTTCGCAAATATTGTGGCAAAAGTAGAACTGCTTAAATACTAGAACTATCACTGAAGATGATAAATACCCCCTAAAGAGCGCCTTGACCTACACCATAACCTAATAAGTAAAAGGGCCATAACTCTGTAAAATAACATGCAATTGTAAGACCTTTAGGATATGCACATCTCCTCTTGGTATAGAAACTTCATGTAAAATGTTATTGAATTCCACCCAGTGGTTTGTAAGAAATAGGCCGGACAAAATATGGCTGTCGACCGACCAACAGACAGACAGACAGCCCGACACAGTGACTCCTATATACCCCCTCTTCTTTGAAGGGGGTATAATAAATAAGTCTCTTGGAAACTTCTGTGGGTTATTGGTTACCAATGTAGATCCAAGTGGATGTGCAGGTTGATCTGGTTATACACCGGTCGCAAAATGTCCTTGAATTCCGCTCCGATGTACATTTTATAATGTGCAACGAAAAAAATCAATGAAGTTGACCTCAAAAGGTACAAGTCATCAATCAAGGGATTGCATATGTCAACATAAGAAGATAAGGACAACTTGACTGTAGTGATCTCTCTTAAAATCCCTACTTTATTTCTGTGTCTTCAGATGACGAATTGAGACATTCTTTTCAACTGTATTTCCGTGTACAACATGGCATTTCCTCTATATCTACCAGTATTATCATTTATCCTGACACAATACACGGTTACATCAGTGGAAATACTATCCCTGTTACCTTGAGCATCAACGATGGAAGCCAATCTTTAAGTCTTTGGTATCACCCAACCTGGTTTGGAACCCTGCATGGTCTCCCACTTCCTAGCATGGTCTCAAATGACTATACACCATGTAGATGGTCACAAAGTCAGACAAGTTAAATTGTTGAATTGAGAGCCCCCACATTTTTGTTTTTGTAAAAGAATGCTTTAGTATACCAGTTAATAAAAACATATATATTTTGAAAATTGTGTACTAAGTCAGGCGTAGCTGATTGTACGCAAAATACGCAGCTGCGTACACATTGTCTACAGAACTCAAATTCTAAAAAGTTCAAATCTGTAATAAAAACTTGACATGGGGTAGGCGTAAGTATAAAACAACCGAGCTGAGTTGATAGATTTGACGAAAATGGCAAATGCAACACATTTTACTATCTCAAAATTTCCTAGAAAATACGTTTATTTCACCATAAAGATCAGTCATATTTTGCTACTGAAATGCTTCCAGAAGTCACCACAGGTGATATAGAAGGGAAAACAGTTGCCCCCGGGCCCCCTTAAAAATCTTACGTACACTCTCTGTATACTCTAGCTATGCCCCTATAAGTGGGGGGCTTCCAAGGTATTTAATTTGACCTAGTGATCTAGTTTTTTGACAATAAATGACCCAGCTTCAAAAGTGTGTTAGAATAGATAGAAATGAATTTTCTGATGAACTTTCATGATGATTTGATGAAAAATGAGACCACTGAAGTGTTCTAAAGATTTGTCTGAAACTTGACCTGGTGACCTCATTTTTGACCCCACACAATCCAGTTTATAAGAACATATTTTGAAAACAATTCTTCTCAAATCAGATAGGGGCAGTTACACATATTTTGTTGATTCCAAGCAAATTGCAAAAATGGGCATAATAGACCTTCCCATAGACTTTCTTTTAACCCATATTACTTCACATGACTTTTCAAAGGACGTCTGCTTTACAAACATCAGACGAACAATTTCAACAATTGCTCAATTTCACCTTTTATTGCAATGTTTTCAAAAGTCATGTTCAATGGCAGGTGTCAAATGTCGTTTGTGTGAATTTTAGCAATGGGTTAAAACAGCAGTGGTTCAGAAACATCACGGCCACATAAATGGGACGGACGGATGGTCAAACAATAAAGTGATGATAATCTCTCCCAAAATGTTCATAAAAACTTGCACTTAAAACCTCATTATGAGAACAATATCTGACATTTTTACTTATCATACAAGGAATCTGCAGCACTGACAACTTCGAATTATCTTTGCAAAGGTATATACATGTATGTTCTCTTTTAACCCTTTCCCTCATACAACAATTCTGCAGCAGACGACTTTGAACATATATTGTTAAACAAGAGGGCCATGATGGCCCTGGAATCGCTCACCTGATTTTTTTTTTTTCACTTCACCTATATAAGCCCCGCCCCATGGCAGCCATAGTTTCCGACCAATCAACTTGGCTTGAAGGAATCTGATAGAGGGTCACCCTAGGAACATTTCTACAAAATTATTTGAAAATCGGCCAGACACTTTTGGAGGAGAAGATTTTTTAAGTTTTCACTATAGCCATATAGTGCAAAATAGCCCTGCCCACTGGCGGCCATGTTTTTTGACCAATCAACATGGCTTGAAGGAATCTGAAAGTGGGTCATTCAAGGAACATTTCTACTAAATTATTTGAAAATTGGCCTGACACTTTCGGAGAAGAAGATTTTTTAAGTTTTCACTATAGCCATATAAGGCAAAATAGCCCCGCCCCCCTGGCGGCCATGTTTTACGACCAATCAACTTGGCTTGAAGGAATCTGATAGAGGGTCATCCAAGGAACATTTTTACAAAATTATTTGAAAATCAGCCTGACACTTTCGGAGGAGAAGATTTTTTAAGTTTTCACTTTGGCCATATAAGGCAAAATAGCCCCGCCCCCTGGCGGCCATGTTTTTCGACCAATCAACATGGCTTGAAGGAATCTGATAGAGGGTCACCCAAGGAACATTTCTACACAATTATTTGGAAATCGGCTAGACACTTATGGAGGAGAAGATTTTTTAAGTTGCACTATAGCCATATAAGGCAAAATAGCCCCACCACCCCTGGCGGCCATGTTTTTTGACCAATCAACATGGCTTGAAGGAATCTGATAGAGGGTCACCCAAGGAACATTTCTACAAAATTATTTGAAAATCGGCCTGACACTTTCGGAGGAGAAGATTTTTTAAGTTTTCACTATAGCCATATAAGGCAAAATAGCCCCGCCCCCCTCCTGGCGGCCATGTTTTTCGACCAATCAACATGGCTTGAAGGAATATGATAGAGGGTCATCTAAGGAACATTTCTACAAAATTATTTGAAAATCTGCCAACCAGTTTGGGAGAAGAAGAATTTTGAAGTTTTTTCGGTTTCGTTGCCATGGAAACCAGAATTTTGCATGGATCCCAAAAATTTGAAGGAATTCTGGTGAGGTCATTGAGAGGATGCTTTCTGTGAAGTTTCATCCAAATTGACCCACTGGTTACTGAGGAGAAGAAGTTGACGCACGACGCACGCCGGACGCCGGACAAAAGGCGATCACAATAACTCACCTTGAGCAAAGCTCAGGTGAGCTAAAAATGGAAAATCTCTATAATTGAATGGATAACCTATGACTAAAAGTGAAAAAACATTGTGGCAAAAGGAGAAATTGCTCGTTTTGAGCAATTTCTTCTTTTGTCACTATGTTGTCAAAAAGCCGTCTGCTGCAGAGGCGTCAGAAAGCATTCATATGAGGGAAAGGGTTAACAAAAGTATAATTATTTAATAAAGTAGAATATATCTGGCAAAAGGAGAAATAAGGAGATTCTTCTTTGGCCTCCATTTTTTCAAAATCGTATGTTACAATTACATCAGCAAGTGAGAAAAGGGTTAAAATATTAGTTAGACTAACTTGTGTTTGTAACACCATGCATGGGTAAACGTTGGACTAATTGATGTAGTTTACATATTTGTTGTCAAATGCTTGGCTTCACATATTTAAGCTTACATTCAAATGGTTAATTGTTAGGTGTTTTATGCCACTTTCAAAAAAAAATTCAGTTATATCACAACATTTTCTGGGTAAAGTACCAGTACTACTGGTCCATTTATCCAGATACCAGCCAGTCAGTCGAATGTCTTTTTACCCTCAAATGATAAAATGACTTACGTTTTAATTTGTGTGCGATTAATTTAATTGAGTTAACATGCCATTGTGATTACCATAGGTTAATTGAGTTGATATGCTATTGTGATTAGCTTAATTGAGTTGATATGTCATTGTGATTAGCTTAATTGAGTTGATATGTCATTGTGATTAGTTTAATTGACTTGATATGCCATTATGATTAGTTTATTTGAGTTAATATACCATTGTGATTACCATAAGTTAATTGAATTGATATGCCATTTTCCAATATATCATTGTTCCTTACCAATTATTGAATAAAGTTGAAAACAGTATGAAATTGAGAAATGCTCATTATAAGCAATTTCTTCTTTTGCCAAGCTTGTGCGCTGCAGATGTGTCAAAATACCTGTGCATGTGGGAAAGGGCTTGAGACAAGAATGTTTCATAGAACATGTGCATAAATATTAAATACTTCTAACCAAGTTATTCAAAGCATGACGGCCAGATGGCGGAACAGGACAGCTAGAGAATAGAACTGTTCCCTTTGTAACATCCCACAAAGACATACAAATTAAAACATGATGATATAACATGTAACTAGTAACTTTCGAAACATGAAAACTTAACATTCATCAAGGTGATATTAATCTTACATTTATTAATGTCAACTGATTATTTCAGTAATTCCAACTATTATATTACTGATGATCCGTGAATCAAACAAAGATAATAATCCGGATTTAACCATATTTTAAACACCTTTAATGATTTACAATGCAGGTCACTACCAGGTAAAGTCCGTCATGTAATGATGTGTATACCTTCAGTCTCATTAAATAGACAAGATACTGAATATTTCACTGTCATCAAATATACCCCTCTACTTAACTTTGCAAGAAACACTTTTCTACAACAAACCCCGTCACCTGATGACTTACGACAACATTATGGCAAAAGAAGTTGCTCATGATGAGCAATTTTTACTTTTGCTGCAATATTTTCAATTCCATTCAACAATTATACTACCATTTAATTTAATTTTCTATATTTGCCCTACATATTTTTTATAGTCATCTGATGCAGACTGTTTGTATGTTGAAAAGGGTTAACCCTTTATCTGACACAACCTTTGAAAACATCATTGAACAAGAGGGCCATGATGGCTCTATATCGCTCACCTGAGTAAGTGTTTTAGGGTCCTAATTTAATTGCCCTACAACAATAAGGAAGCGGGTCAAAGAGTAATTGTGAAGGTCAGCCAAAGACAATGATGATACTTGATTGTAAAAGATCACACTAAGGTCATGGTCACATCTGACAAATAAATGAAGTTTTTATCGTGTTTACAAAGTCAATTATAACAATTTTGCCAATTTTAAAGGGCCATAATACAGTCATGCATGGTTTTCGAAAGGAACCAAGCTATCATGGATATCTAGCTACTGAATAATTTCGGTAAACATCGGATAATAAATGAAGACTTTATTGTGTTCACAAGAAATTGTGGACAGACGACGGACGAAGTGCGGTCACAAAAGCTCCCCTTGACACTACGTGACAGGTGAGCTAAAAAGAATTGGTCAAAATGCTTCCAACTCGACTGTATACTCTAGCTATGCCCCTATAAGTGGGGGGCTTCCAAGGTATTTAATTTGACCTAGTGATCTAGTTTTTTGACAATAAATGACCCAGCTTCAAAAGTGTGTTAGAATAGATAGAAATGAATTTTCTGATGAACTTTCATGATGATTTGATGAAAAATGAGACCACTGAAGTGTTCTAAAGATTTGTCTGAAACTTGACCTGGTGACCTCATTTTTGACCCCACACAATCCAGTTTATAAGAACATATTTTGAAAACAATTCTTCTCAAATCAGATAGGGGCAGTTACACATATTTTGTTGATTCCAAGCAAATTGCAAAAATGGGCATAATAGACCTTCCCATAGACTTTCTTTTAACCCATATTACTTCACATGACTTTTCAAAGGACGTCTGCTTTACAAACATCAGACGAACAATTTCAACAATTGCTCAATTTCACCTTTTATTGCAATGTTTTCAAAAGTCATGTTCAATGGCAGGTGTCAAATGTCGTTTGTGTGAATTTTAGCAATGGGTTAAAACAGCAGTGGTTCAGAAACATCACGGCCACATAAATGGGACGGACGGATGGTCAAACAATAAAGTGATGATAATCTCTCCCAAAATGTTCATAAAAACTTGCACTTAAAACCTCATTATGAGAACAATATCTGACATTTTTACTTATCATACAAGGAATCTGCAGCACTGACAACTTCGAATTATCTTTGCAAAGGTATATACATGTATGTTCTCTTTTAACCCTTTCCCTCATACAACAATTCTGCAGCAGACGACTTTGAACATATATTGTTAAACAAGAGGGCCATGATGGCCCTGGAATCGCTCACCTGATTTTTTTTTTTTCACTTCACCTATATAAGCCCCGCCCCATGGCAACCATAGTTTCCGACCAATCAACTTGGCTTGAAGGAATCTGATAGAGGGTCACCCTAGGAACATTTCTACAAAATTATTTGAAAATCGGCCAGACACTTTTGGAGGAGAAGATTTTTTAAGTTTTCACTATAGCCATATAGTGCAAAATAGCCCTGCCCACTGGCGGCCATGTTTTTTGACCAATCAACATGGCTTGAAGGAATCTGAAAGTGGGTCATTCAAGGAACATTTCTACTAAATTATTTGAAAATTGGCCTGACACTTTCGGAGAAGAAGATTTTTTAAGTTTTCACTATAGCCATATAAGGCAAAATAGCCCCGCCCCCCTGGCGGCCATGTTTTACGACCAATCAACTTGGCTTGAAGGAATCTGATAGAGGGTCATCCAAGGAACATTTTTACAAAATTATTTGAAAATCAGCCTGACACTTTCGGAGGAGAAGATTTTTTAAGTTTTCACTTTGGCCATATAAGGCAAAATAGCCCCGCCCCCTGGCGGCCATGTTTTTCGACCAATCAACATGGCTTGAAGGAATCTGATAGAGGGTCACCCAAGGAACATTTCTACACAATTATTTGGAAATCGGCTAGACACTTATGGAGGAGAAGATTTTTTAAGTTGCACTATAGCCATATAAGGCAAAATAGCCCCACCACCCCTGGCGGCCATGTTTTTTGACCAATCAACATGGCTTGAAGGAATCTGATAGAGGGTCACCCAAGGAACATTTCTACAAAATTATTTGAAAATCGGCCTGACACTTTCGGAGGAGAAGATTTTTTAAGTTTTCACTATAGCCATATAAGGCAAAATAGCCCCGCCCCCCTCCTGGCGGCCATGTTTTTCGACCAATCAACATGGCTTGAAGGAATATGATAGAGGGTCATCTAAGGAACATTTCTACAAAATTATTTGAAAATCTGCCAACCAGTTTGGGAGAAGAAGAATTTTGAAGTTTTTTCGGTTTCGTTGCCATGGAAACCAGAATTTTGCATGGATCCCAAAAATTTGAAGGAATTCTGGTGAGGTCATTGAGAGGATGCTTTCTGTGAAGTTTCATCCAAATTGACCCACTGGTTACTGAGGAGAAGAAGTTGACGCACGACGCACGCCGGACGCCGGACAAAAGGCGATCACAATAACTCACCTTGAGCAAAGCTCAGGTGAGCTAAAAATGGAAAATCTCTATAATTGAATGGATAACCTATGACTAAAAGTGAAAAAACATTGTGGCAAAAGGAGAAATTGCTCGTTTTGAGCAATTTCTTCTTTTGTCACTATGTTGTCAAAAAGCCGTCTGCTGCAGAGGCGTCAGAAAGCATTCATATGAGGGAAAGGGTTAACAAAAGTATAATTATTTAATAAAGTAGAATATATCTGGCAAAAGGAGAAATAAGGAGATTCTTCTTTGGCCTCCATTTTTTCAAAATCGTATGTTACAATTACATCAGCAAGTGAGAAAAGGGTTAAAATATTAGTTAGACTAACTTGTGTTTGTAACACCATGCATGGGTAAACGTTGGACTAATTGATGTAGTTTACATATTTGTTGTCAAATGCTTGGCTTCACATATTTAAGCTTACATTCAAATGGTTAATTGTTAGGTGTTTTATGCCACTTTCAAAAAAAAATTCAGTTATATCACAACATTTTCTGGGTAAAGTACCAGTACTACTGGTCCATTTATCCAGATACCAGCCAGTCAGTCGAATGTCTTTTTACCCTCAAATGATAAAATGACTTACGTTTTAATTTGTGTGCGATTAATTTAATTGAGTTAACATGCCATTGTGATTACCATAGGTTAATTGAGTTGATATGCTATTGTGATTAGCTTAATTGAGTTGATATGTCATTGTGATTAGCTTAATTGAGTTGATATGTCATTGTGATTAGTTTAATTGACTTGATATGCCATTATGATTAGTTTATTTGAGTTAATATACCATTGTGATTACCATAAGTTAATTGAATTGATATGCCATTTTCCAATATATCATTGTTCCTTACCAATTATTGAATAAAGTTGAAAACAGTATGAAATTGAGAAATGCTCATTATAAGCAATTTCTTCTTTTGCCAAGCTTGTGCGCTGCAGATGTGTCAAAATACCTGTGCATGTGGGAAAGGGCTTGAGACAAGAATGTTTCATAGAACATGTGCATAAATATTAAATACTTCTAACCAAGTTATTCAAAGCATGACGGCCAGATGGCGGAACAGGACAGCTAGAGAATAGAACTGTTCCCTTTGTAACATCCCACAAAGACATACAAATTAAAACATGATGATATAACATGTAACTAGTAACTTTCGAAACATGAAAACTTAACATTCATCAAGGTGATATTAATCTTACATTTATTAATGTCAACTGATTATTTCAGTAATTCCAACTATTATATTACTGATGATCCGTGAATCAAACAAAGATAATAATCCGGATTTAACCATATTTTAAACACCTTTAATGATTTACAATGCAGGTCACTACCAGGTAAAGTCCGTCATGTAATGATGTGTATACCTTCAGTCTCATTAAATAGACAAGATACTGAATATTTCACTGTCATCAAATATACCCCTCTACTTAACTTTGCAAGAAACACTTTTCTACAACAAACCCCGTCACCTGATGACTTACGACAACATTATGGCAAAAGAAGTTGCTCATGATGAGCAATTTTTACTTTTGCTGCAATATTTTCAATTCCATTCAACAATTATACTACCATTTAATTTAATTTTCTATATTTGCCCTACATATTTTTTATAGTCATCTGATGCAGACTGTTTGTATGTTGAAAAGGGTTAACCCTTTATCTGACACAACCTTTGAAAACATCATTGAACAAGAGGGCCATGATGGCTCTATATCGCTCACCTGAGTAAGTGTTTTAGGGTCCTAATTTAATTGCCCTACAACAATAAGGAAGCGGGTCAAAGAGTAATTGTGAAGGTCAGCCAAAGACAATGATGATACTTGATTGTAAAAGATCACACTAAGGTCATGGTCACATCTGACAAATAAATGAAGTTTTTATCGTGTTTACAAAGTCAATTATAACAATTTTGCCAATTTTAAAGGGCCATAATACAGTCATGCATGGTTTTCGAAAGGAACCAAGCTATCATGGATATCTAGCTACTGAATAATTTCGGTAAACATCGGATAATAAATGAAGACTTTATTGTGTTCACAAGAAATTGTGGACAGACGACGGACGAAGTGCGGTCACAAAAGCTCCCCTTGACACTACGTGACAGGTGAGCTAAAAAGAATTGGTCAAAATGCTTCCAACTCGACATATCTATCAATATTACTTTGTAAAAGGGTTAAAGGTATAAATAACATGTTTGTATAAAACATTGAAACCGGATCACTCTCCCATAAACCTGGGGAAATGTCTCACATGTATACATAGGTATCATTTGAGCCATGTCACAACATAACCAACCTTTGGCAACAAGGAAACCAGCGAAGATCCAGATTGATTTGTAAACATACAGATGCTTCCTGAAGCTCGCGCATAAGACGACCTTTGAAATCATGAAGGCAAATATTTTCAACTCTACTAAATAATTATACATCCCTTTATAGAAAATATCCATATTTTTGTGGGTATGTTTTTCAAAATAGTTTGCTGCAGATTGTTTGTATGTGAGAAAGGGTTAAACAGTGTCACCTCTGTAACAGTTGTCTGTACGTGAGAAAGGGTTAAACAGTGTCACCTCTGTAACAGTTGTCTGTACGTGAGAAAGGGTTAAACAGTGTCACCTCTGTAACAGTTGTCTGTACGTGAGAAAGGGTTAAACAGTGTCACCTCTATAACAGTTGTCTGTATGTGAGAAAGGGTTAAACAGTGTCACCTCTGTAACAGTTGTCTGTATTGTGAGAAAGGGTTAAACAGTGTCCCCACTGTAACAGTTGTTTGTATGTGAGAAAGGGTTAAACAGTGTCACCTCTGTAACAGTTGTCTGTATGTGAGAAAGGGTTAAACAGTGTCACCTCTGTAACAGTTATTTGTATGTGGGAAAGGGTTAAACAGTGTCTCCACTGTAACAGTTGTCTGTATTGTGAGAAAGGGTTAAACAGTGTCCCCACTGTAACAGTTGTCTGTATTGTGAGAAAGGGTTAAACAGTGTCCCCACTGTAACAGTTGTCTGTATGTGAGAAAGGGTTAAACAGTGTCACCTCTCTAACAGTTGTCTGTATTGTGAGAAAGGGTTAAACAGTGTCCCCACTGTAACAGTTGTCTGTATGTGAGAAAGGGTTAAACAGTGTCACCTCTCTAACAGTTGTCTGTATTGTGAGAAAGGGTTAAACAGTGTCCCCACTGTAACAGTTGTCTGTATGTGAGAAAGGGTTAAACAGTGTCACCTCTCTAACAGTTGTCTGTATTGTGAGAAAGGGTTAAACAGTGTCACCTCTGTAACGGTTGTCTGTATGTGAGAAAGGATTAAACAGTGTCACCTCTGTAACAGTTGTCTGTACATGAGAAAGGGTTAAACAGTGTCACCTCTGTAACAGTTGTCTGTATGTGGTAACGTGTTAAACAGTGTCACCTCTGTAACAGTTGTTTGTATGTGAGAAAGGGTTAAACAGTGTCACCTCTGTAACAGTTGTTTGTATGTGAGAAAGGGTTAAACAGTGTCACCTCTGTAACAGTTGTCTGGGAAAGGGTTAAACAGTGTCACCTCTGTAACAGTTGTCTGTACGTGAGAAAGGGTTAAACAGTGTCACCTCTGTAACAGTTGTCTGTACGTGAGAAAGGGTTAAACAGTGTCACCTCTGTAACAGTTGTCTGTACGTGAGAAAGGGTTAAACAGTGTCACCTCTATAACAGTTGTCTGTATGTGAGAAAGGGTTAAACAGTGTCACCTCTGTAACAGTTGTCTGTACGTGAGAAAGGGTTAAACAGTGTCACCTCTGTAACAGTTGTCTGTATGTGAGAAAGGGTTAAACAGTGTCACCTCTGTAACAGTTGTATTTTCTGATGAAAATGTGGACACAAGAATTTAAATATTCAGAAAGGAGTTGGGAACATTGTGGGAAAAGGTGATGGCTCATTAAGAGCAATTTGACCTGTCATACAAACATGCTGCCATATAAACATGCTGTCATACAAACATGATTACTGTTACATCCTGCCCTACAAACATCCTGTCATATACACATCTAGCCATACAGCCATCCTGCCATACAAACATCTAGTCATACAAACATCTAGCCATACAAACATCTAGTCATACAAACATCTAGCCATACAAACATCTAGTCATATAAACATCTAGCCATACAGCCATATAAACATGCTGTCAAACACACATTCTGCCATACAAACATCTAGTCATACAAACATAAAGCCTATAAACATGCCACCTTTCAAACATTATGTCGTATAAACATCTAGCCATACAAACATCTTGTCATACAAACATCTAGCCATATAAACATGCCACCTTACAAACATTCTGTCATATAAACATGCTGTCATACGAACATCTAGCCATATAAACATTCTGTCATATAAACATCTAGTCATACAAACATCTAGTCATACAAACATCATGCCATACAGCCATATAAACATGCTGTCATACAAACATCTAGTCATACAAACATCATGCCATACAGCCATATAAACATCTAGTCATACAAACATCATGCCATACATATAGTCAAAACTTCAAAATGCGTGGGAAAGGGTTAAACCTATTACTGAAACTGAACATCTTGTATAAATGTAAATTGACATGTAAACTGAACATCTTGTATAAATGTAAATTGACATGTAAACTGAACATCTTGTATAAATGTAAATTGACATGTAAACTGAACATCTTGTATAAATGTAAATTGACATGTAAACTGAACATCTTGTATAAATGTAAATTGACATGTAAACTGAACATCTTGTATAAATGTAAATTGACATGTAAACTGAACATCTTGTATAAATGTAAATTGACATGTAAACTGAACATCTTGTATAAATGTAAATTGACATGTAAACTGAACATCTTGTATAAATGTAAATTGACATGCATTTCAAGGCCCTTGCTGACTTATAATCAGAAAACCAATAAAACATTAATGAACTTTCAGACCACATAGAACCTGGTTATTGATTTAAGATATTTATGCAATCAGCGCTCTCCCACATACAGGCCCTTTTTTATGCAACTGAAACTTTTCTACCCTCATGTTTTCAACTCTATTCAATAATCATACTTTCATTCATTGAAAGTGTCAGTCTAGATATGTTCAATTATTTTTTTACAGATTTGTTGTCTATGAGAAAGGGTTAACCCTTTCCCACATACATATTCTTTCTGACACTTCATCTTCATAGACAATTTCTCCTTCGTATAGATGCTTTAACCCTTTCCCTCATACGACAATTCTGCAGCAGACGACTTTGAACATATTTTGTCAAAACATAGAAAATCTCCATAATTGAATGGATAACATATGACAAAAAGTAGAAAACATTGTGGCAACAGGAGAAATTGCTCGTTTTGTGTAATTTCTTCTTTTGTCACTATGTTTTCAAAAAGCTGTCTGCTGCAGAGGCGTCAGAAAGCGTCTATATAAGGGAAAGGGTTAATAGTCTTCTGCTGCAGAATTTTTGTATTTGGGAAAGGGTTAAAGAATTTTAAATAGTTAAGACCCAGATGAGACCTGCAAGCCTGTGTCTTTCCTGTTCACAAAGTCCCAAAGGTTTGTTTTCCTATGCAGTGTTCCAAATGATATCTATCAGATTTTTAGGCTTTAGAGAACAAATACTATCTATATAATATATATGGATTATATATTCTTTTCATTATTAACCCTTTCCCACATACAACAATTCTGCAGCAGACGACTTTGAACATATTTTGTCCAAAGATCTCTATAATTAAATAGATTACCTATGACTAAAAGTGGAAAACATTGTGTCAAAAGGAAAAATTGCTTGTTTTGAGCAATTTCTTCTTTTGTCACTATGTTTTCAAAAAGCTGTCTGCTGCAGAGGCGTCAGAAAGTGTCTATATGAGGGAAAGGGTTAATAATGCATTCACATTTAAACCTCTCATTCTTTCAACTGTCAGTTTATGTTCAAGTGATCTTCAACATTTGGAACAGAAGTTAAAATGGGTGAAAATTTAGACAGGAACCATTCCCTCATACAGACGTATTTTCACTCAGAAAAGCAGTGCTAGCTGGCATTATGAAATCACTGATATGCTGTAAGTTTAAAAGCACCTTTAGTCAATAGTGGTCACCTCTATTAAACCTTTCCCTCATATAGACGCTTTCTGATGCCTCTGCAGCAGACGGCTTTTTGAAAACATAATGACAAAAGAAGAAATTGCTCAAAACGAGCAATTTCTCCTTTTGCCACAATGTTTTCCACTTTTAGTGATAGAGATTTTCTATTTTCTGACAAAATATGTTCAAAGTCGTCTGCTGCAGAATTGTCGTATGAGGGAAAGGGTTAAACTTTCCTCTCAGACAGATTGATTGATTGGGGTTTAATGCCGTTTTGAACAATTTTTCAGTCATATCACGGCGCCCAGTTCACCTACTCATGCGTTTCCTGGTTTTCTCACACCAGTATACCACACAACATACTTTCCAAGCAACAGGCTGCTTTTCTCCTCTCAGACAGATGCAGCTTGATGCCTTTGTTAGCTGCTGACAACTATTGGAAACATGTTTTCAACCTTTTTACAGTAACTTAAATTTACTTTCAATTATAGAAATTTTCCATAATTTTGCCAATATAAAGTTGTCTGCTGCTGATTTGCTGTATGTGGTAAAGGGTTATGCAGTCAGTTCTAGATTACCCAATAACCCAATGTCTAATGTATCAACCCTCTCACACATACAACAAATCTGCAGCAGAGAACTTTGAAAAAGCAACTAGACAAAAATATGGAAATTATGTCTAAAAATGCAGATATAACTACTGAAAATAGATGAAAACATTGTGACAAATGGAGAATTGGCTCATCAGGAACAATTTCTCTATTTGCCACAATGATTTTTAAAACGTCTGTAGCATCAAAATGCATGGTCTTCAACAGTAAGTTTAGAATTTTAACCCTTTCCCTCATACAACAATTCTGCAGCAGACGACTTTCAACGTATTTTGTCAAAACATAGAAAATCTCCATAATTGAATGGATAACCTAGCTATGACAAAAAGTGGAAAACATTGTGACAAAAGGAGAAATTGCACGTTTTGTGCAATTTCTTCTTTTGTCACTATGTTTCAAAAAGCCATCTGCTGCAGAGGCGTCAGAAAGCGTCTATATGAGGGAAAGGGTTAACAGGTAGGCTGTAAGACTTGAGTTTGTATGTTGAATAAAAATTTCAAATGAAGTACAAACTTCAGCAAGGCCCGGGGATATTTAATCCTAAAAGTATACATTTTATTTGAATGGAATTTTTCTCTTCTTTTCAAATCATTTTATAAAGTTTATCAATTTATTTTTACAATATCATTTTAACCCTTTCTCATTTACAACAAATATGTAGCAGATGACTTAGAAAATATCCATGTGAAATTGTTAAAGAACTATCAATGAAAATTGAAAAGAGCAGAAACATTATGGCAAAAGAAGATATTGCTCATTTTGAGCAATTCCTTCGCTTTCCACAATGTTTTAGAATGTGTTTGCGAGTGGGAAACCTTTCATCTACATAGATCAGGTCAAAATATATAAACTTAACATTGTATTATGTAAACCTTGAAAATAATAATTGATCTTCTCTCCATGAAAGTGTCAATTCCTTTTAGATGTAATTATATCTTCTTATACAATGTACTTACATCCTTTCTCTTTTGTCATCTTTGATGGCGGACATATTTAGATTTTTGATGAATCTATTGGGGTTTAACGCCATTTTCAACAGTTACAATTAGCTATATAATTATGGCAGTCAGTTCACAATACTATACAGCCTACACTCCCTACAGTAATCCCATATTATTTATTTAATTAGTCAATATGCGGTAACATTTTGGAATAGGGTTTCATACTCAGAACACCAGCCTCGACTGACATCTTTTTAATACACTTGTGCACGTCATCTTTCATTTTCCCACACAATGTTTTTAACTCTTAAAGATCTGTATGAAAGTTCTTTGTTCAACTTTTTACATGTTTTTCTTTCTTTCTGATAATTTCAGAGATTAAATAGAGGATATTTGTTTGTTTTGAGTGGATATGGTAAATATCTCATCAAGAAATGAAACAATTGAATATTTTCACAAGCACGTAGCGCGAGTGAAAATGTTAAAATTGTATCACTTCGAGTTGAAATATATTCCATATCCACTCAAAACAAACAAATTTTCTTTTTATTTTATGATAATTGATGATGAAATAACGGAACTATTTGGTGTCTTTGTACCTGTTCACACGCGGACGAATCTGTGTGAATGTATTTGTTTACTACACAATGTCAGACAATGAAAATAAGTCTGATTTGTTAAATTTACGGAATACAGAATTATACATGGGTATAGATAAGATAAGGTTTTCATCACATGACAATGCTTGTATCTGATCTAATAATATACCCATTATGTATTTCTTTTTATTAGTCGCCGGGCAGAAGCCCGCGACTTCTATTTTTAATAGCTTTTCGGAAATCACATGGGAGGGCGGCTTATTATTAGAAAGAAACAAATCTAGATGATTTGAACATATTACAATTGTGGCTGTTTACGAACACTAATAAATGACACATCTAAAATGAAATAAATATTCCGATTTTGTAATGTTTGCAGTTTTTTTTATTTCACTCGCATTTAAGTTTTTTGTCTTATTTACGAAGACAAAAGTGGTCCCTTCAAGACGTGAACCAACACCCCCTAATGCAGACTCTTATGTGTCATCATTGAGGTCAATTTCGGATTCTCCTTTTAATAGCAATTTTAACTTACTAAATGTTGTTTTCATATTCAAAGAGATGTCTTGATTTGTGTAGAATTCATTTAATAATGTTAATCCATGAATATCTAAAGTAGGAACTGTTTCTAAGCTAAATATAGACCCTATTCTGTTGTGTAGGTTCGTGACCTTTAACATCGATTTTCGCGCATGCGCATTTCGATATGAAAAAGCGAGTGATATTATTTTATTTTAGACAAGTACAAGACGAATGTTTGACGCAAAGCGTCAAAGAGAAGCCGCAATATTTCGTTGTACATGTAGAAATAAGAAAAAAAGAACATTTTTAAATCCACAAACAATAGAACAATTTAAACTGTAGACGGTAATGCTGATATATTTCTCCTTTTGAAGACTTTTGTTTCTTCAAATTACCTCCCTTTAAAGCAATACCAGGATATTTACCTTGTGATTCGAATAAGATTGACAAACATTGAAATTATATGAATGAATACTATTATTTAAATAAGTAACAACAGCAAAATTAAATTTAAGCCAAGATAAATGTGTACACATTTCGTTAATTTTTTATAGATACCCTAATGTATAGGTATGCATATAAAATTTATAAGCAAATGTTTTCATTTCAACGTTCCTAATGTTTGAATAGACTAAGGAAAGTCAAGAATACATAAATAAATCAATGCAGTCTTTTCCGGCGACATTGATGCCTTGCATCAACTTTCTCTTGTATATATATATATAACGCAAGTAGTATAACATGACCGGAAACTATGAAAATGACGTCATACCTATATCACTCACAGTGTGGGTGATATGGATTATATCTCACTGATAGAACTCAGTATCTCATCGTTTAGCATTAAATTAACAGTGTTTATCAGGTAAACTGTCAAACATTTCCAACAAATCTACAAGCTTTCTTTATAAATGGGGTTAGAGGTCAAGTCACCTAGTTTAGGATGATGACACATAAGACTTGCCCAGATTCTTCATCATACCAAATTGTGTAACTGTACGTGTAACTGTGGTGTAACTGTGGTGTAACTGTAGGTGTAACTGTAGGTGTAACTGTAGGTGTAACTGTAGGTGTGACTGTGGTGTAACTGTAGGTGTGACTGTATGTGTAACTGTAGTGTAACTGTAGGTGTAAATGTAGGTGTAAATGTAGGTGTAACTGTAGGTGTAACTGTGGTGTAACTGTGGTGTAACTGTAGGTGTAACTGTAGGTGTAACTGTAGGTGTAATTGTGGTGTGACTGTAGGTGTAACTGTGGTGTAACTGTAGGTGTAACTGTAGGGTTAGGGTTAGGGTACGGGTACTGTGGGTGTAACTGTGGGTGTAACTGTGGGTGTAATTGTTGGTGTAACTGTAGGTGTAACTGTAGGTGTAACTGTGGGTGTAACTGTGGTGTAACTAGGTGTAACTGTGGTGTAACTGTAGGTGTAACTTTAGGGTTAGGGTACGGGTACTGTGGGTGTAACTGTAGGTGTAAATGTAGGTGTAACTGTGGGTGTAACTGTGGTGTAACTGTAGGTGTAACTGTAGGTGTAACTGTAGGTGTAACTGTAGGTGTAACTGTAGGTGTAACTGTAGGTGTAACTGTGGTGTAACTGTAGGTGTAACTGTGGTGTAACTGTAGGTGTAACTACAGGTGTAACTGTAGGTGTAACTGTGGTGTAACTGTAGGTGTAACTGTGGGTGTAACTGTGGTGTAACTGTAGGTGTAACTGTGGTGTAGCTGTAACTGTGGTGTAACTGTAGGTGTAACTGTGGTGTAACTGTAGGTGTAACTGTAGGTGCAACTGTAGTGTAACTGTAAGTGTAACTGTGGTGTAACTGTAGGTAGGTGTAACTGTAGGTGTAATAGCATAGGAAATTGTGTAACTGTAGGCCGCAATAGCATAGGAAATTTGGCAAACATGAAGTCTTTTTCTTAAAATTGATAGAAGTCTAATCAAAATGACCCAAATTTGGTGTAGGAAACACCGTTTTCCATAGATGAAAGTGAATTCCAAATTTGGTAACATTAATCAAATGGTTTATGAGATACGGCCAAGGTTGGGTAGATAGACCAAAGGACAAACAGACAAATGAGGTCAAAATCCCTCTCACACCCCCAACCCCGGGGTGTGGGACCAACTAAGTAATGTGTTTAGATTTTCTATACTTACTTTAAAGCAATCCATCTTGTATTCCAACAGTATTATCATTTATTCAACAATCAACAAAATTAAATTCCTCTCAACTAAATGTTTCATATTTCCGCTCAGATGTTTACAAAGCAGACAATGCTTAATTAATTAAAAACAGAAATGACAACAAAATGATCAATGAGTGTGAATCAACATCACTGGTCATATATTCTATCCAACATGTTTAGACCTCCAGTTTCACATTCTAGATTGTCTTGCCAAGTACATGTAATTTCAGTTGTGTCTTTTGTTGCAATGTGTCTTAATAACATGAAGGTTTTATTTACTTCGAAGATTACCCAATTCAATGCGTCACATAAAAACAGGCCTCTTAGCACTTTAACCCTTGCCCACATACAACAAATCTGGAGCAGATGACCGAAAAATTAAAGCAACAATTTGGATTATCTTTTTAAAAGAAAGAATGAATTATTAGCACTTTCTATTTTTGGCACAATATTTTAAAAAGTCGTCTGGTTCAGATGCATTGAAATGTGTCTGCATGTGGGAAAGAGTTTATTGTTTTTAAAGTTGTCTGCTTTCAATGCATTAGAAGATAATAAAAATTAAAAAAAAAATGAAATTGAAATTATACATTTGATAGTGTTGTTAATATTTTGGGAAAAGGACAAATTGCTTAAATTTCTCATATTCCAACAATGTTTTCATAATTTGTCCTCAACCAGTCTCCAACAGGTGTCAAACAGGTGTCCAGTGATTTGTGTCATGTTAAGGGTTAAAACCGCAGCAGTCAAAGCTAAAACATGTCGAAACTAATACATACACTTGTATAAATTAATACATACACTTGTCTAAATTAATACATACACTTGTCTAAACTAATACATACACTTGTCTAAACTAATACATACACTTGTCTAAACTAATACATACACTTGTCTAAATTAATACATACACTTGTCTAAACTAATACATACACTTGTCTAAACTAATACATACACTTGTCTAAATTAATACATACCCTTGTCTAAATTAATACATACACTTGTCTAAACTAATACATACACTTGTCTAAACTAATACATACACTTGTCTAAACTAAAACATACACTTGTCAGCACTTTTGCAGTAAGCAAAACATGGAAAAGGTTTGAGGAGAAAGTTCAAATGTCTTCAAGTTAGGTGATGATCTAATAATACTATACTGGTCTTCCAGTTATGTGATGATCAAACGAAGATCATTTATGCCTCATTATATTATACCGGTCTTCCAGCTATGTGATGATCTCATTATATTATATTGGTCTTCCATTTTTGTCATGATCAAACAAGGACCATTTTTCACTGACTACTAAATGTTTTCCCAATAATAACATGGAATTGGCACCATTATATATCCCTTCTTCCCTTAAATTCGTACATGTTATTTACTAATGTAAGATGATTTTATACATGATGTAAATGAGAGAGAATTTCTACAACAGCTGGATTCTAAGTGAACAAATAATGTTTGCAACTGTACATTTCTCATACACATGTAGTGCAAATTAATTGTTTCAGTTTAGGACTATTTGAAAGGTACTTTACATCTTTGTCAACAGTATTTCAGTTATATCATGGTGTATCCTGTGTATTTTACCAGTACTACCAGTACAGTTATATCATGGTGTATCCTGTGTAGTTTTACAGTTATATCATGGTGTATCCTGTGTATTTTACTAGTACTACCAGTACAATTATATCATGGTGTATCCTGTGTATTTTACTAGTACTACCAGTACAGTTATATCATGGTGTATCCTGCATATTTTACTAGTACTACCAGTAGTTATATCATGGTGTATCCTGTGTATTTTACTAGTACTACCAGTAGTTATATCATGGTGTATCCTGTGTATTTTACTAGTACTACCAGTAGTTATATCATGGTGTATCCTGTGTAGTATTTCAGTTATATCATGGTGTATCCTGTGTATTTGACCAGTACTACCAGTAGTTATATCAGGGTGTATCCTGTGTAGTTTTACAGTTATATCATGTTGTATCCTGTGTAGTATTTCAGTTATATCATGGTGTATCCTGTGTATTTTACCAGTACTACCAGTAGTTATATCATGGTGTATCCTGCGTATTTTACTAGTACTACCAGTAGTTATATCATGGTGTATCCTGTGTATTTTACCAGTACAGTTATATCATGGTGTATCCTGTGTAGTATTTCAGTTATATCATGGTGTATCCTGTGTATTTTACCAGTACTACCAGTAGTTATATCATGGTGTATCCTGTGTAGTATTTCAGTTATATCATGGTGTATCCTGTGTATTTTACTAGTACTACCAGTACAGTTATATCATGGTGTATCCTGTGTAGTTTTTCAGTTATATCATGTTGTATCCTGTGTAGTATTTCAGTTATATCATGGTGTATCCTGTGCAGTATTTTAGTTATATCATGGTGTATTCTGTGAAGTATTTCAGTTATATCATGGTGTATCCTGTGCAATATTTCAGTTATATCATGGTGTATCCTGTGTATTTTACCAGTACAGTTATATCATATTGTATCCTGTGCAGTATTTCAGTTATATCATGGTGTATCCTGTGTAGTATTTAGCCATAATATCTGGGGGACCAACCGTAGCCATGATAGCTGGGGGACCAACCGTAGCCATGATATCTGGGGGACCAACCGTAGCCATGATATATAGGGGACCAACCTTAGCCATGATATCTGGGGGACCAACCGTAGCCATGATATCTGGGGGACCAACCGTAGCCATGATATCTGGGGGACCAACCGTAGCCATGATGGCAACCTTAGCCATGATATCTGGGGGAACTAACCAGATCCAACATGACAGCCACAAGCATAGATCAAACATGGGAGGTCTAGTCTGGAATCAATCAGGCTTACCAGAAGGAATTGATTAATCTGTTATAATCCAATGGCTTTCAAATTTGTGAAAAGGTGTCTGTTTTCAGTGTAAAGATAAATAGAGAGCAGTGCTAAAGTTTAATAAACCACAGAGCATTTGCTCCGGTGTAGATTCAGATAACCTGCTGACCAGTGTATATTGAGACAACCAAATCCATAATTTTCTCATAATTGAAAAAGTTAGAGGTTATAATACAACTTTTAGAAAATATTGGCAAAAATATTGCAAGTCTGTATAAATGAAAGTATAACAAGAGACCGCCTGCGGGTGCTGGATGCTCGTCTGATTTTATCTTTCTACGGTTTACTTATTTTATATAAAAAATCGTCCAAGTTCTGAATGAATATTGAAGTATTATAAAAGCCTCGCACAACTGCTATTTTTCAAGTATCAAATCAAGATTTACCATGTGGAAATAAGTCCAAGTTCATATATTCAAGTCGGAAAGATGGCTGTCACAATCTGTCACGATCAAGCCGAGTCTTGTGTATGGACAGACAAATGATATAAGTGATGCCTCTTGACCAATGACTAAAAATATATTTGACAAATTTAATCACTTTTATTTAGACAAAATGGCTAGTTCAATATTGTAAGTTTCTTCACAATAAGTGGATGTACAAAACAAAGTCTTTAAAACATTTAAATTAATAATGGGCCAGACTGCAGGTTGTTTGTTTTCTTGGAGTTTTATGTCGTTTTCAGCATTATTTCAGTCATATCATGGCAACCTGCATGTTGTCCAAATAGGTTTGTGGTCAGAGAAGTAACTCTAAAATATACTATTAATCATGTTTTTTCTCAGATTGTTGACCCAAGGAGCCTTAAACACAATCTAATAAAAGGTTTTCGAAAATAATTACTACACATTTAGTTTGGTCACAATAAATCACAGGCAACTAAAGATATTGTATTTTACCCGTTTTTCTATATTTAGAAAAAAAAATATCAATGACCTTGACCCCATAAGGCACAATCCCAATAAAAGTATTTATTTATATACTAATTAAGTTACATTATGTCAATTGTACCTAAAGATATTGAATATATTACCATCTTCTAAAACATGATCCAATTAAAGATATTCATTAAGTCTTCCTATACACTAAGTTTGGTTATATTCACTGTTACAAAAATAGTGTGTGTCTGAAATTTTCTAATTTAAGAAGTACATGACAGGGTTATGTAACTTGTGTTTCCTTAATTCTACATTTGTACATTTGATAGTGAACAGGTATTCTAAGAGTTAAACGACAATTCTGCAGCAGACGACTTTGAACATATTTTGTCAACAAATAGAAAATCTCTATAATTGAATGGATAACCTATGACGAAAATTGGAAAACATTGTGGCGAAAGGAGAAATTGCACGTTTTGTGCAATTTATTCTTTTGTCACTATGTTTTCAAAAATCCGTCTGCTGCAGAAGCGTCAGAAAGCGTCTATATGAGGGAAAGGGTTAAGAGTTTAATATGATTATCAACTGTTCTCCATTTTCACACCAATCAACAAAGAAAGGTTTATAATAATCAAAGTGACACAGGTATTCCATTCAGGTCTCCAGTTTACAATACCTTTATTACAATTATCTGTAAGACTTTCAACAATGATCAGCATAATCCACACTAAGGTCCTGGGTTTGAGTCCAAATTGGAACAATGCCCTTATAATCACAACATATTTAATCCATTCCCACCTGCAGATGCATTTTGACGCATCTACAGCAAACATCTTTTGAAAAAAAACACTGTTTTCATCTCTACTCAATGATTATTCTTTCATTTGAAGAGATTTCATATTTTGTGCTAAGATGTTGTTAAGTGGGCAGAGTTGAAACCAATGCAACAAAATGTGTCTGCTGCATATAAGTCCTATTTGTTTGCATGACTGTGTGAAAAAGTAAATTTATAGTTTATAACTGTAAACAAGAGGGCAATGATGGCCCTGGATCGCTCACCTTAATTATACAATGTACTGCAATGTAAAACACATCAAGACAATTATTCTGAATGCAACCTCCACAGTGTTAACAAGATTTTCCTTCATGTGATCTATATTTTTTTACCTTATATGACCCATATATTCCAACATGGACTAGATATCATCAAGACAACATTCTGACAAATTTTCAACATGCTCAAAGTAAAAATGACCCATATTCGAACTTGACCTAGATATAATTCAGACAAACATTCTGACCAAATTTCAAGCTGCTGAAGCAAAAAATGCGGCATCCAAAGTGTTAACAAGATTTTCCTTCAATTTGGCCTAGTGACTTAGTTTTTGACCCTACATGACCCATATTCGAACTTGGCTTAGATATCATTTAGATAAACATTCTCATTAATGTCAAACTTCTGAAGCAAAAAATGCAGCCTCTAGAGTGTTAACAAGATTTTCCTTTAATTAGACCTAGTGACCTATTTTTTGACCCAACATGACCCATGATCGAACTTGACTTACATATCATCAAGAAAAACATTCTGATAAAGTTTCATCATGCTCAAGTTAAAAATGCAGTATCAAGAGTGTTAACAAGATTACCCTTCAATTTGGCCTAGTGACCTAGTTTTTAACCCAGCATGACCCATATTCGAACTTGGCCTAGATATCATTTAGACCAACATTCTGACCAAATTTCAAGCTGCTTAAGCAAAACATGCGGCATCCAAAGTGTTAACAAGATTTTCCTTCAATTTGGCCTAGTGACCTAGTTTCTGATTTAAACTTGACCTAGATATCTTTAAGACAAACATTCTGACAAAATTTCAACATGCTCAAGTTGAAAATATGGCCTCTACAGTGTTAACAAGATTATCCTTCAATTCCAACATGCTCAAGTTGAAAATGTGGCCTCCAGAGTGTTAAAAAGATTTCCCTTCAATTTGACCTAGTGACCTCGTTTTTGACCTCATATGGCCCAGTTTCAAATTTGTCCAAGATTTGATGGAGATAAATGTTCTGATAAACTTTCATGAAGATCAGATCCGACAGATGCAAAATGTAGCCAGTAGAGTGTTAACAAGCTGAAATGTTAACGACGCACGATGGACGGACACCGGACAAAATGTGATCACAATAGCTCACCTTGCACTTCGTTCATAGGTGAGCTAAAAAGACAAGAGCACCGCGTATGGCACAGACACTCGACTGATAGGGAGAAAACAGAAAAAAAGCTGAGCTGAACAAAAAAACTTTACCGGACGACCACGCCACCGCCGCCAACAGAAAACCTTAACCGGTCGACCACCCCGACGACGTCGCTAGGGTCATGACAATAGCTCTCATTTTTTCAAAAGTCGAGCTAATAATATCTAAATATACAGGTTATCATTCTACAATCATTCCACAAAAGTCATCTGCTGCTGCAAGATGTACATAGTCGTCTGTATCAGGAAAAGGGTTATAAGGATAATTTGTCAGGATGCCATTTTAAAAGAATTGCGTACAAATTTGTTTATTGACTATTGACTTAAAAACAAATATTGATTTTTTTGGTGTATATGCCTGACAGTCAGGGTTCATATTTTATCCTTTTCCGATACAGATCTATTTTGAAACCTCATAATGCAGCAGACAACTGCCATGATACAATTTAAAGTTTTTATAAGTGAAATATCATTAAAAACAGCATTACACTCCATCAACCTAACCTGCTTAAATAGTGTTCAACTTTCTCCATGACCGTAAATGCTAGCAAACAGAACATTTCTACATGAAAGGCTTCTACATGAAATAGAGGCTTCTAGCTTCTACATGAAATAGTTAGAGGCTTCTACATGAAATAGAGGCTTCTATTGATTAAAATAAGCAAAATCATTAGACGTTTAACCCTTTCCCTCATACAACAATTCTGCAGCAGACGACTTTGAACATATTTTGACAAAAAAAAAAAATCTCTATAATTGAATGGATAACCTATGACTAAAAGTTGTAAACATTGTGGCAAAAGGTGAAATTGCTCAAAACAAGCAATTTCTTCTTTTGTCACTATGTTTTCAAAAAGCTGTCTGCTGCAGGAGGCATCAGAAAGCGTATATATGAGGGAAAGGGTAAATGTGACCTTTTAGGGAGAATAATTTGGTCTAACCATCCCCTCCTTTCCCATATGACCTGCAGTAAATGACTTTTGTAAAGTGTAACAAAAACAGAAATTGCTCATAATGAATAAATAAATGTTTTCAAACCTGTTCAAAACACTACACTTTAATTGATGTATATTTTATGTTTGCTAGAGATGTCTTGTAGGTTAGAATGGGTAAAGGCTTATCCCATAGATTAAGTAATACTATAATCTGGTGCACCGTTTGACTTAATTTTACATTATTATGTCAGTATTATAAAACTTTTGAAAATGTTAAATAAGGATTGAATATTCATATATATATAGAAATTAACAAGATGTAAAGAAACAGAGAAATTTTAAGAGTCTTTCACTGTTTGAAAATCAAAAATAGTTATTCCAAGTGAAGTATTGACCGAACAAATATTGGCAAAGAAAAGTCTTGACAACATAATAAACAAATATTGGCAAAGAAAAGTCTTGGCAACATAATAAACAAATATTGACAAAGAAAAGTCTCGACAACATGATAAACAAATATTGGCAAAGAAAAGTCTTGGCAACATAATAAACAAATATTGACAAAGAAAAGTCTCGACAACATGATAAACAAATATTGGCAAAGAAAAGTCTCATCAACATAATAAACAAATATTGGCTAAAAAAAATATATGAAACAAATAATGGCAAAGAAAAGTCTCGACAACATAATAACCATATGTTAAAGCCACGTCAAGCAAAAGCATTGATTTTGTTTAACTGCTGTTTTCAATGGTATTTTAGTTATATCACATAGGCCCATAATTATACATATCTTTGTATGCCATCAGGCCCAAAATAATACTTTTCTTGTATGGCATCAGGCCAAAAATAATACTTTTCTTGTATGTCATCAGGCATAAAATAATACTTTTCTTGTATGTCATCAGGCATAAAATAATACTTTTCTTGTATGTCATCAGGCCCAAAATAATACTTTTCTTGTATGTCATCAGGCATAAAATAATACTTTTCTTGTATGTCATCAGGCATAAAATAATACTTTTCTTGTATGTCATCAGGCCCAAAATAATACATCTCTTTGTATGCCATCAGGCCCCAAATTATACTTTTCTTGTATGTCATCAGGCATAAAATAATACTTTTCTTGTATGTCATCAGGCCCAAAATAATACATCTCTTTGTATGCCATCAGGCCCCAAATTATACATATCTTTTTTCACCATCAGGCATAAAATAATACTTTTCTTGTATGTCATCAGGCATAAAATAATACTTTTCTTGTATGTCATCAGGCATAAAATAATACTTTTCTTGTATGTCATCAGGCCAAAAATAATACATCTCTTTGTATGTCATCAGGCCAAAAATAATACTTTTCTTGTATGTCATCAGGCATAAAATAATACTTTTCTTGTATGTCATCAGGCATAAAATAATACTTTTCTTGTATGTCATCAGGCTCAAAATAATACTTATACATCTCTTTACATGCCATTAGGCCCATAATTATACATATATTTGTATGCCATCAGGTCCAAAATAATACTTTTCTTGTATGCCATCAGGCCCAAAATAATACTCTTCTTGTATGCCATCAGGCCCAAAATAATACTCTTCTTGTATGTCATCAGGCCCAAAATTATACATCTCTTTACATGCCATTAGGCCCATAATTATACATATATTTGTATACCATCAGGTCCAAAATAATACTTTTCTTGTATGCCATCAGGCCCAAAATAATACATCTCTTTAGATGCCATCAGGCCCATAATTATACTTATATTTGTACGCCATCAGGCCTAAAATGATATAAATTGTCATATCAGGTCAAAGTTCTAAAATCCAGTGAAACAACCCCAATAAACTAACCTCTGATTAAACGGAAATAATGATTTACACCACTTTAACAATGTTGCCAATTATTTACGCCAAATGAACATATAAAGTATGTAACTTTACAGACTATTTCTCAATTTATAAACATTGATTACCCCCTTATTATATGTTTTTCATGCTTCATTTAAATATGTTACTTGGTAACCAAATAAAACAAGAAAATCTACATCTTGCAACCGTTTTGCCTTGCTAGAATGGCTTTAACCCTTTCCCTCATATGGCAATTCTGCAGCAGACGACTTTGAACGTATTTTGTCAAAAAGTGGAAAATCTCAATAATTGAATGGATAACCTATGACAAAAAGTAGAAAACATTGTGGCAAATGAGAAATTGCACGTTTTGTGCAATTTCTTCTTTTGTCACTATGTTTTCAAAAAGCTGTCTGCTGCAGAGGCGTCAGAAAGCGTCTATATGAGGGAAAGGGTTTAAAGAGATCTGTATCGGGGACTGGTTTATGAGTATGTAGGTAACAGTTAACCCTTTCCCTCATACGACAATCCTGCAGCAGACGACTTTGAAAATAGTTTGTCAAAAAATAGAAAATCTCTATAATTGAATGGATAACCTATGACTAAAAGAGGAAAACATTGTGGCAAAGGGAGAAATTGCTCGTTTTGAGCAATTTCTTCTTTTGTCACTATGTTTTCAAAAAGCTGTCTGCTGCAGAGGCATCAGAAAGCGTCTTTATGAGGGAAAGGGTAACGAAAGATGTAAATAGGACAGGTTACATGTAAATTGTGATACCTTTATATGCGGTCACATTGTTACCTGTCATGTCATAAAACATAACTTTGTCAACTATGAACAATAACTATACCCTTTGATAACTTCGCTGCAGACAACTTTTGATGCTTCAGCAGATGATATTATGAGCCTGTCCATTGGATATGGTTTAAAAAGTTTGCCTTTGTGAACAGAGTAGATTGATATCATTGGTGATCAGGGTAGAATGATATCAAGTCTGGTCGCATATTGGTAAACAGCATAGCTTGATATCAAGTTCGGTCGCATATTGGTGAACAGTGTAGCTTGATATCAAGTCTTGTCACATATTGGTAAACAGCGTAGATTGATATCAAGTCTTGTTACATACTGGTGAACAGCATAGCTTGATATCAAGTATGGTCACATATAGGTGAACAGCGTAGCTTGATATCAAGTCTGGTCACATATGGGTAAACAGCGTAGCTTGATATCAAGTCTTGTTACGTATAGGTGAACAGAATAGATTGATATCAAGTTTGGTCGCATATTGGTGAACAGCATAGCTTGATATCAAGTCTTGTTACGTATAGGTAAACAGAATAGATTGATATCAAGTTTGGTCGCATATTGGTAAACAGCGTAGCTTGATATCAAGTCTGGTCGCATATTGGTGAACAGCATAGCTTGATATCGAGTTTGGTCGCATATTGGTGAACAGCATAGCTTGATATCAAGTCTTGTCACATATTGGTAAACAGCGTAGCTTGATATCAAGTCTTGTTACATATTGGTGAACAGCGTAGCTTGATATAAAGTCTGGTCACATATTGGTGAATAGCGTAGCTTGATATCAAGTCTCGTCGCATACTGGTAAACAGCGTAGCTTGATATCAAGTCTGGTCACATATTGGTAAACAGCATAGCTTGATATCAAGTTTGGTCACATATTGGTAAACAGCGTAGCTTGATATCAAGTCTTGTTACATATTGGTGAACAGCATAGCTTGATATCAAGTTTGGTCGCATATTGGTGAACAGCGTAGCTTGATATCAAGTCTTGTTACATATTGGTGAACAGCGTAGATTGATATCAAGTCTGGTCGCATATTGGTGAATAGCGTAGCTTGATATCAAGGCTGGTCGCATATTGGTAAACAGCATAGCTTGATATCAAGTCTGGTCGCATATTGGTGAACAGCGTAGCTTGATATCAAGTCTCATCGCATACTGGTAAACAGCGTAGCTTGATATCAAGTCTGGTCGCATATTGGTGAACAGCGTAGATTGATATAAAGTCTCTACAAATATTGGTGAACAGCATAGCTCGATATCAAGTCTTGTTAGATATTGGTGAACAGTGTAGCTTGATATCAAGTTTGGTCGCATATTGGTAAACAGCATAGCTTGATATCAAGTCTCGTCGCATATTGGTGAACAGCGTAGATTGATATCAAGTCTGGTCGCATATTGGTGAACAGCGTAGATTCATATCAAGTCTCGTCGCATATTGGTGAACAGCGTAGATTGATATAAAGTCTCTACAAATATTGGTGAACAGCACAGATTGATATCAAGTCTCATCGCATATTACTGAATTAAGTGTGTTAGAGGCTCTTTTCAATAAGTGTAGATACTATAAAGATGTAGCAGTTGTACATGTACAGGTGTAGATACTAATAAGACATTCTCTAAACCCTTTTAGATAAAACATGCAACATTCTCTAAACCCTTTCCCACTTGCAGACACATTTTGACTCATTTGCAGGAGACAAATTTAGATGGCATTGTGGCAAAGAGAGAAATTGTCTATAAATTTACAATATTCATGTCTAGTTTATTTCAAAGTTGTCACAGTTTAAATTTGCATTTTAAAGATAACTATCAAATAATAAAAAGTTTCATATAAACCAAGTAAATAAATCACACAAAATATTTATTGATGGTGCAATCAAATCCTTACTTTACCCATAATCGTAATCTTGTGAGTTTTTGAAAGTGAGACAAACTGCGGATTTAATATAATGTAATAACAACCCACCAATTCTTTCATCTAATGTCAACTAAGACATTATCTAATTTGATTTTTATAAACAAACTGTAAACTCGCTTTTAAGAATGAATGTCGGCCAATTATTTTGTGATCTTTGACAATGAATGGGTTATTAACCCTTTCCCTCATACGATAATTCTGCAGCAGACGACTTTGAACATATTTTGTCAAAAAATAAAGATCTCCATATTTGAATGACTTAACCCTTTCCCTCAAATTTCTCCTTTTGCCACAATATTTTCCACTTTTTGTCATAGGTTATCCATTCAATTATGGAGATTTTCTATTTTTTGACAAAATACGTTCAAAGTCGTCTGCTGCAGAATTGTCGTATGAGGGAAAGGGTTAAACCGTATTTGCTGTCTTAAAACCTGATCAAATTATTTGAAAAGTTCACATGTGTTAGTCCATGGACTAGATAAAAATAACAATTGGTCTATTTTAGTTTTATTGACTGCATGAACTGATCTTAAAAACATATATATTAATTGCATGGCTGGCCTTTCCTACAAACACAAAACCTGCATCTTAGATCATTGAAACATCTAAATAAGTGAAAGCTAACATTTTCAAACATCCTCTGCTGCAGTTGCATTAAAATGAAAGTTAAAACATGTATATTGAACTGAGTGGATATAAAGTTTCTCCTTTTGCTCAGAAATTTCAAAAAACAAGAGGGCCAACATGGCCCTTAAGTTTGCTCACCTGAATTATGCAATGTGATTTCTAATGCAAAACATATCAAGATAATTATTCTGAAAAATATTCAAAATGCAACCTCCAGAGTGTTAAAAAGATTTTCTTTCATTTGGCCTCATGATCTATATATCTTTTTTAACCTGATATGACCTATATTCCAACATGGACTAGATATCATCAGGACAATTAAACATTCTGACAGTTTCAACTTGCTCAAAGTAACAAGAGCACCACGTACGGCACAGACACTCGACTGATAGAAAACGGAAAAAAGCTGAGCTGAACAAAAAACCTTAACCGGACGACCAAGCCGCCAACGACGCCAGGGTCATGACAATAGCTCTGGTTTTTTCAAAAGTCGAGCTAAAAATGCGACATCCGAGGTTTGAACAATATTTTCCTTTATTGGCCTAGTTTCTGACCCAATATGACCTATATTCAAACTTGACCTAGATATAATTCAGACAAACATTCTGACAAAATTTCAAGCTGCTGAAGCCAAAAATGCTGCCTCAAGAGTGTTAACAAGATTTTCCATCAATTTGGCCATAAGTGACTTACTCTTTGACCCGGCATAACCTGTATTCAAGCTAGGCCTAGATATCATTAAGATATACATTCTGACCAAATTTGAAGCTGCTGAAGTAAACAATGCAGCTTCTACGGTGTTACTGTTAACAAACTTTCCTTCAATTTCGCCTAATAACCTAGTTTTTGAACAGATATGACCAATATCCGGGCTTGGCCTACATATCATCAAGACAAACATTCTGATAAAGTTTCAACAAGATTTCCCTTCAATTTGACCTAGTGACCTAGTTATTGACCTCATATGGTCCATTTTCAATCTTGTCCAAGTTTTGATGGAGATGAATGTTCTGATAAACTTTCATGAAAATCAGATCTGACAGATGCAAAATGTAGCCTGTAGTGTGTTAACAAGGGCAATTGTTGACGACGCACGACGGACGGACAAAATGTAATCAAAATAGCTCACCTTGCACTACAAACAGCTGAAGCCCCTGGTGTCTATCTTTTCTCACACCAGGACTCCACATAACATTCTTCCCAGGTAACTGACTGTCAATTATCAGAAAGAATGAATGGCTGTGCCGGGATTTGAACTGCCATACCCTGGATTGATAGGCCTCACCATTGAGTTTACTGTTTCCATCAAAGACCTTCACACTTACCTCAAATGGTTGTACAGTTGATTTTTGTTTCACTTTTTGTTCCGCTTGTTTTTTAACAATTTGCACAGAAACCTTCTGGTTTTCGTCAGCAAGCAGCCCAATTGTTTTATTAGCTTTAAAATCTATTTGTCTAAATCTTTCGCCCGTTTGAACTACCAGGGTGTGGGCTGCTGGGTTAAGTTTATGGGTACCAGCAAGGTTCACTAGTAAGTCCATCATCGGTATACTGTAAATAATGAAATAAATAATAAACAAACCTGTTTCGAATGGCGTAGATTCTCAGGCGATAAAACCCCCGATCTCATAGAAACATCCAGGTAGTTTGTTTGGTTGATGTCCAGACGGTCAACATCAACATTGATGGCCGGCATTGACTGTGATAAGTCAGTGTTCATCTTCCCCTTTTTTTTCTTTCTCGAAAACATTGTTTATAAATATTCCCTTATTTCAATTCACGTAATATATGTTAATCCCTAGCACAACACAATACAAAATTAAGATGCCCAATTAAAGATCATAATCCAGTGTCTGGAAGTCACCAAGTGTATTTTTAAATGTACATGTTTCTTTAAAATCTGTTTTTGAAAATGTTCACAACAATTACAAAATTATTAACACACAACACCATGACATCACAAATAGCCAACAAATCAATTTTAGTTTAAACGAATCAACATGTTTTTTAAAAGCACATGTTTTTAAAGTCTACACATTTCCATATTAAATTACATCGCTTTTCTACTCCTACTTTACTCTGGCCTGACATATGTATACATTGTAGTAGACATTTTGACAGTACAATGTTTAGTTACCTTAGCTCTGAATTATTAAAAGCCTACTGCAATTATAATGGCCCAAGGTTGTTTATAAATTAACTTTAACAACAGAATTAATATTTTTAAATGTTATACAAAATCTTTATTTTACAACTCAAACATATTTAAGTGAAAATCATTCATCAGTCCGAATTGATTTGATTAAAACCGAGGTTTTCACAGCCTAAAATAACTGTCACTTAGTGGTATGAAGGGTTTGTTTGAAATACCTTGAAATCACATGACAGGATCTCAAGCATTCACAGGTAGTGTTTATAAATAGTCTGTTTCATTTATGTCTCTGCCTATTATTACAGTATTAACCCAGCCCAACAGGGAGACAGAATTTAATTAAGCAGACTTATTTTTGCCACTTTTCCATATTTTAACCTCTGTTTTCAATGTTGTCTGCTGCAGATTTGTTTTATGTCGGAATAAAGGGTTAACCCTTTCCCTCATGCGACAATTCTGCAGCAGACGACTTTGAACGTATTTTGTCTAAAAATAGAAAATCTCTATAATTGAATGGCTTACCTATGAATAAAAGTGGGAAACATTGTGGCAAAAGGAGAAATTGCTCATTTTGAGCAATTTCTTCTTTTGTTACTATGTTTTCAAAAAGCTGTCTGCTGCAGAGGCATCAGAAAGCGTCTATATGAGGGAAAGGGTTAAGCAAAAACCAATACAACTGATTACTGTGTATTTTTTGATGAATAATGGAAAATACAGCCGGCTGTAGTTGGATGTTTGGTTGGGGGTTGTTGTTGTTTTTCCAAATCTAAAAGCAGTTAGTTAGAACTATGCTTTTAGTTTAATGCTGCTAAAAAACACATGTTATCCTTAATAGCAATTTTGATAACATCTGTACGTCAATATTGTTCAACTGTTTACCTTTAATGGCATTTAAGTGCTGGCTGCTTTGATCAAATACATCTTGACAAGGAACAGTTTCATAAAGAAAATTGGAAGTATTAATTTTTAAAAATCTTTTCAGGGAAGGAGAATTTTTTTTTTGATCGTCTTTTGCCGAGATATTTATAAATGGCGTTTGCCTCAAATGCATCAAAGTACATCTTCATGTGGCAAAGGATTCGAGTGATGGCTGCATTTTAATGTTTTTAAAAAAAGCTAAATGCTATTATAACTGTTGCCGGTTGTCTTTTTTATACCCGTTATCCCGGCAAAAACTGTTACCATAATTTCAGCAGCAATATATTTAGGGTTTTGCATTATTAGAAGATTTATCCCGAAACAATTTCTTTCAATAATCAGAATATCTGTTAACCCTTTCCCTCATATAGACACTTTCTGATGCCTCTGCAGCAGATGGCTTTTTGAAAACAGTGACAAAAGAAGAAATTGCTCAAAACAAGCAATTTCTCTTCCTCACAATGTTTTCAACTCTATTCAATAGATATACATGTAGTTTCATTATTACAGATTTTCCAATGCATTGCCTAAATGTTTACCTGCAGCATATTTGTCATATGAGGGAAAGGGTTAGCAGATGTGATTATCATAAACGTTTTCATTTTTGGACAGGTTTATCACCCTAGATCTTAATCTGCATTATCCCTATAGCTATAGAGTGACATAAAAAAACACATTGATTATTGTCTCAACATTTTCCTTGATAACATTGTAAGAAAAAGAGTAATTGTTCTAGTTTTGTATTGTATGTTTGTTTGGAAGGTGTTTATTTGTTTAGCATTTATACTAAACAAATAAACACCTATAATTATAATCAGTCTTATTTGTCCCCACACCTTGATTCAGTCGTTACACTTTCTAAATATCACCGCAACCCTCAACTCCAAGGAGGGAAGCCATTTCTATCATTTGATATGACCTGACCATGGCAAGGCAGGAATTAAATCCTGGTCTCTCACTTCCAAGGCAGGAATTAAATCCTGGTCTCTCAATCCCGAGGCAGGCATTAAGGCCAGTGATTTAGGAGGAAAGTTGATTAACCCTTTCCCTCATACAACAATTCTGCAGCAGATGACTTCTAACAAATTTTGTCAAAAAATAGAAAATCTCTATAATTGAATGGATAACCTATGACTAAAAGTGGAAAACATTGTGGGAAAAGGAGAAATTGCACGTTTTGTGCAATTTCTTCTTTTGTCAATATGTTTTCAAAAGGCTGTCTGCTGCAGAGGCGTCAGAAAGTGTCTATATGAGGGAAAAGGTTAAAGATAATTTTATTGTCTTCTTGTACAGTGGAGCTTATTTGGTAGAGGCCTAAGGAACATCCCTGTGAAATAATTTTGAAATTAATCTATTGTTTAAAAAGAACTTGTTTGCAAGGTAATGTGAATGAATAGAAAATGACACTATCGGACAGTGAGAGACTACAATAGCTCATCCCAGCATAAAGTAACCCGAAAAGAATAGCAGAGAGTGAAAGTTTTTACACTCTTGCCAAAGTGCAGACTAATTTAAAATATTATTTCCCACATGAGCAATTTCTCTATTTGCCACATTTTTTTCAAAAAGTCATCTGCTGCAGATGCATCAAAACATGTCTGCACCTGGGAAAGGGTTTATAATATGTTCAAAGGGAGAGAACCCAAATTTCACAAATGTCGATATGACAGTGTTGCTTCCCTTATGAACAATCTGACAATCCAATTTTGTTTTATGTGATGAAGTATCACTATGTTATATGTGGGAAAGCGTACTTAAGGTCAAATTACGCTAAATACATCCACTGATTTGCTGATCTACAGTACTATAGTCCCTAAAAAAACCTTTGTTTGCATAGAAATGAGTGTATACCATCACCAGAATGTATTGAATATATCACATTGAGTTTAAATGCATTGTGAATGTGTATAGGATGCACTGGACATGATTGATTTGATCACTTTTAGTATTTTGACCTCGTTTGAAAGTGAAAGTAGATAATGCAGAACACCGGTTTTGTCCGGGCCCGATTTAGTCCAAATTGACGGTTACCATTTTCGCCTTACGAGTTCTTTCTTGAATAATGCACGACCCCACATTTTCTTTGGATTGTTTTAAAGCTACTCTTTTCAATGATATATGGTGTTCTACATGAGAAACGCTTAGAAAGTGTGAAAATCGAGGACTGAAACTGGTTGATTTACATGGAAACAAAGAAGGATTTTTGGTGTATTGTAACCCGAACTTACTGTGGCTCTATAGACTGACGATAAGCTGTCACTCCATCTGGCATCACCACTGTGAGGTCAATATTTTCATCGATGATTTCGTTCATGTTTTCATCGTCCGGAGGATCTGCTGGGTAAATAATGGGCGGTGGTCCATTACCGTTTGTGACGTGGGAACCCTTTTTAATCCGACCGCCCTCCATCGCGGTTGTCCCCTTTATTGAGTAGGATCCACTCATTGACTTACTGAAATGAGAAATAACTATTATTAATATTTTAATTGAATTGGTAGATATAATAATAAGTAGTGTTAGGGCTTTTTTTATCCTTCCCCACAAACAGATGCCTCTGCAGCAAATGACTTTTGAAAACATTATGGCAAAAGGAGAAATTGTTCATAAATGATATAGTCATGATGTGGAATATTTTAAAATGGACTTATGCAGCTTTGTATTTGGAAGAGTCCATGCCAATTTTAGGAAAGTCAAGTTAATAGTGTTGAGTTGGGCAACTAGGCCAGTCCGAGTCTCTAGCATAAACTTCACACATCCACAAAATACATGTTGTCTCTAGCATAAACTTCACACATCCACAAAATACATGTTGTCTCTAGCATAAACTTCACACATCCACAAAATACATGTTGTCTCTAGCATAAACTTCACACATCCAACAAAATACATGTTGTCTCTAGCATAAACTTCACACGTCCAGCAAAATACATGTTCCTAAAGTCAGACAGTCTCTAGCAAAAACTTCACACGTCCACCTAAAATATAATGTTCCTAAAGCTAGACAGTCTCTAGCATAAACTTCACACGTCCAGCAAAATACATGTTGTCTCTAGCATAAACTTCACACGTCCAGCAAAATACATGTTGTCTCTAGTATAAACTTCACACGTCCAATAAGGGATCCCTAAATATATAGACTTGCAAACAATTAGAAGCATAAGTTAAACTACATTGAAATATTGTTAGAAAAGAAGACTTTGCTCAATATGTCTCCCTTTGCCACAATGATTTCAAGTCGTACAAAAAAGCAATTTGAAAAAAACAATGGGGTAAATACCCAATTCACTACAAAAGTTATCTGAAGCCTTGGATCTTGTTTGAAATCTTTAGCTTCCTTCTAATAACATTTTGAATAATAAGATATGCAACAAGTAGGATAGTAGGATAAGGTTAACCTATTCCCACATACGACAATTCTGCAGCAGACGACTTTGCACATATTTTGTCCAAACATAGAAAATCTCTATAATTGAATGGATAACCTATGACTAAAAGTGAAAAACATTGTGGCAAAAGGAGAAATTGCTCGTTTTGAGCAATTTCTTCTTGTGTCGTTATGTTTACAAAAAGCTGTCTGCTGCAGAGGCGTCAGAAAGCGTCTATATGAGGGAATGGGTTAAACTAACCCTTTCCCACATACAACAAATATTCAGCAGATGACTTTGAAGACAACTAGTCAACATTATGTAAACTATAACAAAAGGGACACGATGGCCCTGTGTCGCTCCCCTGAATTATGTAATGTGATTTGTCATGCCTTCCACAAATATTATTTGTTACCAACAGACATGCCTTGAAGTTATCTTGTAGAGAGTCACCATAGCAACATTTCGACAAAATAATTTGGAAATTGGCCGGATCCTTTTTTAAAGTTTTCACTATAGCCATATAACGCAAAACAGCCCCGACCCCTGGTGGTTATGTTTTTTGACCAATCAACATGGCTTGAAGAAATATGATTGAGTGTCACCCAAGGAACATAGCAATAAAATTATTTGTAATAAGCCAACCTGGTTTGGAAAAGAAGTATTTTAAAGTTTTCAGTATAGCCATATAAGGCAAAACAACCCCGCCCCTCCTGGCGGCCATGTTTTTAAACCAATCAGCATGGTTTGAAAGTGAAAGTGTCTGATAAGGTTCACCCTTAGATCATTCCTACAAAATTAATTGAAAATCAGCTAGACACTTCAGGAGAATATTTTTAAAGTTTTCACTATAGCCATAGAAGTACAGAAATTGTGGCAAAATGCGCTTATTCCATAAACTGACGCATATTAACACATGCGCAGTAGACGTCTTTTTAAAGCATTGTAGCTAGCATAGGGAAAATTGTCTCATGATGAGCACCTTCTTCTTTCACTACAATGGTTTCAACTCTATTTGATTATTATACTATCATTTATAGAACTTTCAATATAGATATATTTGCATAAATGTTTTCAAAATTGCCTATTGTCATTTCAATATAGATATATTTGCATAAATGTTTTCAAAATTGCCTATTGTCAAGATAGAACAAATTCGAGGCATTTAAGAAAATCGGGAGCCAAGTAAACAAAATCATAAATTACATTTCTATTTTCTACGAAGTTGTGAATGTTCTTCAAAAGGAGACAGACAGACAGGAATTAATCGGAATAGATCAACCTGAGCCTTCCGTTCAGGGGATTATAAAGATGACCACACCCTGTAGCACGTTAACCCTTTCCCTCATATAAATGCTTTCTGACGCCTCTGCAGCAGACAGCTTTTTGAAAACATAGTGACAAAAGAAGAAATTGCTCAAAACGAGCAATTTCTCCTTTTGCCACAATGTTTTCCACTTTTAGTCATAGCTAGGTTATCCATTCTATTATAGAGATTTTCTGTGTTTTTACAAAATATGTTCAAAGTTGTCTGCTGCAGATTTGTCGTACGAGGGAAAGGGTTAACACATCATTGGCAGTTTCTATGTACAGAAAGTGTATTTTTATCATAAACTTCAACATTGTCAACAAGAGCACCGCGTACGGCACAGACGCTTGACTGATAGAAAACAGAAAAAAAGCTGAGCTGAACAAAAAACCTTAACCGGACGACCACGCCGCTGCCAACAAAAAACCTTAACCAGACGACCACGCCGCCGCCAACAAAAAACCTTAACGTGATGACCACGCCGCCGCCAACAAAAAACCTTAACCGGACGACGACGACGCCAGGGTCATGACAATAGCTCTTGTTTTTTCAAAATTCGAGCTAAAAATTGAGAAATAGCTAATCGAGAACCATCTTATAGCTCCATGTTTACAACACTCGTCTGCAGAAGCGTCTACATGTGGGAAAAGGGGGTTAAATTATAATTAATTGTAACCTTACAATAATCAAACATAAAATAACATTTAACAAGAGCGCCAACTGTCACAAAATACACCTGTCCTGTTTTTTTGAGGCCAAGTATAGTGATAATTGGTTGTACATCAGGCAAATTTAGAGAGCAGACACTGTTAATACAGTTTTGGCCATTTCGAGGGACATAAGTGTGGAGTGACTAATATAACGTGGTAAGTTATCGCACCTGACCAAGATATTCTGCCCATCAACATATTGTCTAAATTTGGTGATGATCAAATAAAATGACTCAAGTGATATGGCTGCTTATAGCAATTATGCCCATACACATTCTGACTAAATTTTGTGATGATTGGAAAAAGGCTTCAAAAGTTAATTTCTATAATTAAAGAGCAATAACTCTTGAGTGACTAGAGCAATATGGCTGGTCATAAAACTTGTCCGAGATATTATGCACACATTCTGACAACATTTGGTGATGATTGGATAAAGGCTTCAAAAGTTATTGATTGGACAATACCGATTTGAGGTAATTTCTATAATTAAAGGGCGATAACTCTAGAGTGTCTCAAGCGATATGGCTAGTTATCAAACTTGTTCAACATATTATCCCAATACATATTTTGAACAAATTTGGTGATGATTGGACGTTGGCTTCTTAAGTAATTGAGCTGACAAGACCAATTTTAGGTAATTTCTATAATTAAAGGGTGATAACTCTCGGGTGACAAGAGCGATATGGCTAGTTATCAAACTTGTCCAAGATATTATGCCAATACACATCCTGACCAAATTTGCTAATGATTGGACAATGGCTTCTTAAGTTATTGGGCTGACAAGACCAATTTTAGGTAATTTCTATAATTAAAGGGCAATAACTCTCGAATGACTAGAGCGATATGGCTAGTTATCGAACTTGTCCTCTAAAGTTATTGAGCCGACAACATACTGGACGACGCCTGACCGTCTGCCCACTTCGTGCTCAAGTGAGCTAAAATTGAAAGAACAATTACTGAATAAAGTTAAAAACATTGTGGGAAAAGGGGAAATATGTGCGCTTTCTCATGTTGCAACACTATTGTCAAAAAGAGTTAAGTCATAGCAGCTATCCTTCGATACATCTATTCCAGATAGGTAGACTTTGTGGAAGATAAAAAAATCAAGTCCTGCTCCGGACAGAAACCCACAAACACACTGTGTCTACTTAATTTTTATGTGCAGTAATGTCTTATCCGCAGTCAGATGTAAAAATACATTTATGTCTATGTCATTTTCTTTCTGTGCATATGATACACTAATTACATGACAATTCTATTCAATAATAATATAAATTATTCACCTATCTATTGAAACAACCTTATTCCATTTCCAATCAATACTCCACAATTAGAATCTCTTCTATATTTTATTTTTTTCTTTCTCATTTACACTAAAATGACATAAAATAGGTAACTAGAATTCAATCCCCTTATTCAAAATCCATTGAACTATATTTGTCAAAAACTTGTCATTTTACCTATAGTCTTCAACAAATAAAAAAATTCCCTATTATAAACTCATTTAATGACACAGAATACTAAATTCACTGTGTATCAAAATAAAATATGAGATATATTTCCGTTTAAATGGCAGAATATAGCGTTACATTTCATAGTATGATATTGTATTCCACGGCTGAATGTCAGTCATTTTATTTATTGATGAATTCTGTCACTACCTGGTTAAGGTATATCCCTGCCTATAGGCATGAAATAAACATGTCTATTTATAGAACATGTCACCTCGCTATAGTAATTATACATGTAGATAGCTAAACATAATTTAAATTACTCAATCATCTATTAATTAACCCTTTCCCTCATACGGCAATTCTGCAGCAGACGACATTGAATATATTTTGTCAAAAAATAGAAAATCTATATAATTGAATGGATAACCTATGACTAAAAGTGTAAAACATTGTGGCAAAAGGAGAAAATTGCTCGTTTTGAGCAATTTCTTCTTTTTTCACTATGTTTTCAAAAAGCAGTCTGCTGCAGAGGCATCAGAAAGAGTCTATATGAGAGAAAGGGATAACCATTTCCCTTTCCCACAAGCACCAATGTGCAGAAGATGAATATGAAAGCTAAATGGCGAACTGTAGAAAAACCTCTATAAATGTAATGTAAAATAAATGAAAAGAGTTGAAAACATTATGACAAAAGGAAATATTACTCATAATGCCATTATGGGAAAGGTGAAATTGCACTGAGCAATTTCACCTTTCCTCACAATGTTTTCAAAAGTTGTCTGCTGCAGATTGGTTGGTCAAAATGCAAAAATACCCTGTGATTCTAAGAAATAGTTCAATTTAAAATGAACGGACATAAGACATAAAATTTTATTTTTGTTATAATTATTATGCTTTTGCCAAAAATGGTTTATCAAAGTCATCTGTTGAAGATGTGTCAAAATAGATATACATGTGGGAAAGGGTTAATTAAGATGGCTTTCAACAAGTAATATAATGATCTATTACCCTTTGTATTGAAACATCCTTTGTTAAATTACCTTTACACACAAACAACAAATCTGCCACAGACAGATTTGAAAACATCTGGGCAAAAATATAGAAAAACCTCTATAAATGAAAATGCAATTATTGAATCGAGTTTAAAACATTTTAGCAAAAAGAGAAATTGCTCATAATTTGCTAAAATGTTTTCAAAAGGCGCCTGCTACAGAAAGGGTCTTCATGTACGCAGAGACATCAGAAAGCGTCAGATTCTGTTTGTACCCAGAGACGTCAGATTATTTCTGTATGTATGCAGATACGTCAAAAAGCGGGTGTATGTACCCAGATCTGTCAGAAAGCGACTGTATGTACGCAGAGATATCAGAAAGCGTCTGTATGTACGCAGAGACGTCAGAAAGTGACTGTATGTATGCAGAGACGTCAAAAAGGGTCTGTATGTATGCAGAGACGTCAGAAAGCGTCTGTATGTATGCAGAGACGTCAAAAAGCGACTGTATGTACGCAGAGACATCAGAAAGCGTCTGTATGTACGCAGAGACATCAGAAAGCGTCTCTATGTACGCAGAGACGTCAGAAAGCAACTGTTTGTATGCAGAGACGTCAGAAAGCAACTGTATGTACGCAGAGACATCAGAAAGCGTCTGTATGTACGCATAGACATCAGAAAGCGTCTGTATGTATGCAGAGATGTCAAAAAGCAACTGTATGTACGCAGAGACATCAGAAAGCGTCTGTATGTACGCAGAGACGTCAGAAAGCATCTGTATGTACGCAGAGACGTCAGAAAGCAACTGTTTGTATGCAGAGACGTCAGAAAGCATCTGTATGTACGCAGAGATGTCAGAAAGCGACTGTATGTACGCAGAGATGTCAGAAAGTGTCTGTATGTACGCAGAGACGTCAGAAAGCAACTGTTTGTATGCAGAGACGTCAGAAAGCATCTGTATGTACACAGAGATGTCAGAAAGCGACTGTATGTACGCAGAGATGTCAGAAAGTGTCTGTATGTACGCAGAGACGTCAGAAAGCGACTGTTTGTATGTACGCAGAGATGTCAGAAAGTGTCTGTATGTACGCAGAGATGTCAGAAAGTGTCTGTATGTACGCAGAGACGTCAGAAAGCGACTGTTTGTATGTACGCAGAGATGTCTGAAAGTGTCTGTATGTACGCAGAGACGTCAGAAAGCGACTGTATGTACGCAGAGATGTCAGAAAGTGTCTGTATGTACGCAGAGATGTCAGAAAGTGTCTGTATGTACGCAGAGATGTCAGAAAGTGTCTGTATGTACGCAGAGATGTCAGAAAGTGTCTGTATGTACGCAGAGACATCAGAAAGCGACTGTATGTACGCAGAGACGTCAGAAAGCATCTGTATGTACGCAGAGACGTCAGAAAGCAACTGTTTGTATGCAGAGACGTCAGAAAGCATCTGTATGTACGCAGAGATGTCAGAAAGCGACTGTATGTACGCAGAGATGTCAGAAAGTGTCTGTATGTACGCAGAGACATCAGAAAGCGTCTGTATGTACGCACAGAGATGTCAGAAAGTGTCTGTATGTACGCAGAGATGTCAGAAAGTGTCTGTATGTACGCAGAGATGTCAGAAAGTGTCTGTATGTACGCAGAGACGTCAGAAAGCAACTGTTTGTATGCAGAGACGTCAGAAAGCATCTGTATGTACACAGAGATGTCAGAAAGCGACTGTATGTACGCAGAGATGTCAGAAAGTGTCTGTATGTACGCAGAGACGTCAGAAAGCGACTGTTTGTACGCAGAGATGTCAGAAAGTGTCTGTATGTACGCAGAGACGTCAGAAAGCATCTGTATGTACGCAGAGATGTCAGAAAGTGTCTGTATGTACGCAGAGATGTCAGAAAGTGTCTGTATGTATGCAGAGACGTCAGAAAGTGTCTGTATGTACGCAGAGATGTCAGAAAGGTCTGTATGTACGCAGAGACGTCAGAAAACGTCTGTATGTATGCAGAGACATCAGAAAGCGACTGTATGTACGCAGAGATGTCAGAAAGTGTCTGTATGTACGCAGAGATGTCAGAAAGCGACTGTATGTACACAGAGATGTCAGAAAGCGACTGTATGTACGCAGAGATGTCAGAAAGTGTCTGTATGTACGCAGAGATGTCAGAAAGCGGGTGTATGTACACAGAGATGTCAGAAAGCGACTGTATGTACGCAGAGATGTCAGAAAGTGTCTGTATGTACGCAGAGATGTCAGAAAGTGTGTGTATGTACAAAGAGACATCATAAAGTGTCTGTATGAAAGCAGATACATCATAAAGCGTCTGTATGTACTCAGATACATCAGAAAGCATCTATATGTACCCAGATACGTCAGAAAGCATCTGTATGTATTCAGAGATGTCAGAAAGTGTCTGTATGTACCAAGAAACATCAGAAAGAGTCTAAATGTACTCAGAGACAACAGAAAGTGTCTGTATGTACCCTTTTTCCGATACAGATCACTTTTAATGCCAATGTATCAGACGACAATTGAAATTTGAAAGTGAAATAAAGGGTGCAATAACTCAAAGTAATCAATTGCTCCTCTTTCTACAATTGTTCAACTCTGTACCAAAAGGTTACTACCTCTTTTACAAGTATGTTTTCATCTGACATAACAATTTTCGAAGCAGCCAACTAAACCAAACCTTGAGCTGAGGGTGTTTCGCCCTTCTTCGAAAACCACATTTTAAATGGCATTGATGAAGACAAATGTTCTGATTAATTTTCATGAAGATTAAATCAATTTCTACAGTGTTCGCAAGGTTATTCTAACACATAACCCATTTCTTTGTATTGATCCAGATTTGATGGCGATTGGATGAAAAGAAATGGCTCCTAGAGTCAATGTGAACCAAGGTTGAGTTACCTAACCAAGTTCTGGCCAATGATGACCTTGACAATTTTGCCATTGCATGATGTTCCATTACCCAACAATACATCTGATAAAGTTTCAGAAAAATTTGACCAGGGGTTGCTGAATAATAGAGAAATGAAAGGTGGATGCCATTGCCGGAAAAGGAACTGCTATGTCTCACTCGACATTCCTGGGCGAGACAAATATACCATATTTGGTAACCAGTTAACCCTTTCCCTCATATAGACGCTTTCTCATGCCTCTGCAGCAGACGGCTTTTTGAAAACATAGTGACGAAAGAAGAAATTGCACAAAACGTGCAATTTCTCCTTTTGCCACAATGTTTTCCACTTTTTGTCATAGGTTATCCATTCAACTATGGAGATTTTCCATATTTTGACAAAATAAGTTCAAAGTCATCTGCTGCAGAATTGTCGTATGAGGGAAAGGGTTAATATTACTTTTGTTGTACTTTTTATTAAGCAATAAAAGTGAATACATGTATATAAGTAACATTTCACACATCAAAAAGAGAAATCATTTACTACTTAGTTACAGACACAGAAAGATGCCTCTGCGGTTCCCTCTTGAAATTATTTCAATGTTTTCAACTTTATTCAATAATGATTCTTTCATTGTATAGAACTTTCCTAATTGTTACTTAATGATTTGAAGGTCGTCTGCTGCAGATTTGATGCATCTGTGATTTCATATTTTGGACGTCTGCTTTTAAAACATCTGAGATAAAGGTTTGATATTTGTTAAATTTGTTTTACCGTGACTGCTTTCAATAGTATTTCAGTAGTATCACAACATTTCCAGTATACAGTTAAGAGCATCATGAAATTGACAATCTGATTGGAAGGCTTCAACCCTTTCCCTCAAACAACAGTTCTGCAGCAGACGACTGGGTTAGAACAATCAAAGACAAGTTCATTGAAAGTGTTCTGTTTAAGAAGGGGTTAGAACAATCAAAGACAAGTTCATTGAGAGTGTTCTGTTTAAGAAGGGATTAGAACAATCAAAGACAAGTTCATTGAGAATGTTCTGTTTAAGAAGGGGTTAGAACAATCAAAGACAAGTTCATTGAGAGTGTTCTGTTTAAGAAGGGATTAGAACAATCAAAGACAAGTTCATTGAGAGTGTTCTGTTTAAGAAGGGGTTAGAACAATCAAAGACAAGTTCATTGAGAGTGTTCTGTCTAAGAAGGGGTTAGAACAATCAAAGACAAGTTCATTGAGAGTGTTCTGTTTAAGAAGGGGTTAGAACAATCAAAGACAAGTTCATTGAGAGTGTTCTGATTAAGAAGGGATTAGAACAATCAAAGACAAGTTCATTGAGAGTGTTCTGTTTAAGAAGGGGTTAGAACAATCAAAGACAAGTTCATTGAGAGCAACCTTCATCTTTACTCAACTATTCTGTCAGTTTTAACTCTTTCCTGTATTTTGACGCATTATGACAGACCTACAGCAGACGACATTAAAAATATTTGTAGCAAAATCAGAACTTTCTCATGATGAGCAATTTCTCATATTGTTACAATAGTTTAAACTTTTTTTGAAAATTACACTTTCATTTATATAGATTTTCATATACTTGACGAGATGTTTTAAAAACCATTTGCTGAAGATATTTTGTAAGTGAAAAAGGGTTAACAGAAGCTCCTCCTTAATAAATGGGTTCTTAATGGGCATAATAACCTGGCTTGTTTAACCTTATTTAGTTAAGTTAGCAATATAAATATTTAAATTTACGCTTTAAGCCCAGTCACACCAAACCCACCCTTTCCCACATACAATAAATCTGCTGCAGAAGACGGACTTATTGGCAATTATATGGAAAATTTCTATAAATGAATGTTATATTATTGAATAGAGTTGAAAAACATTGTGGGAAAGTATGAATTGCTTGTCATAATGTTTTCTGAAGTTGTAATGTTAATAACTGATGTATCGGAAGCTGGTACGATGAAATTGTGAACCTTGAAGAGCCAAACTAGACAACAACGAGGCTGATCTAATGTTTGCTGGTACAATGAAATTGCGAACCTCAAAGAGCCAAATTAGACTACAATGAGGCAGATCAAATGTTTGCTGGTACGATGAAATTGTGAACCTTTAAGGCTTTTTATACTGCAAAGAGAATGATCTATGATTTATTCTTGTTTTATTATTGAACTAATAGTATTGACCCTTTCCTAAGGTAAATTGTTAACCTTGTATTGAAGAACAATAATGATTGGCCCTTTCCAAAGGTAGTTTTAACCTTGTATTGAAGAACAATAATTATTGACCCTTTCTAAAGGTAGTATTAACCTTGTATTGAATAACAATAATTATTGACCCTTTCCAAAGGTAGTTTTAACCTTGTATTGAAGAACAATAATGATTGGCCCTTTCTAAAGGTTAAGTATTAACTAGTTTTGAAGTACAATTGACCCTTTCCAAAGGTTACGGGCTAACCTAGTATTAGATTGATTGATTAGGACTTAATGCCATTTTCAACAATTTTTTATATCACGTCAAGAGTTTCCTCGCTTTCTGACATCAGTACTCCACACAACATACTTCCCAATCAACTGGCTGCTTTTCCACAAAGACTGCTAGCCTATTGGTGAAAGACAAATGACGCTTATGACAGTGACTTTTGTCAAATAATGGAAAGAATGTTGGCTGAGCTGGGATTCAAACTCACAACCCTTTGATTGACAGCCTGTGTTGTCAACATTGGAAAATGGTAAGGCAAGCATCGATGTACCTCTGTACAATCTCATTGGAGTCTTCTATCGTTTTGCAGACAACTTTATAAAAACATTGTGGCAATTTTACCGCAAAAATAGGAATTGCTCAATTGATGATTGATTGATTGATTGGGGTTTAACCCAGTTTTCAACAATTTTTCAGTCATATCACGGCAACCAGTTCACCTACTCATACGTTTCCTGATTTTCCCACACCAGTACACCACACTACATACTTTCCAAGCAACTGGCTACTTTTCCACATAGACTGTTAAACAGCCCATTGGTGAAAGACGAATGACGCAGGTCACAGTGACTTTTGTCAAACGTCGGAAAGAATGTTGGCCGAGCTGGGATTCGAACTCACAACGCCTGGATTGACAGCCCGCGTTGGTACCAATTGAGCTACCTGGGCTCCACTCTCAATTGATGAACAATTTCTCTTATTATATGCTGACCATTTGGTCATTTGCTGACCGTTTGTACTTGGTAAGAGTTTACAATATCATTAAAACCACCTAGGCATTTTATTTACTTCACCCCAAAAATATTATTTACAAGGGATTCATGCTGCTTTTGAAAACATTGTGAAAAAAGTGGAATTTCTCCTTTTGCCACAAGGTTTTCAACTTTATTCCGTAATTATATTTACTTTTATAGAAATTTTCCATCGTTTTGCCTAGATGATTTCCAAGTCGTCTGCTGCAGTTTTATTGTATGTGGGTTAGATGTGAACAATTCATAATGGCAACAAACAGAAATAAGATCTCCATGGTAACAAACAGAAATAAGAACTCCATGGTAACAAACAGAAATAAGAAACGCCATGGTAACAAACAGAAATAAGAACTACATGGTAACAAACAGAAACAAGGCAACAACTATATGCTCTCCCATTAACTAGTTTGGGGAGCATAATAAGAACTCAAGAAGGCGACCATTTAACATTATCACAGTTCATGTACTTACAAACAAGACATCCAAGTAAGGATAAAAGTCCAAAGTTTACTGAACCAATCAGGAATGTACATTGTAAGTAAAAAGCATGGGTTTACCAGGTGCTGATCAAGTGTTGTTTTTACCTGGGAAATTGGGGGTTGATGTTGTTCTAGATTCACTGTTTCTTTTACACTTTTCACTTTTACACTTAAAGTCTTAACCCTTTCCCTCATACGACAATTCTAGCAGACAATTAACTTTGAACTTATTTTGTCAAAAAATGGAAAATCTCTATAATTGAATGGATAACCTATGACTAAAAGTGGAAAACAATGTGGCAAAAGGAGAAATTGCTTGTTTTGAGCAATTTCTTCTTTTGTCAGTATGTTTTCAAAAAGCTGTCTGCTGCAGAGGCGTCAGAAAGCGTCTATATGAGGGAAACAAGCTCCACTTGTTGGACGCCATTTTTTTCAAAAGATCTTTATAATTTGAACAAACTAGGTAAAGACCATCCAAGGTACATTTCTGCCAAATTATTTTCAAATTGGGCCAGTACTTTTGGACAAGAAGATTTTTGAACTTTTTACTCTATAATTATTTTCCATTTTTTTTTTTTTCTTTTAACTATATATATCATTATATGGAAAATGAGCCCCACCCCCTGTGATTTGAACAAACTAGGCAGAGGACAACCAAACGAACATTTGTGTTAATTTATTTTCAAATCCGGCCAGTACTTTTTGACCAAAATACTTTTAAAGTTTTAACTATATATACCATATAAGGAAAACAAGTCGGCACGTACTGTATGTGATCCCGATAGCTCACCCTGCATTTCGTGCAAAGGTGAGCTAAAAATATTGAAACTGTAACCCTTTCCTACATACAGATGCTTTCTGGTGCTTCTTCAGCAGACGTCTTTTGAAAACATTGTCACAAAAGGAGAAATTGCTCAGGATGAGCAATTTCTTCTTTGGTCAAAATGTTTTCAACTGAATTAATTTGATTTCTTTTATAGAGTTTCAATATTTTTAGCTCACCTTTGCACGAAGTGCAGGATGAGCTATAGTGTTTAGAATCTTTTGCTGCAGACGTGTTTTATGTTGGATCGGGTTAATATGTCACCCCATACAATAATACTTTTTGACTTTGACAAATCTGCAGCAGACAACTCTCCTTTTGCCACAATGTTTTCCACTTTTAATCATAGTTTCGTGGAAGACAGTGGTGCAGAGGTAGAGCGTCGGCCTCTCACATCAAAGGTCCCTGGTTCGAGTCCCGTGATGAGCGGGTCCTGACTTTGGGATTTTTCCACACAATCGGCGCGAGTACTGGTTAAGTATCCAGGAAGCAGACATCGAGCGTGATTAATATAAGCTTAAAGCTTGTTTCGCAATCGATTTAAAATAAATAAGTTTAAGTTTAAACTAATCATAGTTTATCCATTCAATTATAGAGATTTTCTATTTTTTGACAAAATATGTTCAAAGTCGTCTGCTGCAGAATTTTCATATCAGGGAAAGGGTTAACAATGTAAGAGTAAACTTAAAAGTAATAAAGTAAACTGCATCAGCCGAGTCAAAAAACCATTCTGCATGTGGGACAGCAGGTTAACCCTTTTCCTCATACGATGATTCTGCAGCAGACGACTTTGAACGTATTTTGTCAAAAAATAGAAAATCTTCATAATTGAATGGATAACCTATGACAAAAAGTGGAAAATATTGTGATAAAAGGAGAAATTGCACGTTTTGTGCAATTTCTTCTTTTGTCACTATGTTTTCAAAAAGCTGTCTGCTGCAGAGGCGTCAGAAAGCATCTATAATTTATGAGGGAAAGGGTTAAAGGTTGGTACATACATATGTGTAGGGGATCACTTAAGGCCAGTGACATTCGACAAACAAGATAATTCAGCCAAACAGCAGGAATAACGGGGCGGGGAAACGGTGACATCAACATCAACAAACAAACACAGGCAGGCGTTAAGATTACCTTTCATACATTACTCGTTCCTACTCAATCTATTTTATTGTCGATTCTGTCAGAATGATGATTACACAACCAGGTCAGTTTATTTCTACATAAAACGATCATGCCTCAAGTTTATAGATATTTATTTATTGGGGATTTTACGCCGCTTTCAACATTATTTCAGTTATATCACGGTGACAGTTCGCTTATTCATGATCCCTGGGTAAACAAACCAGTACTAGGCTAGAAAATGTGCCTTGCTCCAAGGGCACTCCACCATGACTGTAGTGCCGCGACTGGGGATCAAACCCGGGACACCCGGTTTCAAAATCCCCGACCCTAACCACTCGACCACAGCAGATTCCTCAGTTTATAGAGGGTCAAGAGAATATTTCTGTGAACTGTAAGCAATTTCTCCTTCTGCCTTAATGTTTTCAAAAACAGTTGCATCAAATTGTGACTTCAAGATTTCTGATCTATGACAAATACTATCTGCACTCAAAATTATTATTATCAAGTCCCTTCTATTGAATTGGGCGTTGGATTATGAACACAAATAAAATACAAACAAAATTTCATTTAAACACTCAAATCAAATAATCATTTACCAAATACATTTCTGAAGAATTTCCTCTTTAATCCTTGACCTGGTGATCTAAATCTACATTGTTCAGAAAAGCAAATGTGTACCTTTTAATTTAAACATTATTTATTTTACATCGATTGCGAAGCAAGCTTTCAGCTAATATTAATCACCCTCGATGTCTGCTTCTTGAAAAAGGGAGGTATGTGTTAACCCTTTCCCTCATATAGACGCTTTCTGTGGCCTCTGCAGCAGACAGCTTTTTGAAAACATGGTGACAAAAGAAGAAATTACTCGATACAAGCAATTTCTCCTTTTGCCACAATGTTTTGTACTTTTAGTCATAGGTTATCCATTCAATTATTGAGATTTTCTATTTTTTGACGAAATATGTTCAAAGTAGTCTGCTGCAAAATTGTTGTATGAGGGAAAGGGTTAACTTGTTATTAATTAGTCAAGAAGAGCATACAAAGCAATAAATGATACGAAATTCCGTATACTATAAAAAGTTTTACCCATATGATAGATATGGTTAAGATGTCCTCAATAATATAAAGTTTGATTTAAACCAAACATTTAGAAATTGATGTGTACAATCTTTCCCTCACACTTTGACAAAACTGCATCAGTGCAATTTGAAAACATATAGGCAAAACAGTGAAACAGCTCTAAAATTCAAAGTATAAGTATTGAATTGAGTTGAAAACATTGTGACAAAAGGTGAAATTGCTCATTATGAGCAATTCATAATTTTGTCACAATGTTTTCAAATGCTGTAGGAGGTGTTTAAACTTCCACTAAAAACATTTGCTCAAGTGACCATAGAGTGGACGAACTTATCGGGCAATGTTCAAAATGAATACTACATAAGACAACCTAGTGACCAGGTCAGTTGTCATCGAGTACCTGGAGGTGAATAAGATGACCTCTTTCAGAGCCCATGCAGATAAAGCCTGATAAAACGGTGTAGATATCAACAACTGATATCAAACCAATTAATGGTCATACAGTCACCAACCATAAACCCTTTCCCTCATACAGACGAGTTCTGATGCCTCTGTAGCATACAACTTCTAAAAACCTGGAAGTAAAATCAAAAATTGCTCATTATGAGCAAATTCTCCTTTTGCCAAAATGCTTTTAACTTTTTTCAATAGTTGTTCTTTCATTTATCCTGACACGAGCGAATCAGTCGTTTTTGGTACATTACGGCAAAAATATACAAATCTTTATAAGTGAAAGTTTTATAATTGAAAAGAGTTGAAAATTACTATATAGGTAAATTTCCATTTATATCGCCTGATAGACATTCCTGATAAACAAGAGCTGCTTGTAAGACAGCGCGCTTGACTATTCCACCGCGTATTAGAGCTGCGCGTAAGACAGCGCGCTTGACTATACCACTGCGTATTAGAGCTGCGCGTAAGACAGCACGCTCGACTATTCCACAGCTATTAGAGCTCTGCGTAAGACAGTGCGCTCGACTATTCCACCACGTATTAGAGCTGTGCGTAAGACAGTGCCCCTGACTATACCACTGCGTATTAGAGCTGCGCGTAAGACAGCGCGCTCGACTATTCCATAATATTAAATACTTTAACCTTTTCCCTCATACGACAATTCTGCAGCAGACGACTTTAAACATATTCTGTCCAAAAATAGAAAATCTCTATAATTGACTGGACAACCTATGACTTAAAGTGGAAAACATTGTGGCAAAAGGAGAAATTGCTCGTTTTGAGCAATTTCTTCTTTTGGCACTTTGTTTTCAAAAAGCCGTCTGCTGCAGAGGCGTCAGAAAGCGTTTATATGAGGGAAAGGGTTAAACCAACGCAGATGCCAAGTACAAACAAGAGCGCCGCATATGGCACAGACGCTCGACTGATAGGGAGAAAACATAAAAAAAAACTGAGCTGAACAAAAAACCTTAACCGGACGACCACGCCACTGCTGACGATGCCAGGGTCATGACAATAGCTCTGGTTTTTTCAAAAGTCGAGCTAAAATAGGGGCATAACTTTGTCAAATGTGACCTCAACACAAATAATTTGGTTGCATCACAACCCTGGTGTCAAAAACAACAGATTTAAAAGTTTGATAAAGACATATTGATAAGATGGAAAAGTAATAGCTTAGGTTATATTTTTGATATAAACTCCAAGTACAAGAAGGGGGATAACTTTACAAATATGGTTGACAGAGTTATGTGACTTGCTGCAGTTGTCTATATTGTCATTAGAAACAAGTTTGCTTAGTTTGGGAAAAAGAAGAAATAACTCATAACAAGTGTTTCCTCTCAATAATTTCAAATTTAACCCTTTCCCTCATACGACAATTCTGCAGCAAACGACTTTAAACATATTTTGTCAAACAATAGAATATCTTTATAATTGAATGGATAACCTATGACTAAAAATGGAAAACATTGTGGCAAAAGAGAAATTGCTCGTTTTTGAGCAATTTCTTCTTTTGTCACTATGTTTTCAAAAAGCCGTCTGCTGCAGGGGCGTCAGAAAGTGTCTATATGAGGGAAAGGGTTAAACAAGAGCGCCAAAAGCGAATGCCAATGCTCGTCTGCTTTTTTCTAAGTTGAAAAAGGAGCATTCCTGAATAATTATTCAAGCCAGAGTTAATTATGTGACTTGGTATATATATATATGTATTGTTTATATTATGGGCCGGTGGCCTAAATATTTTAAATAAAAATATTTGAATTGAAAAATTTGTAAAGATATGCATATTGTTCCTAGGAACATGTGAACCAAATTTCATTGAACCAAGTTTCATTTAAAACGTTTTTTGGGTAAGGTTAAAGTTTTGTGACGACAAAGTTTTGTGACGACACAGACAATGTCGACGACGCCAAGGGTATCAAAAAAAGGACTGCTGCAGGTGTCTAAAGTCTTTAGTATCATGGAACGAGATATAACTAGAACTATCACTGAAGATGATAAATACCTCTAAAATAGCACCTTGACCTACACCATAACTTAATAAGTAAAAGAGCCATAACTCTGTTAAAGAACATGCAATTGTAAGACCTTTCGGATATGCACATCTCCTCATGGTATACTCAGAAGCTTCATGTAAAATTTTATTGAATTCCACCCAGTGGTTTGTAAGAAATAGGCCGGACAATATGGCTTCCGACCGACAGACCGACACAGTGACTGCTATATATACCCCCTTAGAATGATAACTATCTCTTAACTAGACAACAGAATAGTATAAAATATATTATAATATAATATATAACCCTTTCCATCATACAACAAACCTTCAGTAGACAACATCCAAGATATGTAGGAAGTGCTCCTGCAGACCCTTACAAAGTGAACATAAGTCACCTTACAAACTTGATCAGGACAAATCAACAGTTCACACTTTAGATCTTGCTCCACCTATCCCTTATTGATAACGTCTTTGTAGTATATTGATAACAGTCAACCCTTTGCCACATGCACATGTTACATTTACGCTTTCATACGACAATTCTGCAGCAGACGACTTTGAACGTATTTTGTCAAAACATAGAAAATCTCCATAATTGAATGGATAACCTATGACAAAAAGTGGAAAAAATTGTGGAAAAAGGAGAAATTGCACGTTCTGTGCAATTTCTTCTTTTGTCACTATGTTTTCAAAAAGCTGTCTGCTGCAGAGGCGTCAGAAAGCGTCTATATGAGGGAAAGGGTTAACACACTTTTAGTAGACAAGTTTTGACAAATTGAGGCAAAAAGAGAATAGCTCATAATATAAAGAGCAATATTGCCATATTGTTGACATTTAGGGAGGTTTTCCCTATTTTGGTCTAGATGTTTCACAGTCATTTTGTTCCAGATGTGTTGTAGGTGTTAAATTAAGAGTTAAATAATTGTTTATTAATACCATTTAAATATTGTAATCAGTATACAGGAGATAAACTAAAGGGTACATGTATGTAACATGTATGTAACATTGAAACACTCATTTATTCTCACATACTGAACATTAAAAGCATTATTGTCATGAGTTGTTATGCATTTTGCTTGACAAATGGTTAATTCTGCACAGGCAGGTCAAACAAATTCATCATGCCTGCAACATTGAAACTGTGAGTGAAGCTCTGCAAAAACCAACCTAATTGTTATTGTGGATGAGTGGTGGTCCAGGTAAACCAAAATTACTGCTTTACAAAAGTTTCATTAGTCGCCGGGCAGAAGCCCGCGACTTCTATTTTTAATAGGTTTTCTGAAATCACATGGGAGGGGGGATTATTATTAGAAAGAAACACATTTAGATGTCTTGAACATATTACAATTGTGTTTGTTTAAAAACACTAAGTAATGACACATCTGAAATGAAATAAATATTCCGATGTTTTAGGTATTTTCAGTTTCTTTATTTTGACTCGCATTTATGTTTTTTTGTTTTGTTTACGAAGACAAAACAGTCCCTATTAGCTAGACCGGTAGACTTTATTTTACACTATATACTTCATGTAATCAAAAGGCGATAACTACAAACCTTTACGTCGCAGTCTAATTTGTTTACTTACGCGCACCTGCGTGACTCGCGAATACCAACTGCATAGATCAATCTCCTTTGCAGAGAGCCGCTCTTTACACTCACTTACAAATAGTAAATCATAGGTGATTTAAAATGTTTATTTGGTTCGAAACAAATGAAGAAAAGAACAAACCGAGATGAAACTGGTTTTAATGGAAAAATGACGTGCTATTGCATGCAAATCCTAAATTGTCTGTTTTGTGGTTTTATTGAAAAATAATAAAATTAATGGAGATTGATCATAAACAATGAAAGGCTTCAATTATCATTCACTTCGTTGACAAAACAATGCAAGTTATGATACATTTTCACTTGACCCCACCCCTGATGTTCCAATATGCCCCTCAGTTGATAACTGTTTATTCAACTACTATAATGTTCGTGTTATGCATAACTGCGCTATGGATATCCGGCGACATTGATGCGTTGCATCAACTTTCTCTTGTTACTAAATTTTAAAGGATTGATATGGTGGTAAGATACATATTATCATCAATGCTATAAGGTTTGCTAATTGATATAAATGTTCATTTTATTCACTATGTATATAGATATTATCTGTACATCTTAACTTTTGTGACCTCAGTTTAGATTTGATAATGCTTACCAAACCATTACTTTCTGTTAACCCTTTCCATCATACAGATGCATTTTGAGGCCTTTGCGGACAACTTTTAAACAAAATTGTGTCTAAAGGAGAAAATGCTCATATTAAGCAATTTCTCCTTTTGCCACAAGTTTAATTAAACTCAATTCAACTATTATACTTAAATAAACAGAGATGTTTTATATATTGCCAATATATTTTCAAAGTCGTCCGCTGCAGATTTGTTGTATGTGAGTAAGTGACAAATAGATGAATTGTTCAGAATTATGATGATCAATTTATACTTTAGTTTTAATATTTTCAACCCTATTCAAAAATAATTCTTACATCTATAGAGATTTTCAAAATTTTAACCTAGATGTTTTAAATGTCGTCTGCTGAAAATGTGTTGTATGTTTTATAGTACTTACAACATAGTTTTACAGTACCTAGAACATAGTTTTATAGTACTTACTTTTATAGTACTTTAGTTTAAACTTATTTATTTTAAATCGATTGCGAAACAAGCTTTAAGCTTATATTAATCACGCTCGATGTCTGCTTTACTTTTAAAGTACTTACAACATAGTTTTATAGTACTTACAACACAGTTTTATAGTACTAACAACATAGTTTTATAGTACTTACAACATAGTTTTATAGTACTTACAACATAGTTTTATAGTACTTACTTTTATAGTACTTACAACATTGTTTTATAATACTTACTTTTATAGTACTTACAACATAGTTTTATAGTACTTATAACATAGTTTTATAGTATCTACACCATAGTTTTATAGTACTTACAACATAGTTTTATAGTACCTACAACATAGTTTTATAGTACCTACAACATAGTTTTATAGTACTTACAATACTTACAACATAGTTTTATAGTACCTACAACATAGTTTTATAGTACTTACAACATAGTTGTATAGTACCTACAACATAGTTTTATAGTACTTACAACATAGTTTTGTAATTCCAGGCGGAAACTGTTGATTTTCAATGCTGTCCTACAATTTAACATGTATACATCCACTTCTATAGAAAATATACTAAATCACATTATTTAAATCCAGATCTAATTGGTCTTAAAGACGCCTTTTTTAAATAATATTTTGACATCATTATCTGTAAAAAAATAATGACAAATCCAGGTTTATTCAAAGTTCAAACAAAATCACGGCATAATGTAAATATTGTCACATGTTTCTCTCCAAATACAATTCTCTACTTTTTGTTAACAAATCCAGAACAAGTATATCTACAGAATGAAGTTTAACCAAGATATCACGTACCTTTATATAAACATAATCATTCACAGACTACCTGATCTAATATATAGCCTAGAGTCAGCGGATTTTGAAAGGAAAACTGTTGACATCTTGAAAAATTAGAAGTTTTATATTAATAAAGAGTTGAAAACATTGTGAGAAAAGAATAAATTGCATGTTTTGAGGAATTTTTTCCCAAGTCATCTGAAGTTGTGTATATAAGGTAAAGGGTTAATCCCCTTGTTAACCCTTTCCCTCATATAGATGCTTTCTGATGCCTCTGCAGCAGACGGATTTTAGAAAACATAGTGACGAAAGAAGAAATTGCTCAAAACGAGCAATTTCTCCTTTTGCCACAATGTTTTCCACATTTAGTCATATGTTATCCATTTAATTATAGAGATTTTCCATTTTTTGACAACATATGTTTAAAGTCGTCTGCTGCAGAATTGTCATATGAGGGAAAGGATTAATACCATTAGCAGCTGTAACTGCCACTTGTAACCATACAGAGTTACCACTATTCTGAATCGACCTACAAACTATATAACAATCCAGCCTGATTCACCCCCAGGCATTTTGTGCACTCTCCCAATTTGAACAAAACTATCAATTATTTCTGCTCCCATCCATTGCATCACTTCATAGTATAAAAACACCCGGGAAACACGGGATATCTATCTACACTATTAACCCTTTCCCTCATTTAGACGCTTTCTGACGCCTCTGCAGCAGACGGCTTTTTGAAAACATAGTGACAAAAGAAAAAATTGCTCAAAACGAGCAATTTCTCCTTTTGCCACAATGTTTTCCACTTTAAGTCATAGCTAGGTTATCCATTTAATTAACGAGATTTTCTATTTTTTGACAACATATGTTCAAAGTCGTCTGCTGCAGAATTGTCGTATGAGGGAAAGGGTTAAAGTCTTCCGTTTCAACAATGTTTTTCAAAGTTTATAGCTAAGATTGCATGGATAACATCTAATCTTGATAAATTGCAATTACCAATAAAATTCTCAATTTCCGCTATAAATCAACTAATCCTGATATCAAACTTTGAAATCCTTGATCCGGGAACAGCAGAAGTGACCTAAAATGGGTGATTACGTGTTCCCACAATGTATTTCTGTATTAAAACCGTACTTTCAAAAATTCAAAAGATGTTATTTAATTCTTGGAACGAGACTGCTGACCTTTTCCCATATAGAGCAACAAATCTGCAACCAACAACTTTAGAAATATTGAGTCAAAAACTTGTTTTAACCCTTTCCCTCATATAGATGCTTTCTGACACCTCTGCAGCAGACGACTTTTTGAAAAAACATAGTGACCAAAGAAGAAATTGCTCCATTCAATTATAGAGATTTTCTATTTTTTGACTAAATAAGTTCAAAGTCGTCTGCTGCAGAATTGTCGTAAAAGGGAAAAGGTTAAACCATTTTTGCCAAGATTTCAAAGTCATCTGCTGCAGATATATTGCTATGTGGGAAAGGCAGAATTTTAAAATTCTAATGTCCTTCGCCCTATTTCACTCTATCACTACAATCTGTTATATTACATTCTAACATTACAGTCTGTTATATTGGCGCTAGTACACTCTAACATTACAGTCTGTTATATTGGTGTTAATACACTCTACCATTAAAGTCTGTTATATTGGCGTTAATACACTCTTACATTACAGTCTGTTATATTGGCCCTAGTATACTCTAACATTACAGTCTGTTATATTGGCGCTAATACACTCTAACATTAAAGTCTGTTATATTGGCGCTAATACACTCTAACATTACAGTCTGTTATATTGGCCCTTGTATACTCTAACATTACAGTCTGTTATATTGACGCTAATACACTCTAACATTAAAGTCTGTTATATTGGCGCTAATACACTCTAACATTACAGTCTGTTATATTGGTTCTAATACATTCTAACATTACAGTCTGTTATATTGGCGCTAATACATTCTTAACATTAAAGTCTGTTATATTGGCGCTAATACACTCTAACATTACAGTCTGTTATATTGGCGCTAGTACACTCTAACATTACTGTCTGTTATATTGGCGCTTTGAATGCACTCTGATATGGAAATGCTTCCAAGTTTAATCCTTTAAAAAATATAGGCACATTTTTACGCATTTGCAACATACAACTTTTGAAAACATTGTGACAAAAAGAGAAATTGCTGATAATTAGCAATTTCTTCCCATGTCATTATGTGTTCAATTTTCTTCAAAAATTAAAGTAGATGTATCATTTATTGAGATATCCTTATTTTTGTCTAAATGAATTTCAAAGTTGTCTGATGCAGATTTGTTGCGGTTGGGGTAAGAATCCATCTCATTAAAACCAGATATAATCTCGCGTGCTCGTACATAGAAGTTTTTTGGTCTGATTTTAATGAGATTGGGTAAGAGTTAACCCGATAATGATTGATTATGAGGTGTTTTATGCTGTTTTCAACCATTGTTCAGTTATATCACAGCGCTTCCTGGGTAAGTTACCAGAACTACTGGTCCATTTATCCTGGCACGAGCGAGTCAGTGACAGGCTTATACCGCAACCCTGAGCGCCAATACTATAATTTTTAAAGTCATTGGATGAACCGGATGGGTATCGAGCCCATGACCTCACACAGGTGCCTGATATAGATGACCTTAGATGCCTCTCCTGCTCTTGATAATATTATTAACATCTCGAAAATTAGATTCAGTTTTGAAATTTCTTTTTTAGCACAATGTTTTCAAGTCCTCTGCTGGCTAAGGGATCAAATTGCACAATTCTCCCTTTTCCACATAGCAAAAAAATCAACTTTCAAAACATCGGAGCAAAAATATGAAAAATATCTATGATGACAGTATAAGTATCAAATAAAGTTGAAAACATTGTGACAAAAGGAGAAATTGCTGATCATGAGCAATTACTTCTTTTAATTGCAACTATGTTTTCAAAAGCTGTCTGCTTCAGAGGCATCAAAAATTGTCTGTATGAGAGAAAGGGTAAAAGGGTGAAATGATCAAATTCTTTAATATCTCTGTACCACTATCTAAGAGCTATTCAATGAAGCTATTTAGTGTTGCTAGATTCATGGGGAATTTATATTTCATAACTTATATGTATATGAAATGTAATCACTATCATCTCTGTATACCCTTCAACATCTATTATGATAACCCAACATTGGGTGTCCTTGGGGCAAATATTCGTATAGCATTTTTCATCAAATTTGTGCTTCGTTTTTATAGATAAACTCATGACAACGAGCACTCAATGGGACACAAGTGTAACCTGTGAAAGTTGGATATTAAATGAGAAAATGGTCAGAGGAAAATTCGTCACAGGAAAATTTTGTCAGAGGGAAAATGCATAAAGAGGGATAACTAAAAAAATATTCATGCAATTATTTTCTTTTTTGGTTTGAAATCAGATCCTTTCGCAAACTACTGAGCATGATTACATGTATGTGACTTGGATATCTCAGGCCATCTCATGGAAGTAACCAAATTACGTTTAACATGCCAAATTATCTACTGAATCAAAACCATAAGTATGTGTTTCCAGAGACATGTTTTCAAAAGTTTCTGCGTAATTACGAAATTATTCACACATGACATTTGCCTATTTAAGTAAGAATTTAAGTCAACTATTTTTAGTACACACACTTTTTTTTGGCAACTGTACAGTCAACATCGGTTAAAATCGTTTGATCGCAATAGTCAGGTTTTATTGTTCCAAAACAGACACAAAGTTAATGGCTGAACTGAAAAAAATATATAAAAGGGAGATAACTTCAAATTAAAGCATGATAGAGTTATGCTCCTTGTATTATTCCATTCTCCTGGTCACAAGGCATTTTTTGAAGTAAGTTTACCAAATGGAAACAAAGTAAGGATCGATTAATGTAAAGCATGACAGACAGGCAGACAGACAGAAGACGGAGAAGAGATCCGTTTGTCTCCCTGCCTTACAGTCTGGCGACCCAAAAACATGTATGTAATTAACTCTGTCAATGATGATTTTTTTAAAATGGACTTGTCGAGCTTTGCATTTGGAAGAGACCATAGTCAGTTATAGGAATATCAAGACAAAAATGTTGAGATGAGAATCCGGTCAGACGGCGCAGGTTCTAGCCTACTAAACAATCAAAGATTTAAAACATTTACTTTTGCACTAAGATCAGTTCAAATTTAACAAGCTATACTTGTTTAGAAGTTGATTGCAAGCAAGGAGTCAATACTGGATAATAATTCATCATCATTTGGCAATACTCAGGCATGTAAGGCAAGGAGTCAATACTGGATAATAATTCATCATCATTTGCCAATACTCAGGCATGTAAGGCAAGGAGTCAATACTGGATAATAATTCATCATCATTTGCCAATACTCAGGCATGTAAGGCAAGGAGTCAATAATGGATAATAATTCATCATCATTTGCCAATACTCAGGCATGTAAGGCAAGATGAGTCATATAAAAATAATTGGTTACTTCCTCAATAGGTATTTTTTTTCAATTGTTAATTTTCATGAATCATTTGAATAAAGAAGAGTAAATGTAATCTACATGTATATGATAAATATATTATCTGCTGTACATTTTAACCCTTTCCCATGTGCAGACAGGTAAAAGCATCCTAAAACCCCATGCAAACAAACACAAACGATAATCCACTTTATGTGTAAAACCTACATTTATGTTCCCGAAAGAGAGAATTTTATTAGTCGCCGGGCAGAAGCCCGCGACTTCTATTTTTAATAGGTTTTCTGAAATCACATGGGAGGGGGGATTATTATTAGAAAGAAACACATTTAGATGTCTTGAACATATTACAATTGTGTTTGTTTAAAAACACTAAGTAATGACACATTTAAAATGAAATAAATATTCCGATGTTTTAGGTATTTTCAGTTTCTTTATTTTGACTCGCATTTATGTTTTTTTGTTTTATTTACGAAGACAAAACAGTCCCTATTAGCTAGACTGGTATACTTTATTTTACAATATATACTACATGTAATCAAAAGGCGATAACTACAAACCTTACGTCGCAGTCTAATTTGTTTACTTACGCGCACCTGCGTGACTCGCGAATACCAACTGCATAGATCAATCTCCTTTGCAGAGAACCGCTCTTTACACTCACTTACAAATAGTAAATTACAGGTGATTTAAAATGTTTATTTGGTTCGAAACAAATGAAGAAAAGAACAAACCGAGATAAAACTGGTTTTAATGGAAACATGACTTTGAACGAACACTCTCTGCCTATAAAGAGAGTTTCAAGAACGACACCTCTGCGAATAAGAAATAATCGGGTCTTTCGTACAACATTATTTCGTCCTTGACAATTTTAAATGTGTCATTTAATTCCCTAAAGGCGTATTGCTTCCGATCTGCATATTTTTATGCATCATTGACACAAGGGCGCTCATCATAATATAATTTTAAAACATGAGTAATTTGTTGTTTTCATTATAAAAAAGGAAGGAAAGAATTAAAATAAATTAACATGTTGTAGGGCTAAGTTTATGTTCGAAAATAAGTTTAAATTATACAACAATTTCAATGAGATTTAACTGTTTAGTTGATATTATATTTCGAAGGTGGTTAATTTATAAATATTTGACTACATTTCAACATTTGTTAAAGTATGATATAATTAGGATGCTAAGCTAATATCATTTTGAGAAAAAGAGAAAACTCATGTCTACAGCGATTTAACCCTTACCTCATTGTTTTAAAAGTAGATTGCTGCAAATGTGTCCACTGTTGACTTTAAAAGAGGAAAGGTAAAATGACGTGCTATTGCATGCAAATCCTAAATTGTCTGTTTTGTGGTTTTATTGAAAAATAATAAAATTCAAATATTCTGACAAACATCTTGAAAAGTGTATGTGGAATTCACAAATCTTATAATTATTCCTTAATGAAAATCACTGTATACAATACAATACAATACAAATACAAAATATTTACATACTAAGACTAACGATTGGCAAGATTACTCATTTCCATTACTGTTTATGATCAATAATTAGTTGGTTGTGTGTATGGTCAACCTACTTTGGAATGGAGATTGATCATAAACAATGAAAGGCTTCAATTATCATTCACTTCGTTGACAAAACAATGCAAGTTATGATACATTTTCACTTGACCCCACCCCTGATGTTCCAATATGCCCCTCATTTAATAACTATTTATTCAACTACTATAATGTTAGTGTTATGCATAACTGCACTATGGATATCCGGCGACATTGATGCGTTGCATCAACTTTCTCTTGTTATTGCTATATAACATTCTTATGATGTTTAAAACCTACATCTATGTTCCCCAAAGAGAGAATGCTATATAACATTCCTACATCTATGTTCCCCAAAGAGAGAATGCTATATAACATGCCTATGATGTTTAAAATCTGATAACTGTTCAACCAGGTAAACAGGCAGGACTTGATGATTATTTAAATAATCATCAAGTTCTAACCCTTTCCCACAAACAAATCTGCAGAAGACTACTTGAAGAAGATCTATGCGAAAAGATGAAAAATATCTACATATATAAATGAAAAAAGAATTATTCAATAAATTTATAAACATTGTGGGAAAAGGAGAAATTGCTCAGTATATTTATCATGCAATTCCACCTTTTCCCACAATGTTTTCAAAAGTGTCTGCAATGGATCAGTTAAAAGGCCTATGCAAATGGATAAGGGTTAAAGTGAAAGAGAAAATAAAAGTAAACAAAATAAATATTATATTCGTTTTACCTGTTAAAATCCTACAGGTACTAGTATTCCTCGCGCATATTAATATTCACACAATTTGAATCTATATATGGTCATACTCCTGGTTTGTATGTAAAGTTATTCTACAAACAAAACCCCATATCGTATTTACAAATGATTCACCTTTTCAATGAAACATACCATTTATAATCTTTTCCCACAGTGAACCTCACTTAAAAAATATATGGGCAAAACTATATTATATGGAAACTCTCTAAAAAATATGAAAGTATAATTATTGAACAGAGGTATTATAAGTATCAAATCATTGTAGTAAAACGAGATACTGTTCAATACAAGTTTCTCACAATAGTTTCTACCTTATCTTAAAATCAGGCTCACATTTGTTAAGCCTTTGCCAGAAACTGACGTTTTTTAATGATACCTCTGAAACAGTGACTTTTGAAAACATTGTTGCAAAAGGAGAAATTGCTTATTTTCAATAAAGTTTTTTCATTTAGAGACTTCCTATATTTTTGATTTTTTTTTTTTTAAATGCAGAGTTATTATATTTTTTAATGCAAAGAAGGTAGAAGTTGGCATTGGTAAATGGGTACATTCCGCCTCAGATAAATAATAATTGTGAATGTAAAGGGCTGGAAGAAGAAAATGGAAACGAAAATATCTGATTTGTTAAACCGGTCCTCAATTCTTTTCACCTACAGAAAATGTATAAATAACTAAGCATGCATAAAAACTTGCTTACAACTTATAGATCACTTTACATAATTATGGAAAGACAACAATGACACATTCTGATAGTTCCAATATACAACGCAATTTTAGCTAAATGTGAATAACACAATTAACATTTCCTATACCAGGTTCTTTCTAACACTTTCATATAGCTGTTTGTTTATTGAGGTTTAGGCTCTCATCCGTATTTCAATTGTTGATTGATTGATTGATTGGGGTTTAACGCCGTTTTTAACAATTTCTCAGTTATATCACGGCGGCCAGTTCACCTACTCATGCATTTCCTGGTTTTCTCACACCAGTACTCCACACAACAATCTTCCCAAGCAACCGGCTGCTTTTCCACATAGACTTAGCCCATTGGTGGAAGACGAATGACGCAAGTTGCATTGACTTTTGTCAATCCTCGGAGAGAAAGTTGGCCAAGCCGGGATTCAAACTCACAACCCCTAGATTGACAGCCCGCGTCGCTACCAACTGAGCATATTTTAATTGTATCACAGTGACAGAACGTCTTATTCATGATCCCGGGAGGATTTACTAGCATGAGGCTAGGCAAAGTGCCTTGTCCAAGATATTTCCACCATGATGGCTGTCAGTGAAGATGTAACAAGGACCCCCTGCAGCAGTGGTTGCTACGATGATATCAGACAACTATGTAGGTTTTAAAGCTCTACCTTGAATGGTTAGTGAGGAAAATGGACTTTAACCCTTTCCCACTTGCAGATGCTTTTTGACGTGACAGCAGCAGACGACTTTTGAATACATTGGGGCCAAAGGTGATGAGCAATTTCTCCTTTGGCCACAATATTTTCACTTTATTTCACAATCAAGCTATCTTTTATGGAGATTATTCAGGTTGTTGCAAAAAAAAATCAAAGTCGTCTGCTGCAGATTTGCTGTATGTGGGAAAGGGTTAACAAAAGACTTAACCAAATATACGTCAAAGGATCACGATGACGCCGACGACAGACGCTGAAGAACTCATCTGTCTGAAACAGACAAGCTAAAAAGAGTAGAAAAACATTATGGCAAAAAGAGAACTTAACTACTCATTATCAGCAATTTCTCCTTCTGCCACAATGTTTTCAAAAGTTGTCTGCTGCAAGTGATATAACAAGAAATATAAATATATCCTATTATCACATGACAATGCTTGTATTCGATGTAATATACCATTACATATTTCTTTATATACAAAGTGTGAAATATATATATAACATGACCTAATACTAGGAAAATGACATCACATCAGCATTTTGACGTCATACGTTAGTCACTTTGGCGCCAAAACCCGTAAATTTCATCTAGAAATATTGTAAACGTTAAGTATATTTTTATCGAAATACGCATCATAAGTCACTTTAGCCAACTTAAGTTCTTTCCGACGTTTGACAAAAGTCGTTGCGACATGCGTCATTCGTCTTCCACTAATGGGCTAAGTCTATGTCGAAAAGCAGCCAGTTGCTTGGGAAGATTGTTGTGTGGAGTACTTGTGTGCGAAAACCAGGAAACATATGAGTAGGTGAACTGGCCGCCGTGATATGACTGAGAAATTGTTAAAAATGGCTTTAAACCCCAAACAATCAATCAATCACTTTATGTGATAGATATAATATCTCATGAGTGTTATTTATTATTACTTTTAATAAACTAAGCTGAATATGACCTCGGCATAATTATTTGTGGTATTGTTATAAGGTTTACTGACAAAAATAAAATTGTTTTGGAAAACTCAATGTGTTTCGTCATGTGATAAAAAGAATCTGACATTCGTTGTCATTTCATAAACAGTTTTATTAAACTTGTCCAAGAAATTTGTTATTAAGCTCGCCATAGGCTCGCTTAATAAAAAAAATATCTTGAACTCGTTTTATAAAACTTTATATGAAATGACAACTCATGTCAGATTCTATATATACACAAAGCATGGCAAATATTTTTTTGTAATCCAGAGATCATCTTATTTCCAAAACCATCTATCTAAAATGTAAGTATATACCCTGTTTGTGACACCGATGACTTGCCTTATGCAAAAGACACCTTTGAGGGGGGAAACATTGCATGCTCATAATGATTATGAGCTTAACCCTTTCCTTCATACGACAATTCTGCAGCAGACGACTTTGAACATATTTTGTCAAAAATTAGAAAAATCTCTATAATTGAATGGATAACCTATGACTAAAAGTGGTAAACATTGTGGCAAAAGGAGAAATTGCTCGTTTTGAGCAATTTCTTCTTTTGTCACTATTTTTTTCAAAAAGCCGTCTGCTGCAGAGGCGTCAGAAAGCGTCTATATGAGGGAAAGGGTTAAACTTCAGCTGACACAATTGAAAACATCTGTAAAAGTTATATAGAAAATCTCCATAAATAAAAGTATTATTATTGAATACAGTTGAAAACATTGTGACAAATGGATAAATTGCTTATTGCAAGAGTCCTTTGCTGCAGATATTTCTGTATGTGGGAGAGAGTTCATTGATCGCTAAAAACAAATGTATTATACATATATCTACATATATCTACATCTATCTTCGCTTAAAACAAATGTATTATACATATATCTACATCTATCTTCGCTTAAAACAAATGTATTATACATATATCTACATATATATACATATATCTACATCTATCTTCGCTTAAAACAAATGTATTATACATATATCTACATATATATACATATATCTACATCTATCTCCGCTTAAAACAAATGTATAATACATATCTACATGTATCTCTGCTAAAAACAAATGCATTATACATATATCTACATCTATCTCCTCTTAAAACAAATGTATTATACATATATCTACATATATCTACATATATCTACATCTATCTTCGCTTAAATAAATGTATTATACATATATCTACATATATCTACATATATCTTCGCTTAAAACAAATGTATTATACATATATCTACATCTATCTCCTCTTAAAACAAATGTATTATACATATATCTACATCTATCTTCGCTTAAAACAAATGTATTATACATATATCTACATGTATATACATATATCTACATCTATCTTCGCTTAAAACAAATGTATTATACATATATCTACATATATCTCCGCTAAAAACAAATGTCTTGTACATATATCTACATATATCTTCGCTTAAAACAAATGTATTATACATATATCTACATATATCTCCGCAAAAAACAAATGTATTATACATATATCTCCGCTAAAAACAAATGTATTATACATATATCTACATATATCTCCGCTAAAAACAAATGTATTATACATATATCTCCGCTAAAAACAAATGTATTATACATATAACTACATATATCTCCGCTAAAAACAAATGTATTAAATGTATTATACATATATCTCCGCTAAAACAAATGTATTATACATATATCTACATATATATACATCTATCTCCGCTTAAAACAAATGTATTATACATATATCTACATATATCTGCGCTAAAAACAAATGTTTCATACATATATCTCAGCTAAAAAAAAATGTATTATACAGATATCTACATATATCTCCGCTAAAAACAAATGTATTATACATATATCTCTGCTAAAAACAAATGTATTTTACATATATCTCCGTTTTAATTTCTCTGTGTGTTTATATATATATATATATTAATAAATAATCAATTTACCTTTAAAAGCAATTTACACCTAAAAAATCCTTATATACGAAACATCACACTACGGGATTGTTTATTTAAAATCCAGTTCAAAATATAAAATTATCTCACTTCAGATAAACCAATCCTTGTACAACGTATATATATATATATATATATATATTGAGATAGTGTTTCCAGTATAATGTTGACATGGCTGACTAAGTTTCATTACAGTACCAGCCCCACTGTGTTGACAAGTTCATGAATGTAAATTCCTGTAGGCTTAACTCAATTATTATAGATCAGTTAACCCTTTCTGCCGCCTCTGCAGCGGACGGCTTTTTGAAAACATAGTGTCAAAAGAAGAAATTACTCAAAACGAGTAATTTCTCCTTTTGCCACAATGTTTTCAACTTTTAGTCATAGGTTATCCATTCAATTATAGAGATTTTCCATTTTTTGACAAAATATGTTCAAAGTCGTCTGCTGCAGAATTGTCGTATGAGGGAAAGGGTTAACCCTTTCTCACATAGAACCAAATCTGCTGACAACTTTAAGGCAATACTATGAAATATCCTTGATGCATGCATGACTAATAACTTCTTTTGTCACAATATTTTATAAAGGCATTTGCTGCAGATTTGGCAAAATGAATCTATGTAAGTTGGAAAAGGTTAAAACCTGTTGTTATTTAGACCTTTGGCACTACAAAAGGGGAATTACACTTTATCCCTTTCCCTTACACAACAATTTTGCAGCAGACTGCTTTGATAAAATCTTTGCACACAAATATGAAAATCACTATGAATGAACATTTAATTCTTGAATGAAACTGAAAACATTGTGGGAAAAGAAGATTATTATTTTAAAAAGTTGTCTGCTGCAGAGGCGTCACAAATCATGATAAATGATAAATAATGGAGACAAATCTTCTTATTAATTTTCATGAGGATTGGATGAAAACAATTACTTCTACAATGTCATTTTAACCCTTTCCCTCATACAGACACCTCTGCAGCAGACAGCTTTTTGAAAACATAGTGACAAAAGAAGAAATTGCTCAAGACGAGCAATTTCTCCTTTTGCCACAATGTTTTCCACTTTTAGTCATAGGTTTTCCATTCAATTATAGAGATTTTCTATTTTTTGACAAAATATGTTCAAAGTCGTCTGCTGCAGAATTGTTGTATGAGGGAAAGGGTTAAACTTATTTATTTTACATCGCTTGAGAAACAAGCCTTCAGCTTATAGCTTATATAAATCAAGCTCAATGTAAGCTTCCTGGAGACTAAACCAGCACTCATGCCTTTTTTGTGCAAAATCCCAAAGGCAGAACCCGCTAATCACAGGATTCGAATGTGAGACCTTTAAGTTCAAGGTGTTGACACTCTACCACTGCACCAGTCTTCTATAGTGTTCACACGCTTATTCTAACATAGTGACCTAGTTTATGACCCCCTAATGACCCAGTTGTGAATTTGACAGAGATTTGATGGAGACAAATGCTATGATAAACTTTCATGAAGATTGGATGAAAAATAAAGCATCTAGAGTCAATGTTAACCAAGGCTAAGTTCTAGTCAAAGATGATCTTGACCTTGGTAATTTTGCAGTTGAATGAAGTGACTGCATGCTATGTGTTAGAAGTAAAGATTGCCTTTGATGGGTAATTTCTCTTTTTATAAGCGCTGCATGATCTCTCATTTTATCAATGTTAGAAGAATTTAATTATGACTCCTTAATCTTTGCCTTAAGACTTTCCCTCATACGAAAATTCTGCAGCAGACGACTTTGAACATATTTTGTTGAAAATTGGAAAATCTCTATAATTAAATGGATAACCTATGACTAAAAGTGGAAAACATTGTGGCAAAAGGAGAAATTACTCGTTTTTATGTTTTTAAAAAGCTGTCTGCCACAGAGGCGTCAGAAAGCGTCTCAAGATTTCTGCAATAGGTTCATTGCATGTAAAATAGGGCTACATTCATCTTCTTGTATATCTTTTTTGACTATGTGTGCACATACATGTATGATTGCTAAAGTCTGTGTCTTACTTAAGGGAATTTCTCTCTTGAATTCTTGTTGTTTCGTTTCGATTAAGTGTTCTATCATTCTGCTTATTCCCCCACCATTACTCAGATGGCGCTTCTCATCGTTTGCGCCATGCTGCTACGGTATAATTATGGTCCGTTTGCGCTGACATTTCACATAGTGGTAACTATTCCTGTGACATGTCAGTGTGATTGGACTGTGCATGTCTTGCAGCTTTAACCCTTTCCATCATACGACAATTCTGCAGCAGACGACTTTGAACATATTTTGTCATAAAAAAGAAAATCTCTATAATTGAATGGATAACCTATGACTAAAAGTGGAAAACATTGTGGCAAAAGAAGAAATTGCTTGGTTTGAGCAATTTCTTCTTTTGTCACTATGTTTTCAAAAAGCCGTCTGCTGTCAGAAAGCGTCTAAATAGGGGAAAGGGTTAATGTCATTGTGTTTGTGAGATATATGTCGAAGAGTAATCATGACTGTGGCAGTGCAGGGAGAAGAGGAGCAGCCTCGTTCACAACAGGTTGGGTTTGCGGCCTCGTTCACAACAGGTTGGGTTTGCGAAGTCTGCATGTATATGTTGTTTTACAGTGCATCTTCATTCTGTTCTATTCCATTTCATTTATATTATTGTCTTGTAATCTTCAATATTGGAGGAAATAAAGATTATATATATATATATATGTGGTGTGTAAGTCAGAAGTTAAGATATTGTAGATTTTATTGGTTGATCACCTAAAACTAATGATAAAATCAATGGTTCATAATAATGTCAACAAGAAATATGATAAGAAATGAATTATGCAGATCATTTATTAAGTACAAAAAAAAGACATTTTGTATTTATATTAATTAACCTTTTTCAAATATGCAGATGCATTTTAACACATCTGCAGCATATCAATTTCCCCTTTTTGAACATTAATAATTTACTTTCATTTCTATAGATTTTTCAAACTTCCTCCTCAATATTTTCTAAGTTGTATGTGGGAAAGGATTTATTTATTTATTGGGGTTTTACGCCTCTTTCAATAATATTTCAGTTATATCACGGCGACAGTTCACTTATTCATGATCCCTGGGTGAACACACCAGTACTAGGCTAGAAAATGTGCCTAGCCCAAGGTCACTCCACCGTGACCGTAGTGCCGCGACTGGGGATCGAACCCGGGACACCCGGTTTCGAAATCCTCAACGCTAACCACTCGACCACAGCAGATTCCATGTGGGAAAGGAACGGGTTGTATTTAAGTCTATAAAAAAACACAAATTATAAACTGCATTTAGTGAGAAAGAGAACAAAAGACATTTTAACATTCTTTCATTCTATATTTTCCTGTGAAATTCTTCAGCAGTTCTTTAACCCTTTCCCCACTGCAAAGGCGTCTTTGAAAACATATAGAAACAAGAGCACCGCGTACGGCACAGACACTCGACTGATAGAAAACAGAAAAAAGCCGAGCTAAACAAAAAACCTTAACCGGACGACCACACCGCCGACGCCAGGGTCATGACAATAGCTCTCGTTTTTTCAAAAGTCAAGCTAAAAAGCTGTACCTATAAAATTAAGGTTTAATTTTAGAATAGGTGTGGTAAAGTGTATAATTGCTCATAACCATGTGTTATAGGTGTGGTAAAAGGTATAATCTCTCATGACCATGTGTTATAGGTGTGGTAAAAGGTATAATCTCTCATGACCATGTTTAATAGGTGTGGCAAAAGGTATAATATCTCATGACCATGTTTTATAGGTGTGGCAAAAGGTATAATATCTCATGACCATGTTTTATAGGTGTGGCAAAAGGTATAATTGCTCATAACCATGTTTTATAGGTGTGGTAAAAGGTATTATCTTTGATGACCATGTTTTAGAGGTGTGGTAAAAGGTATAATATCTCATGACCATGTTTTATAGGTGTGGTAAAAGGTATTATCTTTGATGACCATGTTTTAGAGGTGTGGTAAAAGGTATAATATCTCATGACCATGTTTTATAGGTGTGGTAAAAGGTATAATATCTCATGACCATGTTTTATAGGTGTGGTAAAAGGTATTATCTTTGATGACCATGTTTTAGAGGTGTGGTAAAAGGTATAATATCTCATGACCATGTTTTATAGGTGTGGTAAAAGGTATAATATCTCATGACCATGTTTTATAGGTGTGGTAAAAGGTATTATCTCTCATGACCATGTTTTATAGGTGTGGTAAAAGGTATAATATCTCATGACCATGTTTTATAGGTGTGGTAAAAGGTATAATTGCGATGACCATGTTGTAAAGGTGTGGTAAAAGGTATAATATCTCATGACCATATTTTAAAGGTGTGGTAAAATGTATTATCTCTCATGACCATATTTTAAAGGTGTGGTAAAATGTATTATCTCTCATGACCATACAGGTAGAGGGGAGAAAAGGTAGAGGGGGTACATGATAACCATGTTGTTACAAGCAATATAATTTGACAGTTTGATGAAGAAATATTAAGAAATAGCAAAATCTAATTACCAAAAGGGGCATAACTTTGTCAAATGTGTCTTTGACACAAAGATTTTGGTTGCAATACAGCCCTGTTGTCATAAACAAAATAATTTAAAAGTTTGATGAAGAAATATCAAGAAATATTGAGAAATGGCAGAGCAATAGCTTAGGTTAAGTTTTTGTGACAAAATCGAAGTACAAAAAGGGGAATAACTCTACAAATATGGTTGACAGAGTTATGTGCCTTGCTGCAGTTTGTCTAAAATGTCATTAGAAACAAGTATGCCAAGTCTGAAGTAAATATGTTTGATGGTATAGAAGAAATTAGAATTTTTAAAAAACTTTAACCAACGCAGACACCGATGCAGGAGTGAGTTCAATAGCCTCCTTATTCTTCAAATAGTCGAGCCAAAAACCAGTATGTATGATCGCAGCACAAGATGTCAATGTGTACAGACAGAACATTTGTAATCATAACTTATACCTTGATTGCACTATTAGGTTTTTAACCCTTTCCCTCATACGACAATTCTGCAGCAGACGACTTTGAACGTATTTTGTCAAAAAATAGAAAATCTCCATAATTAAATGGATAACCTATGACAAAAAGTGGAAAACATTGTGGCAAAAGGAGAAATTGCACGTTTTGTGCAATTTCTTCTTTTGTCACTATGTTTTCAAAAAGCCGTCTGCTGCAGAGGCGTCAAAAAGCGTCTATATGAGGGAAAGGGTTAAGGCATAGAGGTTCTGAGAAGAACATATTATAAGTCACACCTGATGGTTGGTAACTTGGGTTTTATACAGTAAAGGGTAAAACGGTGAAGATTTCAAATGTCAGGATATAAACATCTTGTATAACTTGTAAAAATTGTACTTAAACACAAAAGTGTCATGTTCCTGAACTGAATAAGGTCATCAAATTGCTTTGTTCAATGAACTGTGGTCTAAATGACGACATAATGGACCATTAGGCCAAAGCAAATCTAATATTCAATTTTTTTAAAACAATTTACTTGATAAGATTTGTTTGTATTGTGGGTTTTTTGCCGTCTTCAATAATTTTTCACAGTGTTCCTCAGTATGTTACAGATACTACTGGTCCACTAATCCTGACAACTGCGAGTCGGTCTTAATGCTAGCCCCATAGTCCTGACAACTGCGAGTCAGTCTTAATGCTAGCCCTATAATCCTGAAAACTGCGAGTCAGTCTTAATGCTAGCCCCATAGTCCTGACAACTGTGAGTCAGTCTTAATGCAAGCCCCATAATCCTGACAACTGCGAGTCAGTTAAAATGCAAGCCCCATAGTCTTGACAACTGTGAGTCAGTCTTAATGCTAGCCCCATAGTCCTGACAACTGTGAGTCAGTCTTAATGCTAGCCCCATAGTCCTGACAACTGTGAGTCTAATGCTAGCCCCATAGTCCTGACAACTGCGAGTCAGTCTAAATGCTAGCCCCATAGTCCTGACAACTGCGAGTCATTCTTAATTTCTAGCCCCATAGTCCTGACAACTGCGAGCCAGTCTTAATGCTAGCCCCATAGTCCTGACAACTATGAGCCAGTCTTAATGCTAGCCCCATAGTCCTGACAACTGTGAGTCAGTCTTAATGCTAGCCCTATATTCCTGACAACTGTGAGTCAGTCTTAATGCTAGCCCTATAGTCCTGACAACTATGAACCAGTCTTAATGCTAGCCCTATAGTCCTGACAACTATGAGTCAGTCTTAATGCTAGCCCTATAGTCCTGACAACTGCGAGTCAGTCTTAATGCTAGCCCCATAGTCCTGACAACTATGAGCCAGTCTTAATGCTAGCCCTATAGTCCTGACAACTGTGAGTCAGTCTTAATGCTAGCCCCATAGTCCTGTCATCTGTGAGCCAGTCTTAATGCTAGCCCCATAGTCCTGACAACTGTGAGTCAGTCTTAATGCTAGCCCCATAGTCCCGACAACTGCAATTCCATCTTAATGCTAGCCCTATAATCCTGACAACTGCGAGTCAGTCTTAATGCTAGCCCCATAGTCCTGAGTAGCATGGAGGTAGAGCCATTACTACCATTTTAGACGTATTTGGTAGAGGTGACTATTGAGCCCAAAAATCAATATTGCGATAGTATTGATATTTCAGAAAGTACTATTGCAATAGTTTTACTATTGCACACTTATATTGCGATGCATTGCAATACTTTATATAATTGCTTTTATTGTACTGTTCATATATGTATACTTAAGTCTAATTACAAGGAAATAAAAGTATCAAAAAGAGTACTGTATTGTTTATTTTTAATTTCGAAACTTTAAAAGAGCTACCTTGCTCTTAAAACTAACTTAATCATCCAACTAAAACTCATATATATATACCAAAAAAGTAACTAGATAAATCAACTATGGGGAAAACATCGGGCTTAGAACAATGATTAACTCTTTCTGTTTAAACAACTAAATCATAGAAAAGAACACTTTTCACTTTTCAGACAACAAAAGTGCAGACCTTTGTGCATGTACATGAAATATCGATAGTTCAAAACACTATTGCCAATAGTTATCAATATTTAGTTTTACAATTGATGCAGTACTATCGTCCTCGTCATCATTGCAATCTATCGATAGTTCGATCTATCGTTACAGCCCTAATATTTGGTATGATCTGGTCAGGAGGGAAAGCCCTACCATTTTAGACATATTTGGTATGATCTGGTCAGGATCGAACTCAAGCCCGTCCACACTTACAGAGGACGCACTACCACTACACCACACAAAGGCGCTTTAATTTGATTTAATTGATTTATTGTGAACATTATTTGATCGAGGACTAGGTTTTTTTTCAAATTTTTCAAATGCAGTGGACGGGTTTGATATAATCTGGGTCCTCAGACATATAATTTACACATTGTTAAATAGTTTTCAGTGATGAATTGGAGGAATGATATATTGTTTCAGAAGCAATTTATGTGATTTTCAGTATTTCATCAAGGCGACAACAGAACCCTAATTCATGATACCTTGGTGATATACTGGTACAAGGCTAGGAAACTGCAACCTTGCCCGAGGGCATTCCACACTGCCCCAAGTGAGGATCGAATCCGGGAAGCCCTGTCCCAAATCCCTGCCGCTTACGAGTAGACCAGTCAGTGGATTCCAGCATATTGTTTCCATATTTATTGAATAGAGTTGTTTTCCAAGGTTATCTGCTACAAATGCCTTAAACCTATCCCTCATACAACAATTCTGCAGCAGACGACTTTGAACATATTTTGTTAAAACATAGAAAATCTCTATAATTGAATGGATAACGTTACTATGACTAAAAGTGGAAAACATTGTGGCAAAAGGAGAAATTGCTCGTTTTTAGCAATTTCTTCTTTTGTCACTATGTTTTCAAAATGCTGTCGGCGTCAGAAAGTGTCTATATGAGGGAAAGGGTTAAAATGCGTCTGCATAATGCGATCGGGTCAAAGATGCTTTCTGACGCCTCTGCAGCAGACAACTCTTGAATATAATGTAGCAAAAGAAGAAATTACTCATGATGAGCAATTTCTCCTTTTGTCGCAATGTTTTCAACCCTATCCAATGATTACACTTTCATTTATAAAGATTTTCCATGTCTTTGCCGAGATCATTTCAAAGTCATCTGCTGCAGATTTGTTGTATGTGGGAGAGGGTTAAATCAAAGTTTGACGGACGGATGGCAGAAACGCGATCCCTTATAGTTATCCCAGACGGGCAACACAAAAAAAGAACTATATCAAGTTTCAAAATTGCATGTTTTAAAAGGAAGTTACACATGTAACAAAATGCCAAATGAAACAATTGGCTGCACACAAATGGATCCTTTCCCACATACAGTAAAATATTGACACATACAGTAAAATATTGACACATTACGCGTTAGACAACTCTGGAAAAACAATGTAGGGAAGAAAATATTGCTCAAAATGAGCAATTATCGTTTAAATCAAATTTTTGTTTTCAATGTAATTTCTAATTAACGCTTTTCCTCATATAGACGCTTTCTGATGCCTCTGCAGCAGACGGCTTTCTGAAAACATAGTGACAAAAGAAGAAATTGCTCAAAACAAGCAACTTCTCCTTTTGACGCAATGTTTTCCACTTTTAGTCATAGGTTGGTTATCCATTCAATTATAGAGATTTTCTATGTTTTGACAAAATATGTTCAAAGTCGTCTGCTGCAGATTTGTTGTATGAGGGAAAGGGTTAAATTATCATACAAGGGGAAAATGGTTAAATACAAACATGTAAATTATGTCAGAGTATAGCTCACATGAGTACTTTGGCAGTGTTCTTTTAACTTTATGGCGACATGCACCAGTAAGTTACTTCCATGTTTTGATCAATCAAAAAAGGCTTGAAACTCATGGCAAAAGGATCTGCTAAAATAATCTTGAAATAAAACAAGCAGTTTCACAGGAGAATAAATTTAAAGTATTGAAATTGAACCCTCTTCTGATGCAGTCTCATACAGTCATGTTTTGGAAGCAATCAATATGACAGACTGAATTTTGTAGAGGGTCACCTAAGGAGCATTTCGGCCAAATTATTATGATACCAGAATATTTTTATCTGGCTTGCTGCTGTGTAATTCAACCAATCACTATTGTTTGAACAATTTTAGTTATCTAAGGAACAGTTCTGCCACATTATACTGCCTGAGTCTATACAGAGTATTGAGGGCTTGGTGTGAAACGGTTGTAACTATTGTAAAACCTATTTTGAAATCCCTGGTTTAGGGGCAATTTTGACCCCTTTGTAAACAATGCAAATTTCCATTGTTTACCAAGAAAAATGATTTCACGTTTATAAAGACTTTATGGCGAGGTGATTAATCTTGGTAAAAAAATATCAATTTTAGTTACAACCGTTTCACACCAAGCCCTCGGTATGTACTGTTTGGTAATAAATCAAAGAAACATCTGACAACATGAAGTATGGTTTTTTAAGTATGGATGTGTAAGTATGGATGTATAAGTATGGATGTGTAAGTATGAATGTGTAAGTATGGATGTGTAAGTATGAATGTGTGAGTATGGATGTGTAAGTATGGATGTGTAAGTATGGATATGTAAGTATGGATGTGTAAGTATGGAAGTGTAAGTATGGATGTGTAAGTATGGATGTGTAAGTATGGATGGTATGGATGTGTAAGTATGGATGTGTAAGTATGGAAGTGTAAGTATGGATGTGTAAGTATGGATGTGTAAGTATGGATGTGTAAGTATGGATGTGTAAGTATGGAAGTGTAAGTATGGATGTGTAAGTATGGAAGTGTAAGTATGGATGTGTAAGTATGAATGTGTAAGTATGGATGTGTAAGTATGTATGTGTAAGTAGGGATGTGTAAGTATGGAAGTGTAAGTATGGATGTGTAAGTATGAAAGTGTAAGTATGGAAGTGTAAGTATGAATGTGTAAGTATGGATGTGTAAGTATGAATGTGTAAATATGGAAGTGTAAGTATGGATGGATGTGTAAGTATGGATGGATGAGTAAGTATGGATGTGTAAGTATGGATGTGTAAGTATAGATGTGTAAGGGTTAGTATTATAGGTTATTGACCCTGTACTGTGAAATCATCGTTGGACCGAGTTCTTTGGTTGACGTTGCCGAGCTTGCGAGGCTACGTTCGCCAAAGATCGAGGTCCAACGATGATTTCACAGTACAGGGTCAATAACCTTTTTATTGCATACTTTCATATTGTAAACTATTTGCTTTACGTTGTGGAGGTTATTTTTATTATCTAGAATTGATAAATCTGCTTCCGAATTAAAAACAAACTGTTTGTTTATATAAGTAGTAATTTTTGTGCAAATGCCGTTTGAATTATAACGGTGACGTAATTTTTTTTAATGACGTCATGCACGTGCATAACCAACATTTTAGACGCGCGTTTTAGACTGTTTTCATGTCAAAAACGTACTGTTAGCATGAGACAGTAAGAAATTGTCCATGATCAATATATGAGAATTTAACATTACAAAGTCCCGTGAGGTTTAACAATGATATTTAGTTCAGCTATGTTTGTTTACATAACAAAAGTAGTCCCTAGCATGTTAATTATGCAGAATTTTCGCACGTCCTTATCTACGGTCATGATCACTCCTTGACAGCGGTCATGATCGAAAAATCATGACCACTTTCTTCAATGCAAAGTGAACGGGACAATATCAAAGTATGCAATAAGTATGGATGTGTAAGTATGGATGTGTAAGTATGGAAGTGTAAGTATGGATGTGTAAGTATGGATGTGTAGATAATGGTTAAATTCTTCGAGCAGGGCACATATGATGGTTGGAATATAAGATGTTTAAACATTTTCTAAATGCAGACGCATCTGAGGCAAAACTTTTTACCACAACAGATTTAACCCTTTCCCTCATACCACAATTCTGCAGCAGATGACTTTAAACATATTTTATCAAAAAAAAAGAAAATCTCTATAATTGAATGGATAACCAATGACTAAAAGTGTGACAGAAGGAGAAATTGCTCGTTTTGAGGAATTTCTTCTTTTGTCACTATGTTTTCAAAAAGCCGTCTGCTGCAGAGGCGGTAGAAAGCATCTATATGTTCAATAATTATACTTTCACCTATTATAGAGATTTTCCTTATTTCTGCCAAGATATTTTCATGAAAGTTGTCACATATTTGTTGGAAGTGGGTACGGGAAAAACTATCACAAATTCAGAAAGTGACAAAATTTTAAGCAAAGGATTTATTGATTTGAGCTCAATGCTGTTTTCACCAAATTGTCATGGCGACCAGCTTATGTAACCATGAGGTTCCTCACTTTCATGCACTAATACTTCACTGGCAACCGGCTGCTCGCATAGATTAAAATTTAGCCATATGGTTGAAAACAAATGACTTGACAATCATAAGAAAGAATAATTGGCCGCGCCTGGTTCTAACTAATGACCTCTAGATTGATAGCCTTCCTCGTCATTACCAACGGACGGGTTCGATCCCCTGTCTCAGCACTACGGTCATGGTGGAGTGCCCTTGGGTAAGGCACATTTTCTAGCCTAGTACTGGTTTGTTTACCCAGGGATCATGAATAAGTGAACTGTCGCCGTGATATAACTGAAATAATGTTGAAAGCGGCGCAAAACCCCAATAAAACAAACATTACCAACGGAGCTATCTCACCTTGTCTATCTAATTTGATCAATGGCAAGGGGTTAACAAGTTGCAAACATAAATTTTAACAAAATGAATGATAGTCTATGTCAGATATAACGTGTTGACAGACAGCTGGCAAAGACCCCAACATCATGGACATCTTGTTTGACAATTTAACCCTCTGCCTGAAACAAATGACTTTTGACATCTCTGTAGATGACGATTCTTTATAAAAGATGACGGAAATGAGATTTGTTTCTTCAAAATAAGAAATTCCTCTTCTTTACCGAATGTTTTCAACTCTGTAGTGTATGTAAATCATATTAAGCGTTTTCCATTTAATACCTTTTACCTCAAACATCAACACAGCAGACTACTTCAAACATTTCATATACAAATAACAGTGAACCCTTTCCCACTTGCAGAACGAATAACAGTGAACCCTTTCCCACATGCAGAACAAATAACAGTGAACCCTTTCCCACATGCAGAACAAATAACAGTGAACCCTTTCCCACATGCAGAACAAATAACAGTGAACCCTTTCCCATTTGCAGAACAATAACAGTGAACCCTTTCCCACTTCCAGAACAAATAACAGTGAACCCTTTCCCACTTGCAGAACAAATAACAGTGAACCCTTTCCCACTTGCAGAACGAATAACAGTGAACCCCTTTCCCACTTGCAGAACGAATAACAGTGAAACCCTTTCCCACTTGCAGAACAAATAACAGTGAACCCTTTCCCACTTGCAGAACGAATAACAGTGAACCCTTTCCCACTTGCAGAACGAATAACAGTGAACCCTTTTCCACTTGCAGAACAAATAACAGTGAACCCTTTCCCACTTGCAGAACGAATAACAGTGAACCCTTTCCCACTTACAGAACGAATAACAGTGAACCCTTTCCCACTTGCAGAACAAATAACAGTGAACCCTTTCCCACTTGCAGAACAAATAACAGTGAACCCTTTCCCACTTGCAGAACAAATAACAGTGAACCCTTTCCCACTTGCAGAACAAATAACAGTGAACCCTTTCCCACTTGCAGAACAAATAACAGTGAACCCTTTCCCACTTGCAGAACAAATAACAGTGAACCCTTTCCCACTTGCAGAACGAATAACAGTGAACCCTTTCCCACTTACAGAACGAATAACAGTGAACCCTTTCCCACTTGCAGAACAAATAACAGTGAACCCTTTCCCACTTGCAGAACGAATAACAGTGAACCCTTTCCCACTTGCAGAACGAATAACAGTGAACCCTTTTCCACTTGCAGAACGAATAACAGTGAACCCTTTCACACTTGCAGAACGAATAACAGTGAACCCTTTCCCACTTACAGAACGAATAACAGTGAACCCTTTCCCACTTGCAGAACGAATAACAGTGAACCCTTTCCCACATGCAGAACAAATAACAGTGAACCCTTTACCACTTTCAGATGCATTTTGAAGACATAAAATCAATATGAATAAGAGAGAAATTGCTCATTCTTCCTTTACCACAATGTTTTCAAGTCTTTTCATATTTCATTTCTTATTTTTACCTCCATGATTTGCCTTCTTGTCTGCTGCAGATAAGTTATATGTGGGACAGGGTTTAACCCTAGGGGTGACTATTGAGCCCAAAAATCACTATTGCGATAGTATTGATTTTCAGAAAGTACCATTGCAATAGTTAAACTATTGCACAACTAATATTGTGATGCATTGCAATACTATTGCTCTTATTGAACTTAAAAAATAAGTATTCTGAAGTCTAATTACAAGGAATAAAAGTATCAAAAAGAGCATTTTATTGTTTATCTTTTATTTAAAAACTTAAAAAGAAACCCTTCGCTCTCAAAAAGAACTTAATCTTCCAGCTTACACATAAATAAGAACATTTATCACTTTTCAGGCAACAAAATTTGTTCACAGACAAGTAACATGGTCTTTTCTCTAAGAAATAAAAGCATATCTGCATATTTAGATTCAATGTACTACATGAACCAATACTATCGATAGTTCCAACCACTATTGCGATAGTTATTGATCTTCAGTTTTACAATTGATGCATTACTATTGCCCTTGTCACTATTGCAATATATCGATAGTTTGAACTATCGCTACAGCCCTATTTAACCCTAACAACTAGTTAATACAACCTAAATGATGAGTTATCTATGAACGATGACAGAATTAAGACAGATTTTTTATCTACAAATCAGTCGTTTCATTCCAAACTGGCCTAACTCCATGGTATTACAATAGAGTTACCCCTGTATAGAACTAATCCAGTGTATAGGCAAACACAGGTATATATACCATTATTGACAATCACAAATAGAACTCTGTCATTCAATTATCCCTGTCCCCGCATACAACAAATCTGTAGCAGACGACTGAATATTTAAATATTTGAATATATCAAGGCCAACAATATGGGGATTCTCTATAATTGAATTTGTTATTGTTTAACATATAGTTAAAAACATTATGACAAAAGGAGAAATTTCTCATTATGATTTAAAATTTCTCCATTCGTCACACTGTTTTTGAGTTGCCAGGTTTACAAGTTGAGTTCAATACCGAACAGACAAGATGATTCATAAATAGTTATTGACAAAAACAAATCTTAGGACAGTTTTAAGATATACATTTACATGTATATCAGCCTGAATACTAAATTAACACAGTCCCATGCTGCCTGCAAATAACAAATAACTATCACTAAAAGTGATGTCTTAACCCTTTCCCTCATACGACAATTCTGCAGCAGACGACTTTGAAATGATCTTGGCAAAGGTATATACATGTATGTTCTCTTTTAACCCTTTCCCTCATACAACATTTCTGCAGCAGACGACTTTGAACATATTTTATCAAAAAATAGAAATTCTCTATAATTGAATGGATAACCTAAAAGTGGAAAACATTGTGGCAAAAGGAGAAATTGCTCGTTTTGAGCAATTTCCTCTTTTGTCACTATGTTTTCAAAAAGCCATCTGCTGCAGAGGCGTCAGAAAGCGTCTATATGAGGGAAAGGGTTAACAGTCAACACAAATATGTCACATTCAAGGTATATTTAACCCTTTCCCACATGCAAACATATTTTGTTTGAAAACATTGTGGCAAAAGAAGAAATAGCTCATAATATATAAGCAACTGCTCTTTTTATAACACTCACTCACTCATACAGTATTTTAAATATTTTCCTACTTAAAGACGCATTTTGAGACTTCTGCAGTAGACGCCTTTTGAAAACATTAATGTTTTAAACTCTTTACAATAATTACACTTTTCCTCGATGTTTTTAGAGTCATCTGCTGCAGATGAATTGTATGAGGGAAAGGATACCCTGCTGCAGACGACGACGATGACGGCAATAGTATCACAATACCCTGATGCAGACGACAACGATGACACCAATAGTATCACAATACCCTGACACAGACGACGACGATGACACCAATAGTATCACAATACCCTGATGCAGATGACGACGACGATGACACCAATAGTACCACAATACCCTGACACAGACGACGACGATGACACCAATAGTATCACAATACCCTGATGAAGACGACAACGACGATGACACCAATAATATCACAATACCCTGATGCAGACGACGAAGATGACACCAATAGTATCACAATACCCTGATGCAGACGACGACGATGACACCAATAGTATCACAATACCCTGATGCAGACGACGACGATGACACCAATAGTATCACAATACCCTGATGCAGACGACGACGATGACACCAATAGTATCACAATACACTGACACAGACGACGACGATGACACCAATAGTATCACAATACCCTGATGCAGACGACGACGATGACACCAATAGTATCACAATACCCTGATGCAGACGATGACGATGACACCACTAGTATCACAATACCCTGATGCAGACGACGACGGTGACAACGAAGGTATCACAATACCCTGACACAGACGACAAGGGTAACGCCAATAGTATCACAATACCCTGACGCGGACGATGACTATGACACAGAAGGTATCACAATACCCAGACACAGACAATGACGCAAAGGGTATCACAATACCCTGACACGGACGATGACTATGACACAGAAGGTATCACAATACCCTGACATGGATGATGACGATCACACCTAAGGTATCACAATACCCTGACACAGACGATGATGATCACACCTAAGGTATCACAATACCCAGACACAGACAATGACGCCAAGGGTATCCCAATACTCTGTCTTCAGACAATGAGACGCCAAGGGTATTACAATACTCTGACACAGACAATGAGGCACCAAGGGTATAACAATACTCTGACACAGACAATGAGACACCAAGGGTATTACAATACTCTGACACAGACAATGAGGCACCAAGGGTATTACAATACTCTGACACAGACAATGAGACACCAAGGGTATAACAATACTCTGACACAGACAATGAGACGCCAAGGGTATTACAATACTCTGACACAGACAATGAGGCACCAAGGGTATTACAATACTCTGACACAGACAATGAGACGCCAAGGGTATTACAATACTCTGACACAGACAATGAGGCACCAAGGGTATTACAATACTCTGACTTCAGACAATGAGACGCCAAGGGTATTACAATACTCTGACACAGACAATGAGGCACCAAGGGTATTACAATACTCTGACACAGACAATGAGGCACCAAGGGTATTACAATACTCTGACACAGACAATGAGGCACCAAGGGTATTACAATACTCTGACTTCAGACAATGAGACGCCAAGGGTATTACAATACTCTGACACAGACAATGAGGCACCAAGGGTATTACAATACTCTGACACAGACAATGAGGCACCAAGGGTATTACAATACTCTGACACAGACAATGAGGCACCAAGGGTATTACAATACTCTGACACAGACAATGAGACACCAAGGGTATTACAATACTCTGACACAGACAATGAGGCACCAAGGGTATTACAATACTCTGACACAGACAATGAGGCACCAAGGGTATTACAATACTCTGACACAGACAATGAGGCACCAAGGGTATTACAATACTCTGACACAGACAATGAGGCACCAAGGGTATTACAATACTCTGACTTCAGACAATGAGACGCCAAGGGTATTACAATACTCTGACACAGACAATGAGGCACCAAGGGTATTACAATACTCTGACACAGACAATGAGGCACCAAGGGTATTACAATACTCTGACTTCAGACAATGAGACACCAAGGGTATTACAATACTCTGACTTCAGACAATGAGACACCAAGGGTATTACAATACTCTGACACAGACAATGAGGCACCAAGGGTATTACAATACTCTGACACAGACAATGAGACACCAAGGGTATTACAATACTCTGACACAGACAATGAGGCACCAAGGGTATTACAATACTCTGACACAGACAATGAGACACCAAGGGTATTACAATACTCTGACACAGACAATGAGGCACCAAGGGTATTACAATACTCTGACACAGACAATGAGGCACCAAGGGTATTACAATACTCTGACACAGACAATGAGACACCAAGGGTATTACAATACTCTGACACAGACAATGAGACGCCAAGGGTATTACAATACTCTGACACAGACAATGAGGCACCAAGGGTATTACAATACACTGACTTACAGACAATGAGACGCCAAGGGTATTACAATACTCTGACACAGACAATGAGACACCAAGGGTATTACAATACTCTGACACAGACAATGAGACGCCAAGGGTATTACAATACTCTGACACAGACAATGAGACACCAAGGGTATTACAATACACTGACTTACAGACAATGAGACGCCAAGGGTATTACAATACTCTGACACAGACAATGAGACACCAAGGGTATTACAATACTCTGACACAGACAATGAGACGCCAAGGGTATTACAATACTCTGACACAGACAATGAGACACCAAGGGTATTACAATACTCTGACACAGACAATGAGACGCCAAGGGTATTACAATACTCTGACACAGACAATGAGGCACCAAGGGTATTACAATACTCTGACACAGACAATGAGACACCAAGGGTATTACAATACTCTGACACAGACAATGAGACACCAAGGGTATTACAATACTCTGACACAGACAATGAGGCACCAAGGGTATTACAATACTCTGACACAGACAATGAGACACCAAGGGTATTACAATACTCTGACACAGACAATGAGACGCCAAGGGTATTACAATACTCTGACACAGACAATGAGGCACCAAGGGTATTACAATACTCTGACACAGACAATGAGACACCAAGGGTATTACAATACTCTGACACAGACAATGAGACACCAAGGGTATTACAATACTCTGACACAGACAATGAGGCACCAAGGGTATTACAATACTCTGACACAGACAATGAGACACCAAGGGTATTACAATACTCTGACACAGACAATGAGGCACCAAGGGTATTACAATACTCTGACACAGACAATGAGACACCAAGGGTATTACAATACTCTGACACAGACAATGAGACGCCAAGGGTATTACAATACTCTGACACAGACAATGAGGCACCAAGGGTATTACAATACTCTGACACAGACAATGAGACACCAAGGGTATTACAATACTCTGACACAGACAATGAGGCACCAAGGGTATTACAATACTCTGACACAGACAATGAGGCACCAAGGGTATAACAATACTCTGACACAGACAATGAGGCACCAAGGGTATAACAATACTCTGACACAGACAATGAGGCACCAAGGGTATTACAATACTCTGACACAGACAATGAGACACCAAGGGTATTACAATACTCTGACACAGACAATGAGGCACCAAGGGTATTACAATACTCTGACACAGACAATGAGGCACCAAGGGTATTACAATACTCTGACTTCAGACAATGAGACACCAAGGGTATTACAATACTCTGACACAGACAATGAGACGCCAAGGGTATTACAATACTCTGACACAGACAATGAGGCACCAAGGGTATTACAATACTCTGACACAGACAATGAGACGCCAAGGGTATTACAATACTCTGACACAGACAATGAGGCACCAAGGGTATTACAATACTCTGACTTCAGACAATGAGACGCCAAGGGTATTACAATACTCTGACACAGACAATGAGGCACCAAGGGTATTACAATACTCTGACACAGACAATGAGGCACCAAGGGTATTACAATACTCTGACACAGACAATGAGACACCAAGGGTATTACAATACTCTGACACAGACAATGAGGCACCAAGGGTATTACAATACTCTGACACAGACAATGAGACACCAAGGGTATTACAATACTCTGACACAGACAATGAGGCACCAAGGGTATTACAATACTCTGACACAGACAATGAGGCACCAAGGGTATTACAATACTCTGACACAGACAATGAGGCACCAAGGGTATTACAATACTCTGACACAGACAATGAGACACCAAGGGTATTACAATACTCTGACACAGACAATGAGGCACCAAGGGTATTACAATACTCTGACACAGACAATGAGACACCAAGGGTATTACAATACTCTGACACAGACAATGAGGCACCAAGGGTATTACAATACTCTGACACAGACAATGAGGCACCAAGGGTATTACAATACTCTGACTTCAGACAATGAGACACCAAGGGTATTACAATACTCTGACACAGACAATGAGACGCCAAGGGTATTACAATACTCTGACACAGACAATGAGGCACCAAGGGTATTACAATACTCTGACACAGACAATGAGACGCCAAGGGTATTACAATACTCTGACACAGACAATGAGACACCAAGGGTATTACAATACTCTGACACAGACAATGAGGCACCAAGGGTATTACAATACTCTGACACAGACAATGAGGCACCAAGGGTATTACAATACTCTGACACAGACAATGAGACACCAAGGGTATTACAATACTCTGACACAGACAATGAGGCACCAAGGGTATTACAATACTCTGACACAGACAATGAGGCACCAAGGGTATTACAATACTCTGACACAGACAATGAGGCACCAAGGGTATTACAATACTCTGACACAGACAATGAGACGCCAAGGGTATTACAATACTCTGACACAGACAATGAGGCACCAAGGGTATTACAATACTCTGACACAGACAATGAGGCACCAAGGGTATTACAATACTCTGACACAGACAATGAGGCACCAAGGGTATTACAATACTCTGACACAGACAATGAGACACCAAGGGTATTACAATACTCTGACACAGACAATGAGGCACCAAGGGTATTACAATACTCTGACACAGACAATGAGACACCAAGGGTATTACAATACTCTGACACAGACAATGAGGCACCAAGGGTATTACAATACTCTGACACAGACAATGAGGCACCAAGGGTATTACAATACTCTGACTTCAGACAATGAGACACCAAGGGTATTACAATACTCTGACACAGACAATGAGACGCCAAGGGTATTACAATACTCTGACACAGACAATGAGGCGCCAAGGGTATTACAATACTCTGACACAGACAATGAGGCACCAAGGGTATTACAATACTCTGACACAGACAATGAGGCACCAAGGGTATTACAATACTCTGACACAGACAATGATGCACCAAGGGTATTACAATACTCTGACACAGACAATGAGACACCAAGGGTATTACAATACTCTGACACAGACAATGAGGCACCAAGGGTATTACAATACTCTGACACAGACAATGAGACACCAAGGGTATTACAATACTCTGACACAGACAATGAGACACCAAGGGTATTACAATACTCTGACACAGACAATGAGACACCAAGGGTATTACAATACTCTGACACAGACAATGAGACACCAAGGGTATTACAATACTCTGACACAGACAATGAGGCACCAAGGGTATTACAATACTCTGACACAGACAATGAGACACCAAGGGTATTACAATACTCTGACACAGACAATGAGACACCAAGGGTATTACAATACTCTGACACAGACAATGAGACGCCAAGCGTATTACAATACTCTGACACAGACAATGAGACACCAAGGGTATTACAATACTCTGACACAGACAATGAGACACCAAGGGTATTACAATACTCTGACACAGACAATGAGACACCAAGGGTATTACAATACTCTGACTTACAGACAATGAGGCACCAAGGGTATTACAATACACTGACTTACAGACAATGAGACGCCAAGGGTATTACAATACTCTGACACAGACAATGAGGCACCAAGGGTATTACAATACTCTGACACAGACAATGAGACGCCAAGGGTATTACAATACTCTGACACAGACAATGAGACACCAAGGGTATTACAATACTCTGACTTACAGACAATGAGACGCCAAGGGTATTACAATACTCTGACACAGACAATGAGGCACCAAGGGTATTACAATACTCTGACACAGACAATGAGACGCCAAGGGTATTACAATACTCTGACACAGACAATGAGACGCCAAGGGTATTACAATACCCTGACACAGACAATGAGACGCCAAGGGTATTACAATACTCTGACACAGACAATGAGGCACCAAGGGTATTACAATACTCTGACACAGACAATGAGACACCAAGGGTATTACAATACTCTGACACAGACAATGAGACACCAAGGGTATTACAATACTCTGACACAGACAATGAGACGCCAAGGGTATTACAATACTCTGACACAGACAATAAGACACCAAGGGTATTACAATACTCTGACACAGACAATGAGACACCAAGGGTATTACAATACTCTGACACAGACAATAAGACACCAAGGGTATTACAATACTCTGACACAGACAATGAGACACCAAGGGTATTACAATACTCTGACACAGACAATGAGACGCCAAGGGTATTACAATACTCTGACACAGACAATGAGACACCAAGGGTATTACAATACTCTGACACAGACAATGAGACACCAAGGGTATTACAATACTCTGACACAGACAATGAGACGCCAAGGGTATTACAATACTCTGACACAGACAATGCGACACCAAGGGTATTACAATACTCTGACACAGACAATGAGATGCCAAGGGTATTACAATACTCTGACTTACAGACAATGAGACGCCAAGGGTATAACAATACTCTGACACAGACAATGAGACACCAAGGGTATAACAATACCCTGACACAGACAATGAGACACCAAGGGTATTACAATACTCTGACACAGACAATGAGATGCCAAGGGTATTACAATACTCTGACACAGACAATGAGATGCCAAGGGTATTACAATACTCTGACACAGACAATGAGATGCCAAGGGTATTACAATACTCTGACACAGACAATGAGACACCAAGGGTATTACAATACTCTGACACAGACAATGAGACACCAAGGGTATTACAATACTCTGACACAGACAATGAGACGCCAAGGGTATTACAATACTCTGACACAGACAATGAGATGCCAAGGGTATTACAATACTCTGACACAGACAATGAGACACCAAGTGTATTACAATACTCTGACACAGACAATGAGACACCAAGGGTATTACAATACCCTGACTTACAGACAAGCTTAATATATCTATAGGTGCTACCTATTTACGAAAAAAACGCAAGATAATTATAAACAAAAATTAAAGAACATACTTTGGCCATACAAAAAGGATTTATAAGTAATTGACTAGACAATAATAATGTTAATGTCATGTTTCTTGCATTATCAAAACATATTTGGAATTCGTATTGCTGTCGTCTATTATTACGAACAGAAAATAAAAAAGTAAAAACTTTCAGAAAATCAAGGAATACATTTATAATGAACGAGGTTAAAACATGAGGGCCAAGATGATCCTTAATCGATCACCTGCATTATGGTAAAGAAGCAAATAGATCAGCCCTTTTCTGATGCCATCTGGCGACTACCTTTTTCAACCAGTCAATATGACTGGAACAAATTATGTAAGGGGTCACATTTCTGCTAAACCCTTTCCCTATTAGAGACAGTTTCTGAGGCCTATGCAACAGACGATTTAGGAAAAGATTGTCACAAAAAGAACAATTGCTCCTTATGAGAAAGTTATCCTTTTGCCACAATGTTTGATAAATAATTATACTTTGAATGAGTGTGGCAATAGCTCATGTATAGGAATTTGGGGTCTTTCATGTTGATACCACTTTTTTTGCGGGAAACGACGTCGCTCCATTGACGTTACGCCAAGATGAAGTGTAACGGAAATGACGTCACGTCCTTCTTTGGCAACGATACAGTCAAAATTTAGGTTCGGGCGTAGAAGGCTAATGCTGTCGGTTTTTACGAACGGGAAAACATATTTATGTCATTATGTTTTACCTCTTCGTACAAATGTTTATTTCCACATAACACAGCATTTTAATGATCTTAAATATCTATTTAAAAAAAAAATGATTAAAAAGACGACAATAATTTTCAATCCGTGTTTTCCCGCTCATTTTATACATACCCAAAATACCGATTTTAAAAAAAATGATTAAAAAGACGACAATAATTTTCAATCCGTGTTTTTCTGCTCATTTGATACATACCCAAAATACCGATTTAAAAATATGATTAAAAAGACGACAATAATTTTCAATCCGTGTTTTTCCGCTCATTTTATACATACCCAAAATACCGATTTTAAAAAAAATGATTAAAAAGACGACAATAATTTTCAATCCGTGTTTTTCTGCTCATTTTATACATACCCAAAATACCGATTTAAAAAAATGATTAAAAAGACGACAATAATTTTCAATCTGTGTTTTACGTCTGCCTTTTATACATATCCAAAATGGCGGCCCCCATGGATTTTCCCAGTTTCATTTCAGAAAGCTTCATGGGTTATTGAAAAAAAAAAAAAAAAAAAAAAAATCTCACACCTGTTAACTATAAGCGAAAAAACCCATTCATGGGGTTTTTTCGTATTAATCCTTATGATGTAAAAGAGAATTTCATTTTTTCAAAATTTAAACTAAGTCAGGTTAAACGAAGTCAGGTTAAACAAAGTCTGGTTAAACAAATTCAGGTTAAACGAAGTCAGGTTAAATGAATTCTGTTTAAACAAAGTCAGGTTAAGCAAAATCAAATATGTCAGCTTACCAGAGAAGTGGATTTTGTCAACAAACACTTTCAGGTGTAAAACTCCTGGATTAAACAACTCCCAAACTTCACACCTGTAAACTGTCTCAATGAAACTGGTCAATCATGTTTGCTGGACATTGTACATTTAACCCTTTTTCACTTACAGATGCATTTTGAAACAATTGTAGCAAACAACTTTTGAAAATAATAGAGGCAAGAGAAGAAATTGCTCATAATGATGCATGATTTTTTTTAAATCTATTCAATTAATATATTTTCATTTATGGAATTTGACCACATTTCTTTTTTGTCCTAGAACTTCAAAATGACACTTTCTACTTTTCCAGATATTGTAAATTTCCCTTAAGATGTTTTCGAGATATTTTAGAAATCTCTTTTTTCTATCTTGAGGGACATTTGCTCTGAAAACACCTAACAAACAAATGTTATTTTTACAAAAATGTGTAGTACTATTAGTTGCAGGGTTGAAAACGTAGCAAAAGGAACAATTACTCGATAAGAGTATTTTTAGTATTCCTACAAGGTTTAAACCGTCCTCTATATGAGGGAAAGTGCAGTTATCCATTCATGCTTGGATTCTCATTCCAATATTGTGTTACAGCAGTCCTCAATTGTCCTGAGTGACTGACCAAACAATGACCGATGAATACCTTTAGAAACTCCTTGATCCATGGTTGGGTAGGTGGAGTATATAATGGTGATTAATTGGGTCCATTGACGGACGCTTAGAGACGCTCTCTGACGCCTCTGCAGCAGACAGCTTTTTGAAAAAAAAAGCGACAAAAGAAAAAATTGCTTAAAACGAGCAATTCTCCTTTTGCCATAATGTTTTCCACTTTTAGGCATAGGTTATCCATTCAATTAAATAGATTTTCTATTTTTTTGACAAAATATGTTCAAAGTCGTCTGCTGCAGAATTGTCGTATGAGGGTGAGGGTTAAAAAGAGTCGTACAGAGAGGTTTTATCTAAAGATGCTCACTACATTGTGTGCATGGTGTTTGACTTCACTTTCAACTAGTATTCATTTATAACCCTCCCAGGTCAGATTTATCAATTTCAACACTACTTCTGTTGCATGTGGATTACAACAATTCTGCAGCAGACGATTTTGAACATATTTTGTCAAAAAATCTCTATAATTGAATGGATAACCTATGACAAAAAGTGGAAAACATAATGGCAAAAGGAGAAACTGCTCGTTTTGAGCAATTTCTTCTTTTGTCACTATGTTTTCAAAAAGCTGTCTGCTACAGAATCATCAGTAAACGTCTATATGAGGGAAAGGGTTAACCCTTTAAAAACATATAATGATGTTAACCCCTCTGCAGCAGACGACTTTTGAAAATATAATGAACTAACTAAGTTTTCTCAACTCCTTCAATAATTATTCTTTCAATTATAGAGATCATGCTGACATCAAATGTGTTTGATATAAGTTGAAAGCTTGAATGTGTTTGATATAAGCTGAAAGCTTGAATGTGTTTATTAACCTAGCGCTTTCCCTCATATAGATGCTTTCTGACCCCTCTGCAGCAGATGGCTTTTTGAAAACATAGTGACAAAAAAAGAAATTCCTCAAAAACGAGCAATTTCTCTTTTTGCCACAATGTTTTCCTTTTTTAGTCATAGGTTATCCATTTAATTATAGAGATTTTCTATTTTTTAACAAAATATGTTCAATGTCGTCTGCTGCAGAATTTTCGTATGAGGGAAAGAGTTACTAATAATAACAAAACACATTTTCAATAGATACAATTACCCATCAAAAACGTTCATGTATAAAAAATAACACTGGTACAGACAACTTTTGATGTCTCTGTAGCAGACAAATTCTAGAAAATATTGTGAGAAATTGCTCAGTTGGGGCATCTTCTTTTAAATTTGGGCCAATTTAATGTACACCAAGCAGTGAACATGTATTTGGATGGCTTCCTCCTAAATGTTTGTAACTCAATCTTATTAGAAGATGATAAAAATGTACAAACCCACATTGGAATTTACACTGCAACAAAATTCTTGATAGTACTATTTCAGTACAATTTTGTGACATACCGACATAATAGTTTATGTAATTTACATGCTTTCTGAATGGTTTTCTAACAGTTTATGGCAAGTTATTTTGTAAATTAACCCTTTCCCGCATACAACAAATTTGCAGCTGAGTCCACTTTTAAAATATCTAGGCAAAAATAGGGAGAATATCTGTAAATAAAAGTTTAATTATTGAAGAGTTGGAAACATTAAATGTGGCAAAAGGTGAAATTGCTCATTATGATTTCAAAAGTCATCTGCTGCAGAGGTGTCAGAAAGCTTCCATATGTGCGAAAGGGTTAACTAAACATGTCATAAACATGATTTCAGTGTGTCCATGAACCATCATACACATGATTTCAGCGTGTACATGCCCTAGATTAACTATTACTAGTCATATGAACCATCATACACATGATTTCAGTGTCCATGAACCATCATACACATGATTTCAGTGTGTCCATGAACCATCATACACATGATTTCAGTGTCCATGAACCATCATACACATGATTTCAGTGTCCATGAACCATCATACACATGATTTCAGTGTGTACATGCCCTAGATTAACTATTACTAGTCATATGAACCATCATACACATGATTTCAGTGTGTCCATGAACCATCATACACATTATTTCAGTGTGTCCATGAACCATCATACACATTATTTCAGTGTGTCCATGAACCATCATACACATAATTTCAGCGTGTACATGCCCTAGATTAACTATTACTAGTCATATGAACCATCATACACATGATTTCAGTGTTCATGAACCATCATACACATGATTTCAGTGTGTCCATGAACCATCATACACATGATTTCAGTGTGTACATGCCCTAGATTAACTATTACTAGTCATATGAACCATCATACACATGATTTCAGTGTCCATGAACCATCATACACATGATTTCAGCGTGTACATGCCCTAGATTAACTATTACTAGTCATATGAACCATCATACACATGATTTCAGTGTCCATGAACCATCATACACATGATTTCAGTGTGTACATGCCCTAGATTAACTATTACTAGTCATATGAACCATCATACACATGATTTCAGTGTGTCCATGAACCACCATACACATGATTTCAGTGTGTCCATGAACCATCATACACATTATTTCAGTGTGTCCATGAACCATCATACACATGATTTCAGTGTGTCCATGAACCATCATACACATGATTTCAGTGTTCATGAACCATCATCCACATGATTTCAGTGTGTCCATGAACCATCATACACATGATTTCAGTGTTCATGAACCATCATACACATGCTTTCAGTGTGTACATGAACCATCATACACATGATTTCAGTGTGTACATGAACCATCATACACATGATTTCAGTGTGTCCATGAACCATCATACACATGATTTCAGTGTGTCCATGAACCATCATACACATGATTTCAGTGTGTCTATGAACCATCATACATATGATTTCAGTGTGTCTGTAGACAGTGTAGGTTCAGATCAGCCTGTCTAATCAGAATCTACTGAGTCAACAGAATCTTCTAAAAAGCTTGTGTAAGTAATATATGTCAACAGTGCAGAATCAGGCTGCATCACAGCAGTCAGCCTGGTAATGTTTGCAGTATGACTATAACATAAAACTGACAAAGCAACTCGATCGTAATTGTCATTCATTTTAAAATTTAGGTTGGTGAAATATTTCAGTACTTCCAAGCATCTAGCTGTTATCAAACAAACTGAAAGGATTTGAAACAAGAGGGCCATGATGGCTGTAGATCGCTCACCTGAGTAATGTATTGTGATTCCTCATGTTAATCACCATAACTCATTGTTTTTTATCAATCAACATAGCTTGAAGTAATCTTGTAGAGTGTCACCCAAGGAACAAAAACTACTTGGAAATTGGCCAAATACTTACAAAGAAGAAGATTTTTAAAGTTTTTATTATATCCATATAAGCATGCTTACCAACCTTTTCTCATCCTCAAGGGGCAGTTTCATGATCTCAAAGTGGGAGATGGGGTTTGAAGTGGGAGATTTTCCACACAATGAATTTAATATTAGAAATTTTCACAATAGAACGGAATTAAGATAACTATGCAGGAGACAATACTTTCAATATTTATAGGAAAAGAATAAAAAGACTCATTTTGAGAATGTTTTCTATTTAACAGAATATTTTCAACTCTATGTTAGCATTTAAGTATTATTTGGGCATGTTTTCAAATCCATGCATTGATATTAAAAAAACCTTTTAACTGAGGTTAACTAGAAAACTAAGCAAGTTGTCTGTTGTTTCAATGACTTTTCATATTGTATCCAAGAAAATTAACATCTGAACAACATTTTAATTAGACACACCAAATTATTTTTAAATCGGGCCAATTCTTTTTCGACAAAAAGATTTTTAAAGTCTTTATTGACACATATAAGGAAAACAAGCTCCGCCCCCCTGTTTGCCATTTTTTGCAATGGATCAGAATAATCTGAACAATCTTGATATGGAGGGTCACCCAAGGAACATTTGTGCCAAATTATTTTTAAATCGGGCCAGTACTCTTGGACAAGAAGATTTTTGAAGTTTTTACAATGCACATATAAGGAAAACAAGCTTCGCCCCCCTGGCGGCCATGTTTTTCATCAGATAGAAATAATTTGAACAATCTTGGTAGAGGGCCCCCCAAGGAACAGTTGTGCCAAATTATTTTTAAATCGGACCAGTAGTTTTGGACAAGAAGATTTTTGAAGTTTTTACAATGCACATATAAGGAAAACAAGCTTCGCCCCCCTGGCGGCCATGTTTTTCATCAGATAGAAATAATTTGAACAATCTTGGTAGAGGGCCCCCCAAGGAACAGTTGTGCCAAATTATTTTTAAATCGGACCAGTAGTTTTGGACAAGAAGATTTTTAAAATTTTGGCAATTTTCCCCTTTTCTGATGCCGCAGTATCCAAAGTTCCAGATTGAATTTAATTCTTTTAACAACTTTAAAAGAGGTCAACCTAAGGAACATTCCTGCTTAATTATTTCGAAAGCATTCCATTTGTTTAGGAGGAGAAGTCGTTTGTAGGAAAAAGTGAAAGGACACGGACGACGGACGAAGAGCGATCATGATAGCTCACCTCTCAGGTGAGCTAAACATGAGTGGAAAACCTTGCAGGGCATTCATGGGCTTCATTTGACCCTTACCCACATTTTGATGTATCTGCAGCAGACAATCTTTTAGAAACATTGCTTCTAAAGGAGAAATTGCTCACAATGTGCAAAATGTACCTTTTTGCCACCATGTTTCAACTCTTTTCAATAAATATGCTTTAATTTAAGCAAAATTTCCATATTTTTGTTTTGATGTTTTCAAAGTCGGCTGCTGTATATTTGTAGTAAATGAAATCTATTAAAGTTTTATTCTGTCATTCCCAGATGAACTAGAAATATCACTGAAGGTGATAAATACCCCCAAAACAGCACCTTGACTCAAAATATGGCTTCCGACTGACCAACAAAAGGGACATAAAATCTTTATGATATGCACATCTCCTCTTGGTATAGAAGCTTCATGTAAAATTTAATTGAATTCCACCATGTGGTTTGTAAGAAATAGGCCGGACAAAATATGGCTTCCGACTGACCAACACAGGGTTCGACATTAACGCACGACCGAACGACATTCACTAGTAGTTCATTGGTCCGGTCTAGCTACATTAGCATCTGGCAAGACCGACTGGTCGTGTTCTTATTCCATCAATATCTGCCCAAATTTGTTGTCAAACAAATCAAAGGATCCGATAGATTTACGGTCGAAAATATTGACTGCCGATTCTCTTCTCGAATGTCTTTTCGGACATTACAATATCGGCTGCTAAAGAAAACAATGTAAACATACCAGAAATTGTTCTAAACTATTGTCGTAATTTTTGGGATCCCAATTTAATCGTTAGCAGCCGATATTGAAATGTCTGAAAAGTTGCGATTTCTCTTTTAAAAATTAGTTGTAAAAACCAATTTCAATTAGTAATCTTGTTTTTTCTATGCATGTTTACGCAACATTAGTCTTATTTATAGTAAATTAAAGTGTTTGATTCAAGTATAAACACGAATGCTAGCTTTATATTTAGCCGATTGCTTTGGCATCTCAAATTTTACGACAATAGTTTAGACCAATTTCCGGTATGTTTACATTGTTTACCGTAGCAGCCGATCGTAAAATCATCATAATGTCAAATAAACTGTTTCAATTCTGATTTTCTTCCGATAAAAATGATGACAGCGGTAGTAACAATAAAGAAAAGGAAAGGAAAAGTCCAAGAAGCTGTAATGAGGATTACAACGCTCAGCGAGCCCTGGAACTCAGTTGGCATTGGGGACAGAGAGCCAGATGGCCAGACTTTTACAATTAACTCTACACATACTGTGTTCAAGACATGTGCATGTTTGTTATTTGTGGCACAATTACTTACTGTAATACAGCATATTACCCCTTTCCCACATACAACAAATCTGAAGCAGAGAAACTCTCCATAAATGCAAGTATAATTATTGTAAAGAATTGAAAACATTGCCATTGTGGCAAAATGAGAAATTGCTCATGATGAGCAATTTCTTCTTTTGCCACAATGTTTTCAAAAGTCGTCTGCTGCAGAGGTCACTGGTGACAGAAAGCGTCTGTATGTGGGTAAGGGTTAATATTTATTATTATATGATGTTCTAACTTCAGAAAAAAGTACTGTATCATTTGTGTTTTACTGTTAATTTGAATATCAATCCAAATATACACTACAAACTGAAGATTTACAAAATTAATCCTTTCTTGGTATATTGCATCATTGATAACATTCATTGGCTAGTCCAGTTGAGATAAGGTCAGGTCTAGTGCATTCCAAAACTTACTGGACCACTGGTCCAGTAACTAAAAAAGTTAATGTTGAACCTTGCCAACAACTTAATAAGTAAAAGGGCCATAACTCTGTAAAATAACATGCAATTGTAAGACCTTTAGGGTATGCACATCTCCTCTTGGTATAGAAGCTTCATGTAAAATTTTATAGAATTCCACCAAGTGGTTTGTAAGAAATAGGCCGGACAAAATATGACCAACAACTTAATAAGTAAAAGGGCCATAACTCTGTAAAATATCATGCAATTGTAACCCCTTTAGGATATGCACATCTCCTCTTGATATAGAAGCTTCATGTAAAATTTTATTAAATTTCACCAAGTGGTTTGTAAGAAATAGGCCGGACAAAATATGACCAACAACTTAATAAGTAAAAGGGCCATAACTCTGTAAAATATCATGCAATTGTAACCCCTTTAGGATATGCACATCTCCTCTTGGTATAGAAACTTCATGTAAAATTTTATTGACTTTGGTTTTTGGGGGTATAATTAGGAACCTAGAAAAGCAGGAAGATTACTAGATGAAAATAATGATAATATTGATAATTTGATACTTTTGTTGATAATATTTACAAGCTGTAACAACAAAATAATAACCACAGACAAACTTCCTTGTTAACTCTTTCCCACATTCAACTTTATAAATATCTCCTTCATTGTTTTCCCTATATATATAGAGGCATCAATTGACAGACCATTCAACCTTCAGTGATTTCCCCTATATAGAGATACCAATTGACAGACCATTCAACCTTCATTGTTTTCCCTATATAGAGGCATCAATCGACAGACCATTCAACCTTCAGTGATTTCCCCTATATAGAGATACCAATTGACAGACCATTCAACCTTCAGTGATATCCCCTATATAGAGATACCAATTGACAGACCATTCAACCTTCAGTGATTTCCCCTATATAGAGATACCAATTGACAGACCATTCAACCTTCAGTGATATCCCCTATATAGAGATACCAATTGACAGACCATTCAACCTTCAGTGATTTCCCCTATATAGAGGTACCAATTGACAGATCATTTAGGCATTCACAGTAACCAACAGCTTTTCACAATTTTCCGACTTAGTCAAACAGTCCATTCACAATCCTGGCCATCTAGCATAATCTTTTTTACCCTAATTTTCCTACAAAAGGTTAAACATACTTATCAAGTAAAGTTGAAAACATTGCAACAAATGGAGAAATTGATCCTTATAAGCAACAATGTTTTCAACTTTTAGTCATAGGTTATCCATTTAATTATGGAGATTTTCCATTTCTTGACAAAAAATGTTTAAAGTCGTCTGCTGCCGAATTGTCGTATGAGGGAAAGGGTTAAGATATTGATGAGTTCCAAGACTGGAGAGTGACAAAGTGAGATCAATGTAATCAATCGGACTTCAATTAGAGAGCTGTCAGCTCCCCTCATTATCTCCCCATTCTGTTGTCTTATCATATGTTCTGGAATTAGAACAGAAGCTCGATATTTATCCCTTTCTCATATACCGACAACTTTTGAAAAATGACACATAATGAGTAAGTTATCCTTTTTTTACTTTCATATATAGCGATATTTTTAAGTATATGTGTTCAAAGGTGTCTGCTGCAGATTGGTTGTATGTGGGAAAGGGTTAAATAGACTGGGGTGCTGTGATGAATTAAATAATGAATACAGACAACTTTTGAAAAATGGCACATAATGAGCAATTTATCCATTTTTTACTTTCATATATATAGCGATATTTTTACGTATATGTGTTCAAAGGTGTCCACCGCAGATTGGTTGTATGTGGGAAAGGGTTAAATAGACTGGGGTGCTGTGATGAATTAAATGCAAATTTATTGTACAAGATTTGAAATTTGTTTTATTTTCAACAATTTCCAATGCATTAAGCAGCCAACCCATTCCCACATATTTCAGCATGCAACAAATAGGTAGTGCTCAGCCAACTTTGAAAATATATCTAGGCAAAAATATGGATGATCTCTTAGATGAAACAATTGCCTTTGAATACAGTTTAAACCTTACAATGTTGAATTTTTAAAATGTACTTACCAAACTTAGCATTTGGAAGAGTCTATAATAGCCAATTCTAGGAATATCTAGTTAATTAACCCTTCCCCTCATATAGACGCTTTCTGACGCATCTGCAGCAGACAGCTTCTTGAAAACTTAGTGACAAAAGAAGAAATTGCTCAAAACGAGCAATTTCTCCTTTTCCACAATGTTTTCCACTTTTAGTCATAGGTTATCCATGGATTTTCTATGTTTTGACAAAATATGTTCAAAGTCGTCTGCTTCTGAATTGTCTTATGAGGGAAGGGTTAACAGTTCCAGATTTCTGCAATAGGTTCACTGCATGTAAATTTAAAAATAGGGTTACATGTTTTGTATATTTTTTCATCTTCTTGTATATAATTGTTTGACTATGTGTGCACATACGTGTATGCATGTGTGCAGATTCACATTCACAGGTATGATTGCTAAAGTCTGTGCGTTACTTAACCCTTTCCCTCATACAACAATTCTGCAGCAGACGACTTCTAACGTATTTTGTCAAAACATAGAAAATCTCCATAGTTGAATGGATAACCTAGCGTCTATATGAGGGAAAGGGTTAAGGGAATGTCTCTCTTGAACTCTTGTTGTTTCATTTCGAGGGAAAGGGTTAAACACGTTGAGTTGAATAGCAAACAGTTTAGAGCCTGGAAGTTACTATACTCACGCACAGGCTTCACAAAACTGGTTTCAGCGACGAAGGGGTAAAACATAGTGGCAAAATAAGAAATTGCTTATTATGAACAATTTCTCCTTTTACAACAATGTTTTCTTAAGTTATCAGATGAATCAAAATATGTCTGCATGTGGAAAACGGTAAAATTGTCTAATCTTAACACTTTCCCTCATACAACAATTCTGCAGCAGACGGCTTTGAACATATTTTGCCAAAAGATAGAAAATCTCTATAATTGAATGGATAACCTATGAATAAAAGTGAAAAACATTGTGGCAAAAGTAGAAATTGCTTGTTTTGAGCAATTTCTTCTTTTGTCACTATGTTTTCAAAAAGCTGTATGATGCAGAGGCATCAGAAAGCATCTATATGAGGGAAAGGGTTAAAGACTTTCGATGTTCTTTGATGTTTCTTTAATAGTTTTCTATTTAAAATAAAAATAACAATGTTTTTACAATGTTTTCCTCCCCTTTCTAGATATTATACGCATATTTTTATCATATACATCCTTATCGCCACAGGTTTCCAATTTAGAAAAAAATATCTCTTCAGCTGTTTCTCATTAAATCACATGAAATCTCCTAAGAGATTCCTTTTTAGTCTGACTTCATAACTGCGGTTCTTTATCACTTGCCTATCTATTTTAATAATATCATACTTTCTACTTCATTTAACCCTTTGTTGTGGTACTCACTGACACATTGCTTTTGAGAAATCACGAGATAGGGTTTTAAAAGCTCTATTGAGAATTTCAGAATAAGATTATATGCACCTTACTTAGAGTTTTTGATAGACAATTGTATATTATCAAGAATATTCTAATTCTAGCATTTACCTTTATATCTCATAGAGTCCAGTTTAAAATAAGCAGCAAATATATTGGATACATATTGCATTACATGTGCCAAGGGATTTAACATCCAAATATGCTTCAATAAAAAAGAGGGCCATATTATGGCCCTAGATAGCTCACCTGAATGATGCAAAACACATCAAGACAATTATTTTGACAAAGATGCAAAATGAAACCTCTAGAGTATTAACAATATTTTCCTTCATTTGGCCTAATGACCTAGTTTCTGACCCAATTTGACCCATATTCGAACTTGACCTAGATATCATACAGACAAACATTCTGACAAGCTGCTGAATAAAAAAATACGGCCTCCGGAGTGTTTACAATATTTTCCTTCAATTTGGCCTAGTGACATAGTTTTTGACCAGGAATAACCCATATTCGAACTTGAGCTACATATATCATCAAGACAAACATTCTGATAAAGTTTCAACATGCTCAAGTTCAAAATGCGGCCTCCAGAGTGTTAACAAGATTTTCCTTCAAATTGACCTAGTGACCTAGTTTTTTCTTGGATCAAACAAATTTGAAGGAATTATGGTGAGGACATTGAGAGGATGCTTTCTATGAAATTTCATTCATATCGACCCATTGGTTGCAGAGGAGATGTTGATGGATGCCGGACGACGGATGCCGGACGACGGATGCCGGACGAAAGGCGATCAGAATAACTCACCTTGAGCACTTCGTGATTAACCCTTTCCCTCATATAGACGCTTTTTGACGCCTCTGCAGCAGACAGCTTTTTGAAAACATAGTGACAAAATATGTTCAAAGTCGTCTGCTGCAGAATTGTCGTATGAGGGAAAGGCTTATAGGCATTTTAAACACTGCTGCAAAAACACAGACAATGATGCCAACAACAAATATCCTGTAACACAGTTCTAATAAATTAACCCTTTCCCACACATAACAAATCTGCAGAAGACGACTTTGAAAATAACTAGGCAAAAATCTGTACAAATGAAAGTATAATTTTTAATAGTGTTGAAAACATTGAAGTAAGTTTTTCAATTTGTCACAATTTTTTCAAAAGTCGCCTGTTGCATATATGTTAAGAGCTACGTCATACTTAATGGCGTGTTTTAATGGGAAGGGTTAAGATTTACGACATACATTAGGTACAATAATATTACATCTCCCACACATCTATAATTACCAGTTTGTATAAACCCAAATATTGCACATGTAACAGAACCCTATAACACAACCAGGGTAAAACCTTATTCACTTATCAACCCAACATCGTTATATTTAAAAAGGTAACTCAATGCTAGATTCAAAAGAGTGCATAACTTTAAATTGACAACATTTATGCTATTCTAGCATTAACTGTCTTACATAAATATACATAAAATGCATGCCTGAGTATGAAAATATTATAATTGAAACAACATAAAAACACTTCAACTCACCTTTTTTTTGTCCATTTTAACATATTGCTACGAAGGTACTGGAGCATGAAGTTTCAATACATCTTCACTCACAAAACTAGTACGAGAGACGAGAAGCGTCTTTGCAGAAAATCATCTCACAATAACACAATTATTTTCACTGTTTTTTAATGTTGTCTTACTACAATAGTACAGCTCTACAGAGTTGTAACAAATATCCGTCTCTGTATCCAAATAGAGGTTTTCGCATCACAACTAAAGTAACTTCACTTATACTTTATATATTGATAATTTGATTACATTCCCTGTAATGTTAAACCTGGTAAATGAACCATTTGCCTGATATTAGATTGTAACAGCGAATTCAAAGACGGTCTGCATCAGCGAAAGGGTTTTATTCTTCTATTTTAACCGTTTCCCTCAACCAAAAGTATTAATTGCTCATTATAATCAATTTCTCCTATTGTCACAATGTTTGAAACTCTATTTAACCCTTTCCCTCATATAAACGCTTTCGGACGCCTCTGCAGCAGACGGCTTTTTGGAAACATAGTGACAAAAGAAGAAATTGCACAAAACGTGCAATTTCTCCTTTTGCCACAATGTTTTCCACTTTTAGTCATAGGTTATGGAGATTTTCCATTTTTTGACAAAATACATTCAAAGTCGTCTGCTGCAGAATTGTCGTATGAGGGAAAGGGTTAACATGTAAACATATATTTATAGCTGCAGGTTTGTTGCAAGCAGGAAAGGGTGAAGGCTTTTACTATTGTATTTGGGTGGACCTAATATGATACTCAGGTGAAACAGATTTGTCCTTGTCCCTTACAGGCATTAAACGTTGAACTCTCCCAAATCGAAACAAAAACAACCCCAAAACATACAAGAGAGAAATAGTATTCACACGGAACAAAAAAACATTACAGCAACCATAACTTGCCATAACTTTTCCAATATTTTCAAATGTCGGCTGCTGCCGGAAAGAAAGGGGGATCACTCCGACAAGGGTTATAGATCCCAGGAGACAACTACAAACATATGCTGCTTGGTGCAAAAAACCCTGATCCCTAACACAGAGGTCCAGATAAGAAGGGGTATTCAGCTCCTTTTCCAACATTTTCTCGCTTATTATTAAAGCAAACCCATGTTGTGGGTACTCAAAAGAATCGTCTCACTGAGACAGTTATTTTGAGTACCCACAACATAGGTTTCGAGGGTCAAATAAGCATTTTTGAACATGCAAAACGCCCCTTATCTAGAGCTCTGCTAAAACACAATGTTGGTTGTTTTTACCTACAGACCCTTTATAACCCTGTCACATAGACAACTCGGAAAACATGGAAAAAGTAAAGTTTTAGAATAGAGTTGAAAACATCATTGTGAGCCATTTCTACTTTGGCTACAATGTTTTAACCCTTTCCCTCATATAAATGCTTTCTGACGCCTCTGCAGCAGACGGCTTTTTGAAAACATAGTGACAAAAGAAGAAATTGCTCAACATTGCCACAATGTTTTCCACTTTTAGTCATATAATTTTTTTATGAGGTTATCCATTTTCTATATTTTGACAAAATATGTTCAAAGTCGTCTGCTGCAGAATTGTCGTATGAGGGAAAGGGATAGACAACTCTGAAAACATGGAAAATCACTTTACACAAAAGTAAAGTTTTAGAATAGAGTTGAAAACATTGGGGGGAAAAGGAGAAAATGCTCATTGTCAGCCATTTCTACTTTGGCTACAATGTTTTTAAACAGTCGTCTGCTGCAGAGGCATCAGAAAGAATATGTTTGTGGGAAAGGAATAAGCACATTAAGCCCTTCCCTGAAACAGACTACATTTTGATCTGTGTGCAGCAGACAGCTTCTGAAAACACTTTCGGGGGGGAAAAAAGAAATTGCACTTAGAACAAGTAATTTCTCCTTTCCATATATTCTGTTCATGTGTCTTAATTAATTAACACTTTCAACCTCATGTAGACGTTTTCTGACGCCTCTGTAGCAGAAGGCTTTTTGAAAACATAGTGACAAAGTATGTTCAAAGTCGTCTACAGCAGAATTGTCGTATGATGGAAAGGGTTAAGCAGAAAGGAATGAAATTAATATTGAAAGTGTTATATTTGAGAAAAAAAAAGAACTGGCTTAATTTGAACCCTGTTAGGAATTTATCCATTTTCCACGATGTTATTATAAGATATTTACTGTAGGACATCGGGGATTGGGTAAATAATGATGTTATTATAACATATTTACTGTACTGACATCGGGCATTGAGTTTAAATAACTGATAGTAAATCAAAAGTTTGGCATAAAATATCACTGAAAGAGGATACATTTCTTCTAATTGATAGATTGACCTTAATTTCATTATCTAGTATGAAGCTATTAAATCTGTATGTTTAATCGTTTTTTATAAAAACCCTCAGGGAAAAGAGGCATGTGTTTATTAAACCCTTTACCAGATGTAAATTACTTTTGACCCCTTCAGCTAATTATAATCATTGCGGAGAATAGAGAAATTACAGTTTAATAACCCTTTCCCTCACATAGACGCTTTCTGACGCCTCTGCAGCAGACAGCTTTTTGAAAACATAGTGACAAAGGAAGAAATTGCTCAAAACGAGCAATTTCTCCATTTGTCACAATGTTTTCCACTTTTAGTCATAGGTTATCCATTCAATTATAGAGATTTTCCACTTTTAGTCATAGGTTATCAATTCAATTATAGAGATTTTCTATTTTTTGATAAAATTGTTTAAAGTCGGCTGCTGCAGAATTGTCGTATGAAGGAAAGGATTAAACCTGTGCCACCTTGGAAAAGCAATTCCACAGTTTTCGGTTCCCAATTACTAATTTTCTACATTAATGACCCTAATCAGCAATTAAAGAGTGAAGTAAATATTGTTTATTTCATCAGTGTGCTGCTGTCCAGTGTCAATACAAATCCCTGATCTACTCAGATCTCTAATCTAGGAAGAAAACAATTATTAGATCTAAGGTCCTATCCCCACTCTGATTCTCTTTAACCCTTTCCCTCATACGACAATTCTGCAGCAGACGACTTGGAACGTATGTTTGTCAAAACATAGAAAATCTCCATAATTGAATGGATAACCTATGACAAAAAGTGGAAAACATTGTGGCAAAAGGAGAAATTGCACGTTTTGTGCAATTTCTTCTTTTGTCACTATGTTTTCAAAAAGCTGTCTGCTGCAGAGGCGTCAGAAAGCGTCTGTATGAGGGAAAGGGTTAACTATTTACTTTATGTACAACATTTTTGAAAAAGGAGAAACTGCAATATTTTACAAATTTTCCTGTTGTCATAATGTTTTCAAAACCGTACTTCTGATTTTGAAGGTATATAAATTACAATTTTCATCATCAGATGTTTAAAAAGCAGCTAACTCTAAAATGATCCTCTGACTGATTATCTGAGTCACAATGAAATGGGCATTGATCATTGAACTTTCAAAATTCCTTTATTTTCCAGCAAAACCCTTTATTGTACTGTCTAATTGATTCAAATATTCACCTAATTCAGCAAAACCCTTTATTGTACTGTCTAATTGATTCAAATATTCACCTAATTCAGTAAAACACTTTATTGTACTGTCTAATTGATTCAAATATTCACCTAATTCAGTAAAACACTTTATTGTACTGTCTAAATGATTCAAATATTCACCTAATTCAGTAAAACCCTTTAATGTACTGTCTAAATGATTCAAATATTCACCTAATTCAGTAAAACCCTTTAATGTACTGTCTAATTGATTCAAATATTCACCTAATTCAGCAAAACCCTTTATTGTACTGTCTAATTGATTCAAATATTCACCTAATTCAGTTAAACCCTTTATTGTACTGTCTAATTGATTCAAATAATTATTCACTTAACAGTAAAACACTTTATTGTACTGTCTAAATGATTCAAATATTCACTTAATTCAGTTAAACCCTTTATTGTAATGTCTAATTGATTCAAATAATTATTCACCTATCAGTAAAACACTTTATTGTACTGTCTAAATGATTCAAATATTCACTTAATTCAGTTAAACCTTTCTGTTGTACAACAAACCTGCAGCAGACGACTTGAATAATATCTAAGCAAAAATACAGAAAATCACTAGATATCAAAGTGGAAAAGGATTAAAATGTTTTTTGGGGAGAATTGATATGATAGTATTGACCTGATATGATAGTACTGACCTGCTATGATAGTATTGACCTGCTATATGAAAGTATTGACCAGATATTATAGTATTGACCTGATATGATAGTATTGACCTGCTATGATATATAGTTTTGACCAGATATGAGTGTTGACCTGATATGAAAGTATTGACCGGATCTGATAGTATTGAACTGATATGATAGCATTGACCTGATATGATAGTATTGACAGGATATGATAATATTGACCTGATATGATAGTATTGACCGGATATGATAGCATTGACCTGAAATGATAGTGACTAGATATGATAGTATTGACCTGATATGAAAGTATTGACCGGATATGATAGTACTGACCTGATATGATAGTATTGACCGGATATGATAGTATTGAACTGATTGATATGATAGTATTGACCGGATATGATAGTATTGACCTCTGATATGATAGTATTGACCTCATATGTGATAGTATTGACCCGATATGATAGTATTGACCTGATATGATAGTATTGACCTGATATGATAGTATTGACTTGATATGATAGTATTCACCTGATATGATAGTATTGACCTCTGATATGATAGTATTGACCTGCTATGATAGTTTTTGACCTGCTATGATAGTATCAACCTGATATGATAGTATTGACCAGATATGATAGTATTGATTTGATATGATAGTATTGACCTGATACTATAGTATTGACTTGATATGATAGTATTCACCTGATATGATAGTATTGACCTCTGATATGATAGTATTGACCGGATATGATAGTATTTACTGGATATGATAGTATTGACCTGATATGATAGTATTGATTTGATATGATAGTATTGACCTGCTTTGATAGTATTGACCTGATATGATAGTATTGACCTGCTTTGATAGTATTGACCTGATATGATAGTTTTGACCTGATATGATAGTATTGACCTGATATGTTAGTATTGACCTGATATGATAGTATTGACTTGATATGATAGTATTGACTTGATATGATAGTATTGACTTGATATGATAGTATTGACCTGATATGATAGTATTAACCTGCTATGATAGTATTGACTTGATATGATAGTATTGACCTGATATGATAGTATTGACCTGATATGATAGTATTGACCAGATATGATAGTATTGACCTGCTATGATAGTATTGACCTGCTATGATAGTATTGACCTGCTATGATAGTATTGACCAGATATGATAGTATTGACCTGATATGATAGTATTGACCTGCTATGATAGTATTGACCTGCTATGATAGTATTGACCTGCTATGATAGTATTGACCAGATATGATAGTATTGACCTGATATGATAGTATTGACCGGATATGATAGTATTTACTGGATATGATAGTATTGACCTGATATGATAGTATTGATTTGATATGATAGTATTGACCTGCTTTGATAGTATTGACCTGATATGATAGTATTGATCTGCTTTGATAGTATTGACCTGATATGATAGTTTTGACCTGATATGATAGTATTGACCTGATATGTTAGTATTGACCTGATATGATAGCATTGACTTGATATGATAGTATTGACCTGATATGATAGTATTAACCTGCTATGATAGTATTGACTTGATATGAGAGTATTGACCTGATATGATAGTATTGACCTACTATGATAGTATTGACCAGATATGATAGTATTGACCTGATATGATAGTATTGACCTGCTATGATAGTATTGACCTGCTATGATAGTATTGACCTGCTATGATAGTATTGACCAGATATTATAGTATTGACCTGATATGATAGTATTGACCGGAAGGTTGTATTAATCCAGTTGCTTTGCAGCTCTATTTTACAAACACTCAATGTACTTTATCAAGCTTTTCCCACATACAACAATTCTGTAGCAGATGATTTTGAAAACATCTATGCAAACGTATGGACAATCTATAGAAAAGAGAGCATACTTAGTCAATAAACTTGAAGTGTTTTCAAAAGTCTTTTGCCGCAAATGTGTGAAAATGCTTTTGCGGGTGAAGGAAATGGTTAACCCTTTGCCTCATATAGACGCTTTCTGACGCCTCTGCAGCAGACAGCTTTTTGAAAACATAGTGACAAAAGAAGAAATTGCTCAAAATTAGCAATTTCTCCTTTTGACACAATGTTTTCCACTTTTAGTCATAGGTTATCCATTCAATTATAGAGATTTTCTATGTTTTGACAAAATATGTTCAATTTTAGTCGTCTGCTGCAGAATATTTGTATGAGGGAAAGGGTTAATGTTACACTTACCCAATATGATTTTTAAGAGTTTGGAAACATTTGAGGTAAACTATGTAACATCATTCTGTACTACAATTGAAAGTGTGATTTTGATACAGAAAGGAAAACAATATTTTTCATTTCCAACACAATTTTTAAAAACCATCTGCTGCATTGACATCCAAAATTACCTGCATAAGGAAGGGTTTAATACACATTAATATTTTATACTGATCAAAGTTTAATGTAGGTTTTGAATTTTAAAAAAATATGCACTTCCTTTTTTAACCCTTTTATATTGAATTGATCTATAACTCATTGTTGAAGTAAAAACTACATAACTTACTAACAATTATCATTTTATCTCCCTTTCCCTTAGACATACAACAATTCTGCAGCAGACGACTTTGAACATATTTTGTCAACAAATAGAAAATCTCCATAATTGAATGGATAACCTATGACAAAAAGTGGAAAACATTGTGGCAAAAGGAGAAATTGCACGTTTTGTGCAATTTCTTCTTTTGTTACTATGTTTTCAAAAACCCAACTGCTGCAGAGGCGTCTGAAAGCGTCTATATGAGGGAAAGGGTAAATGCTTCAATGTTTTTACTTCTGCCTCAAACTTATACCAATCCAAATTGTCCTGATTTCCGGAGATTAATGAATTTAGTCAAAAATAGAATAAGTATGAAAAAATAGTTTGTTTTCTATAGGAAATATGCACTTATTGAATTTTTGTGGTTAAATCCAAATATGACAGGTACTTGTTGGGTGATATCATTTCTATTCAAAGTTCATATTCATGATAATGATCTTTTCCCATCCCTTTTCAAACCAAGAGAATTCGCTCCACTGCATTAGGCTAAAATCACTATAGCCATATCAGACAAAATCGCCCCGCCCCCTGGTGGCCATGTTTTTCAACAAATTAAGATGGCTTGAAGGAATCTCGTAGAGGGAATCTGATATAGGGTCACACAAAATTATTTAAAAATTGGCCTGACACTTTTAGAGGAGAGGATTTTTAAAGTTTCACTTTAGCCATATCAGGCAAAACAGCCCATTGCCCACTGCATGGTGGCCATGTTTTGCGACCAATCATCATGGCTTGAAGGAATCTGATAGAGGGTCACCAATGTTTTCTACATAATTATTTTACGGATGGCCAGACACTTTAGCAGAAGAATTTTTTCAATAAGCCAACATAAGGCGAACAGCCATGCCACCTGGCAGCCATGTTTTTATACCAATCAACATGGCTTGCATGAATCTGATAGAGGGTCACCAAAGGAACATTTATCAAAATAATTTCGAAATTGGCCAACCGCATTGGGACGAGAAGTATTTTCTTTCTGTTGCCATGTAAACTAGTATTTGGGATGCAAATATTTTGAAGGAATTTAGGAGAGGTCATTGAGAGGATGCTACCTGTGAAGTTTCATCGCAATTGGCCAAGTAGTTACAGAGAAGTTGTTTGAAACAAAAAATTAACACATGCACAGATGCACACACAACGGACAATTTACTATGACATAAGCTTGACTGGCTTACAGCCATTGGATTCATTGATTGGGGTTTAACGCCGTTTTTAACAATTTCTCAGTCATATCACGGCGGCCAGTTCACCTACTCATATGTTTCCTGGTTTTCTCACACCATGCGGTACTCCACACAACAATCTTTCCAAACAACTGGCTGCTTTTCCACATAGACATAGCCCATTGGTGGAAGAAGAATGACACATGTCACAATCACTTTTGTCAAACGTCGGAAAGAAAGTTGACCGAGCTGGGATTCGAACTCACAACCCCTGGATTGACAGCCTGCATCATTACCGACTGAACTACGGGGACTCGACACAGCCAATGGAGCTAAACATCATAAGATGGAAATATAAATTAGAGTGGATATAAATTATGTGTATGAGATGAAGTTAAATATCTGTCCACCTGTGGAAAAGGTTTGAAATAACGATTTTAATGTAACATTTTTGGAAGAGTTTAAAACTGAATAATGATGTAATGGGTTGCATCTTGTACAAACTTAAATGAAAAGTACATGGAAAAACATTCACAACATGCTCTGTATGCAAATAAATTGCTATTTTTACAAGTTATTTACACTATTTAGTTTTGAAGAAATTACACTCTACAACTTAAAGTTAAAAATTTCAAAAGAAAATTCTTATTACACACTCATGTCAAAGGTAGATCCAAATTCTATGTTAGATATTCACTTATTTAAAATTCCACCCTTCAAAGTTTTCTTTTAAAACTGAAAACTGAAATCTTCTAGGTTTGGCCCTCTCACACATTTTTTTAACTCTTTCCCAGACTGTGACCCTTTACCTCATACGGACCCTTCTCTGTGTTAGAATGTTTCAACCAATGAAATATTTAACCCTTTCCCTCATACAGAGGCTTTCCGAGGCCTCTGCAGCAGTCAACTAAGAAAAACATTACGACAAAAAGAAAAATTGTTCATGATGAGCAATTTCTCCTTTTGTCCTTATGTTTTCATCATTATTTATTAATCACGCTTTTATTTAGTGATTTGCTAATTTTTGTCTCAATATTTTAAAGTACATCTGCTGCTGATTTGTTGTATGTGGTAAAGCGTAAAATAATTTCAATGATATTGATTGATTGATTGATTGATTGGGGTTTAACGCCGTTTTTTAACAATTTCTCAGTCATATCACGGCGGCCAGTTCACCTACTCATGCATTTCCTGGTTTTCTCAAACCAGTACTCGACACAATATTCTTCCCAAGCAACTGGCTGCTTTTCCACATAGACTTAGCCCATTGGTAGAAGAGGAATGACGCATGTCACATTGACTTTTGTCAATCCTCGGAAAGAAAGTTGGCCGAGCCGGGATTCGAACTCACAACCCCTTGATTGACAGCCCGCGTCGCTACCGACTGAGCTACCGGGGCTCGGCTCATTTCAAAGATAACTGGATAGGTTATTTCAATGCTAACTGGATAAGTTACTTCAATGATAACTGGAAAAGTTATTTCAATGCTAACTAGATAAGTTATTTCAATGATAACTGGATAAGTTATTTCAATGCTAACTAGATAAGTTATTTCAATGATAACTAGATAAGTTATTTCAATGATAACTGGATAAGTTATTTCAATGATTACTATATAAGTTATTTCAATGATAACTGGATAAGTTATTTCAATAAGTTATTTCAATGATTACTAGATAAGATATTTCAATGATTACTAGATAAGTTATTTCAATGATAACTGGATAAGTTATTTCAATGATAACTGGATAAGTTATTTCAATGCTAACTAGATAAGTTATTTCAATGATAACTGGATAAGTTATTTCAATGATTACTAGATAAGTTATTTCAATGATAACTGGATAAGTTATTTCAATGATAACTGGATAAGTTATTTCAATGATAACTGGATAAGTTATTTCAATGATAACTGGATAAGTTAATTCAATGCTAATATATATTTTTAATTAATGATGAACACAGTAACTTAACAGTTTCATTTATCAGAATGTATAACTTCTATTATCGCTTCAGCAGTTTAAGGTGACAAAATAAACTAGCATTCTTTCATATTGAGGTTTGCACTAAATGACAGAAAGTAACAATATATAAAGACATCATAATTAGCTGATTAGCTGATATGATATTTAACCCTTTCCCACATACATTCAACAAATCTGCTATAGACATCTTTGAAATCATCTTAGAAAAACTTGATAACATCTCTATTACAATATTTATAATTGAAGAAAATTGAAAACATTGTGGCAAAAGGAAAGAAATTTCTGCTTTTGTCACTACAAAATTTCATCAGAAAGTGTCTGTATGATGCCAGACACATAACTGACGAAAGGGCAATCACAATGACTCGCCTTGAGCACTTTGTGCTCAGGTGAGCTAAAAACAAATATAAAATATTGTTATCATATTTCTTTAACCCTTTCCCTCATATATACGTGTTCTGATGCCTCTGCAGCAGACAGCTTTTTGAAAACAAAGTGACAAAAGAAGAAATTGCTCAAAACGAGCAATTTCTCCTTTTGACCCAATGTTTTCAACTTTTAGTCATAGGTTATCCATTCAATTATAGAGATTTCCATTTTTTGACAAAATATGTTCAAAGTCGTCTGCTGCAGAGTTGTCATATGAGGGAAAGAGTTAAATCTTTCCCATGAAGACAATGATGTGTAGCAGATGACTCTGATAACATTATGTCAAATATATGTAAATACTCAATGTCAATGAAATAATACGTATTGAAAAGAGTTGAAAACATTATGTCAAATATATGTAAATACTCAATGTCAATGAAATAATATGTATTGAAAAGAGTTGAAAACATTGTGGCAAATAAATGTAAATACTCAATTACTCAATGTCAATGAAATCATACGTATTGAAAAGAGTTGAAAACATTGTGGCAAATATATGTAAATACTCAATGTCAATGAAATCATACGTATTGAAAAGAGTTGAAAACATTGGGGCAAATATATGTAAATACTCAATGTCAATGAAATCATACGTATTGAAAAGAGTTGAAAACATTGTGGCAAATATATGTAAATACTCAATGTCAATGAAATCATACGAATTGAAAAGAGTTGAAAACATTGTGGCAAATATATGTAAATACTCAATTACTCAATGTCAATGAAATCATACGAATTGAAAAGAGTTGAAAACATTGTGTCAAATATATGTAAATACTCAATGTTAATGAAATCATACGTATTGAAAAGAGTTGAAAACATTGTGACAAAAGGATAATAAGCAATTTCTCCTTTTGCCACAATGTTTTTATATCACGGCGACAGTTCACTTATTCATGATCCCTGGGTAAACAAACCAGTACTAGGCTAGAAAATGTGCCTTGCCCAAGGGCACTCCACCATGACCGTAGTGCCGCGACTGGGGATCGAACCCGGGACACCCGGTTTCGAAATCCCCGACGCTAACCACTCGACCACAGCGGATTCCTTACAAAACGATGTAGCAAAAATAATAAGCATTCTCTTCTTTTGTAACAATTAATGTTTTCAACTCTAAACAGTAATTATATTTTCATTTATAGCGATTGTTATATGTTTTCAAAAGTTGTCTGCCCCAGATTTGTTGTATGTATGTGGAAAAATATTAATTACTGGGGTTAGCTAGCTGGCCTTTGAAAAATCATTTTCAGATAAACAAACAGTTTTGGCACAGAACCCATGCAGATATAACATTGTGGGAAAGAGGTCAGAGACAGAGACAGAGACAGATCACAGAGACAAATTGTGGGAAAGAGATAGGTCAGAGACAGATCACAGAGACAAATTGAGAAATTTCTCATGAGCAAATTCTTCTTTTGCCATTTTTTTTCAAAAGTAGTCTGCTTCTGCCAGACATGTCAAAATGTCAAAATGCATAAAAAAAAAATTACAAGTAAAATTAAACATTTTGAATGATTAATATGTAATGGTTCAATTTTCCAGATTTATACACCCAAATCACATACTTATAATCCAATTGAATGCATGGTACATAAACAAGTTCAATCCAAAATCTTACACAACATAATATACAAACACATCTTTTTGATTGAAACTGAACAACTAAGAATGTCCCTTTAAAGCAAGCGATATTGATAGTCACCAATCAATTATTAACCCTTTCCCTCATATAGACACTCAATGCAGACAGCTTTTTGAAAACATAGTGACAAAAGAAGAAATTACTCAAAACAAGCAATTTCTCCTTTTGACACAATGTTGTCAAATTTAGTCATAGGAATATCCATTCAATTATAGAGATTTTCTATTTTTTGACAAAATATTTTCAAAGTCGTCTGCTGCAGAATTGTTGTATGAGGGAAAGGGTTTAACAGGAAATGATTCGGCAGTTTTGCCCTTTACATCTTATCAACCCCTTTCCATCTCATCAACCCCTTTCCATCTCATCAACCCCTTTACATCTCATCAACCCCTTTACATATCATCAACCCCTTTCCATCTCATCAACCCCTTTACATCTCATCAACCCCTTTACATCTCATCAACCCCTTTACATCTCCACCTCCACACCCATTACCAGCAGACACATTTTGAAATCATTGTGACAAAAGAAGACATTTGCTCATCATTATGACCAATTTCTTCTTTTGTCACAATGTTTTCAACTCTATTAAATTATTCTACCTTCTTATGATGAGGTTTGGTATATTTTTGCCCTCATGACGAGGATTGGTATATTTTTGCCCTTATGACGCGGTTTGGTATATCTTTGCCCTCATGACGAGTATGGTTATATTTTTGCCCTTATGACGAGGTTTGGTATATTTTGGCCTTATGACGAGGTTTGGTATATTTTTGCCCTTATGATGAGGCTTGGTATATTTTTGCCCTTATGACGTAGTTGGTATATTTTTGCCATTATGACGAGGTTTGGTATATTTTTGCCCTTATGATGAGGTTTGTTATATTTTTGCCCTTATGACGAGGTTTAATATATTTTTGCCCTCATGACGAGGTTTGGTATATTTTTGCCAAGATGACGAGGTTTGGCATATTTTTGCGCATGTTTTCAAAGTTGTCTGCTGTACTAGTTACCTGAAATGCAGTTTTAGAAGCGTTACTTTTTAAAAGAGTTGAAAATATTTTGGGAAAAGGTTCTCCCTATACCAAAATGTTTTCAAAAGTCGTATGCTGCAGAGGAAACAGAATGGCGTCTGTATGAGGGACACGGTTCTCATCTAGTTCCCTTCATGTCAGACTCCTTCTGTTTCGATAATATTATACAATCTGATCTGCCTCTCTGCTGCTATCCTCTTCTCCTAACTATGAAAGATTGTAAACAGATGAGATCCGGATCAGACTTTGTTGAGGCAAACAGATGAGATCCAGATCAGACTTTGTTCAGGCAAACAGATGAGATACATCAGACTTTGTTAAGGCACATGCTGATCTGGGTTGTGAAATATAGAAGGTCTATTTTTGTATGCCATGGTACATTTAACAATTAATTGATGGTAATTGATAGCATATCTTTGTTCTCGCAACAAAGGTGCATTGTTCTCATGCATCAGTGAACAGACAAATTCAGTGGGAAAAGTAGCATCTGTTTTATATGTCTGTATGAAGTTATCTTTGATATGATTGAAAATTGTTCAACCACATGAGTCATGGCCCTGTTGACTACAACTTTCATCCTTTTCCTTTTTTCTTTTTTATTGCTTTTTATTGCGGTCTGATGAGGCGGAGATGAGACATATAAATGTGTTTTGTGCAGTTATATCACTGCATTGTCTGGGTTAGAGCTACTGGTCCATTTATCCTGACACGTCCAATGCTTACCCGTCAATCCTTTGTCGCAAGGAAGGAAAGTCATTACTATCATTTTTAAAGTCTTTGGTCAGACCTGGCCAGGAAGGAAAGTCATTACTATCATTTTTAAAGTCTTTTGGTCAGACCTGGCAAGGAAGGAAAGTTATAACTATCATTTTAATAGTCTTTGGTCAGACCTGGCCAGGAAGGAAAGTTATTACTATCATTTTAATAGTCTTTGGTCAGACCTGGCCAGGAAGGAAAGTCATTACTATCATTTTTAAAGTCTTTGGTCAGACCTGGCAAGGAAGGAAAGTCATTACTATCATTTTTAAAGTCTTTGGTCATACCTGGCAAGGTAGGAAAGTCATTACTATCATTTTTAAAGTCTTTGGTCATACCTGGCCAGGAAGGAAAGTTATTACTATCATTTTAATAGTCTTTGGTCAGAAAGGAAAGTTATTACTATCATTTTTAAAGTCTTTGGTCAGACTGGCAAGGAAGGAAAGTCATTACTATCATTTTTAAAGTCTTTGGTCAGACCTGGCAAGGTAGGAAAGTCATTACTATCATTTTTAAAGTCTTTGGTCATACCTGGCCAGGAAGGAAAGTTATTACTATCATTTTAATAGTCTTTGGTCAGAAAGGAAAGTTATTACTATCATTTTTAAAGTCTTTGGTCAGACTGGCAAGGAAGGAAAGTCATTACTATCATTTTTAAAGTCTTTGGTCAGACCTGGCAAGGTAGGAAAGTCATTACTATCATTTTTAAAGTCTTTGGTCATACCTGGCCAGGAAGGAAAGTTATTACTATCATTTTAATAGTCTTTGGTCATTATACCTGGCCAGGAAGGAAAGTTATTACTATCATTTTAATAGTCTTTGGACAGACCTGGCCAGGAAGGAAAGTTATTACTATCATTTTAATAGTCTTTGGTCAGACCTGGCCAGGAAGGAAAGTTATTACTATCATTTTAATAGACTTTGGTATGACCTGGCCAGGAAGGAAAGTTATTACTATCATTTTAATAGTCTTTGGTGAGACCCGGCCAGGAAGGAAAGTCATAATACCATAATTTTTAAAGTCTTTGGTCAGACCTGGCCAGGAAGGAAAGTCATTACTTTCATTTTTAAAGTATTTGGACAGACCTGGCCAGGAAGGAAAGTTATTACTATCATTTTTAAAGTATTTGGACAGACCTGGTCAGGAAGGAAAGTTATTACTATCCTTTTTAAAGTATTTGGACAGACCTGGCCAGGAAGGAAAGTTATTACTATCATTTTTAAAGTATTTGGTCTGACCTGGCTGTGGATCAACCATATAAACACATGTCTGACAAATAAGTAAATGGTTATGTTTGAGCCATTTTTCCTTTAACCCTTTCCCTCATACAACAATTCTGCAGCAGACAATTTTGAACATATTTTGTCAAAAAATAGAAAATCTCTATAATTGAATGGATAACCTATGACTTAAGAGTGGAAAACATTGTGGCAAAAGGAGAAATTGCTTGTTTTGAGCAATTTCTTCTTTTGTCACTATGTTTTCAAAAAGCCGTCTGCTGCAGAGGCGTCAGAAAGCGTCTATATGAGGGAAAGGGTTAACTACAAAGTTGTCAGCTGCAGAGTTATCAAAGGTGACACAATATGATAATGGTCAGGAATGTAGTTAATCAGTAGTATTTCATCCATTGTTATTAAGTTACATATTTCAGTGTTACGATCCTTTAAAAGCTGGGTAATTTAAAACTTTCCTTTGAAAGCCAGGTAACAAAACCCTACCCTGAAACAGTCAATATTTTATCAAAATAACATCAACAAATCATCAGGTGATGGTCTGCATCAACAAATCATCAGGTGGTGTGTGCATCAACAAATCACCAGATGATTGGTTTTTTTCTGCATCAACAAAGTATCAGGTGATGTTTGCATCAACAAATCATCAGGTGAGTTAGGTTGGCATCAACAAATCATAAGGAGATATGTGCATCAACAAATCATCAGGTGATGTCATCTGCATCAACAGGCTTTGACAATGTGAGAAAGGTCAGATGATCATAAACAATATTGATGTAAGAAAAAAAAAAGAAAAATCACAACAATCTATCATAAACGATTTTGATGTAAGGAGAACATCACAACGATCTGTTCCATTAACCCTTTCCCTCATACGACAATTCTGCAGCAGACGACTTTGAACATATTTTGTCAACAAATAGAAAATCTCTATAATTGAATGGATAACCTATGACTAAAAGTGGAAAACATGGTGTCAAAAGGAGAAATTGCTTGTTTTGAGCAATTTCTTCTTTTGTCACTATGTTTTCAAAAAGTCGTCTGCTGCAGATGAGTCAAAATGCGTCTATAGGGGGGAAAGGGTTAACTCTTTCTCACAAACTGCAGTAGGCGACTTTATCAATGAATAGAGTTGAAAGCATTGAAGCAAAAGGAGAAATTGCTCATCATGGGAAATGTTTCCTTTTTGTCAAAGTTTTTAAAAAATTGTCAACAAACGAATTGTAGTGTCTATTGAACGCATGGTTGATGAATGGTTTTACAACAAATCTGCAGCAGACGACTTTGAAAAGATCTAGGCAAAAACATTGAACATCCAAATAAAGGAGAGTATAAATGTTGGATAAAGTTGAAAACATTGTAGTGGCAAATGAATTATTTCTCCTTTTGCAACAATGTTTTCAAAAGTTGTCTGCTGAAGATGCATCTGAATTATACAAAAGGTTCAATAACTGACTGATAACATTGTATGAATGAAATGTACATGGTCACATGACAGGCACTCTTGACATTAAAATTGAGATGAAAAACATTCCTATATCTAGTTAACCTTTTAACCCTTTCCAACATATAACAAAAACTTACCAGACGACTTAGAAAATAATTAGGCAAAATTATGAAAAACCTCAGTCAATGAAAGTATAATTATTGAATAGAGTTCATTATGAAGTAATTTCTCCTTTTGCTACAATGTTTTCAACAGGCATCTGCTGAAGGTGCATGAAAAAGCGTCTGTATGTGGGAAATGGGTTAACCCTTTCCCTCATATAGACGTTTTCTGATGCCTCTGCAGCAGAGACATAGGCATAGGCTATCAATCCAGGGGTTGTGAGTTCGAATCCTGGCTCGGCCAACTTTCTTTCTGACGATTAACAAAAGTCAATACGACATGTGTCATTTGCTCCACCAATGAGCTAAGTCTATGTGGAAAAGCAGCCAGTTGCTTGGGAAGATTGTTGTGTGGAGTACTGGTCTGAGAAAACCCGGAAATGCATGAGTAGGTGAATTGACCGCCGTGATATAACTGAGAAATTGTTAAAAACGGTGTTAAACCCCAATCAATCAAGGACCCGGACAGGAGTAGCTGTTAGCAATTAAGCCAAATGCGAGTTGGGGATCAGGGACTAAGAACAAATTGTTTCTCTTTTTCATTCAGTATATTTAACTGTCAAATGCTGAAGAGGCATTCATTCAAAATATTCTGTATCAGGGAAAGGTTTGAGAAAAATAAGCTCTAAAACATATCAATAGATTAATAAGCTCTAAACACATATTAACATATTGATAAGCTCTAAAACATATTAATAGATTAATAAGCTCTAAAACATATTAATATATTGATAAGCTCTAAACCATATCAATATATTAATAAGCTCTAAAACATATCAATAGATAAAAGTAATTCAGATACTTAGCGCTCTCCAATATACAACATATCTGTGGCAGATGAATTAACCCTTTCCCACATATAGACACATTTTGAAGCCTCTGCAGCAAAGAATTTTTAAAACATTGTGGTAAAAGGATACTTCTCATTTTGCCACACTGTTATCAACCTTATTCAATAATTATACTGTCATACTTGGTCTTAGTCCTCTGCTGCAAATGGATAAATTGCTTATTTTTACCAATTTCACTCTCCATTTCCTACAGTGTTTTGAAATGTCATCACTTTGATAATAATGTAAAGTTGTCACTACCTGGTATAGGTTTAAAGCAAAATGTTGTATAGTATCTCATATTACCATTCCATTGTCTGTACAGACAGACCTTATAGCTCAGTGACAGGCCCATTAAGTGACCTTGACCCTCCAAACTAGAAACTATAACTGCATTCAATGGGCATTATAAGTTATATATAGACTGTAATGGTTTTTTTGATGCATGCTTATTTTTTTGAAAACAATTAATGCAATAAAGGAAAAAAGAGAAGCCTCAGCCTCCACAAAGGTTCTGTTTTCAGACTGTTATACTAACTATTTCACACTTGTAGACACATTTCGAAGCATCTGCGACATATGACATTTGAAAACATATTGAACAAATTTGTTTACTTTTGACAGTGTTTTATAACTCTATTCAATAATTATACTATAATTTATAGAGATTTTTAAGTCTTTTGTCTTTCATGTTTTAAAATGCCACAGCAGCAGACAATTTTTGACAAAATTGTGGCAAACAATTATGAAAAATGTAACCTTTTGCTACAATATTTTCAACTCTATTCAGTAATTATAATTTCATTTAGAGAGTTTTACCATTTGCTTGCCGATATGTTTTCAAAGACGATTTATTGTAAATAGGAAAGGGTTGGATATACATGTAATGCTTGTGATTAAACCAGAAAACACATTAACCCTTTCCCACATTTAGAGACTCACCGACGCCTCTGTAGCAGACATAATGAGCAATTTCTTCTTTCGCCACATGCAATGTTTTCAATGGTTTTACCTTCATATATAGAGGTTTTATTCATGTTTGCCTAGATTTGTTCAAAGTTGTCTGCTGCAGATTATGTTGTATTTGGGAAGAGGTTAATATCATACTAATATTTCTACGCAAACTAGACTTGTTATGTATTCACTTAGTCTCGCAGTTCAGTCTATAAGGACAATACAAGAGTTGTCGGAGGATAATATAGCTAGCCTATCAGAGCCATCGTCTATCAGGGCCTACTTCAGAACAGTTATAGCATTAAGTAAAGTCACACAGTATCACCTATTGCAAGATAAAACACCTTTTCAATACTTGCATGCAAATGTTAACCGAGTCCATACAGGACATTGTGGGCCTTTTAAATCTGTAAATTTGTTTATATACGATAAGCAACAGCATACACAGTGTCTGAGAAAAGGCCTTGCACGCTAAGGTTTGACCAAAATTCTAAGTCCAAAAAGGGGCACAATTCAGTCAAAATCCATTCTAGAGTTATGGGACTTGACATACAAGGTCATCTAATGACCCTGAATAAGTGTGTGAAGTTTTAAAGCAACAGCATACACAGTGTCTGAGAAAAGGCCTTGCACGCAAAGGTTTGACCAAGCTGGCAATGCATACGCCAACGCCAACGTTACTACATAAGCTCCCCTATTTCTTCGTATAGGCGAGCTAATAAGTGAACAACTGTACAAAGTGGTGTAAATCACTATTCAAACAAACACCTCATGTGTTTTCATAAACCTTTTCAAACTAACTGATGCGTTTTGACACATCTGCAACAGATGACGTTTGAAATCAGTGTGGCAGAACAAGAAATCGTTCATAATGAGCAATTTCTTCTTTTGACACAATGTTTTCAATTCCATCCCAAAATATATTTTAAAATGCCTCTGTAGCAGACGGCTTTTTGAAAACATAGTGACAAAAGAAGAAATTGCTCAAAACGACTAACCCTAACCCTAACGAGCAATTTCTCCTTTTGCCACAATGTTTCCCACTTTTAGTCATAGGTTATCCATTCAATTATAGAGATTTTCTATTTTTTGACAAACTATGTTCAAAGTCGTCTGCTGCAGAATTGTCGTATGAGGGAAAGGGTTAAAGACAAGTTATATGCCCCTTAGTTATGGGCTAAAAGTCAACTATATAATTACATGTACCTGTGACAACAACAATACAATTCAAATTTATGTCCAATTTGACTTTTTGAACTTTTTGAACTGTTTCCTTGATGTGTAAAAACAAATTATCCCACCATTTTGTAGATCATTTCAACCTTGTTATTTGGTTGCCCTTTCCTTGCTAGAGAACCTGGCAATCTGGATTTGGTCCCTACTCATACGAAAATTTTGCAACAGACGACTTCGAACATATTTTGTCAAAATATGATAAATCTCTATAATTGAAAGGATAACCTATGACGAAAAGTGGAAAACATTGTGTCAAAAGGAGAAATTGCTTGTTTTGAGCAATTTCTTCTTTTGTCACTATGTTTTCAAAAAGCCGTCTGCTGCAGAGGTGTCAGAAATCGTCTATATGAGGGAAAGGCTTAATTAAACTTTTATTTATAGAGATTTGCGGTATATGGGAAAGGGTTAAAAATTAAAAAATAATACAAAACTAGTATTGTAGAAAGACTTCCAAGATCTTCTTTCACAAAAGTAAGACAGGTCCATGTCTGCAACAAAGGAATCAAAAGCCCCCTGTTTTCCAGAAAGAGATTACAGCAATGGACAGAAAGAGATAATAACAGCAATGGACAGAAAGAGATAACAGCAATGGACAGAAAGAGATTACAGCAATGGACAGAAAAAGATAACAGCAATGGACAGAAAGAGATTACAGCAATGGACAGAAAGAGATAACAGCAATGGACAGAAAGAGATAACAGCAATGGACAGAAAGAGATAATGGACAGAAAGAGATTACAGCAATGGACAGAAAGAGATAACAGCAATGAACAGAAAGAGATTACAGCAATGGACAGAAAGAGATAACAGCAATGGACAGAAAGATGAAAGACTTACATGAAATATGAGAACTAGTTACACTAAAATCCAGATTTTCTATAACATAAATAAGGTAAAAAGGTCCCTATGTCTAATCGATAGATTATATAAGTGAGTATATGATATAAGACACATTGACAATTTAAATACCTTGACAACTGAAGCAATCAAAAACGTTTTGCAAAATACACTTACCGGTAATTTGATTAACAGCAGATGAATTTAAAAACATCTTAGCAAAAATATTGAAAATCTCTACACATCGCAGGAAAAGGAGTAATTTTCCAAAGTTGCCTGCTGCAGACACATCCCACCTGCACACACATTTTGATACATCTTCAGCAGATAGCTTTTGATATTTTTTAAGCAGACAACTTTTGAAACCATCGTGACAAATGGAGAAATTGATCATTTTGAATTTCCCCCTTTGCCACAATGTTTTTAAATTTATTCAAAAATGTCTAGAGATGTTCAATATTCCTGTCAATATGTGCTGCAGACTTATTGTATGTGAGAAAGGGTTTATATATTGATTCCCTTTCCATGAAAATATGCACAGCTGATACCAAAATGATATTTCACTATATATAAATACCATAATATAGGTAACGCATTAGGTAACAAAATCATATTTATTTTACTATAACTTATTACCATTATAAGGTTGGTCGTTTGCAGCCAACGTAAAAAATATCATATCAGGTAAATGTTTAAACCCTTTCCAACATACAACAAGACTGTAGCAGATTGATTGTTTAAACCCTTTCCAACATACAACAAGATTGTAGCAGTTTGATTGTTTAAACCCTTTCCACATACAACAAGACTGTAGCAGATTGATTGTTTAAACTCTTTCCACAGCAGATTGATTGTTTAAACCCTATACAACAAGAGAGCAGCAGTTTGATTGTTAAACCCTTTCCCACATACAACAAGAGGGCAGCAGTTTGATTGTTTAAACCCTTTCCAACATACAACAAGAGAGCAGCAGTTTGATTGTTAAACCCTTTCCCACATACAACAAGAGGGCAGCAGTTTGATTGTTAAACCCTTTCCCACATACAACAAGAGGGCAGCAGTTTGATTGTTTAAACCCTTTCCAACATACAACAAGAGGGCAGCAGTTTGATTGTTAAACCCTATACAACAAGAGGGCAGCAGTTTGATTGTTAAAACCCTATACAACAAGAGGGCAGCAGTTTGATTGTTTAAACCCTTTCCAACATACAACAAGAGGGCAGCAGTTTGATTGTTAAACCCTTTCCCACATACAACAAGAGGGCAGCAGTTTGATTGTTTAAACCCTTTCCAACATACAACAAGATTGTAGCAGATTGATTGTTTAAACCCTTTCCAACATACAACAAGATTGCAGCAGTTTGATTGTTTAAACCCTTTCCAACATACAACAAGATTGTAGCAGATTGATTGTTTAAACCCTTTCCAACATACAACAAGATTGCAGCAGATTGATTGTTTAAACCCTTTCCAACATACAACAAGATTGGGGTCAAACACTGCTTTCAAAAGAATTCAGTCCAGTTAACCTACCCATGTCTTTCCCGGCTTTTTTACACCAGTACTCTACAGAACAGTCTTTCCAAGTAAATAACTTCTTTACCGCATAGACTGTTTGATCATTGGTAGAAGACAAATGACGTTTGCAACAGTGACCTTCAATCTCATTAAAATCAGACCAAAAAAACCTTCTATATCGTATATACAAGTGTGCGAGTTAATATCTGGTTTTAATGAGATTTAGTGACCTTTGTCAAACAACGAAAATTAGATCTGCATGTATTTAGGGCTGGCAATCTGCAGCAGATGATTTGAAAAACTATCTCTATGAATAAAAAAATATTTATTGAAAAGTGTTGACAACCTTGTGGCAAAAGGAAGAATTTACCATTCTGAAATGTGTTATTTTGCCACACTGTTTTCAAATGTCATCTGCTTCAGAAAGGTCAAATTGTGTCAGCATGTGGGAAAGGGTTTCAATAACCTGGATATTGCAAGTATATAATGTTACATTTATTGAATTCTATTTCCATAACAAACATGTAATTTCAATATATATTTTATGTGTGCATTTAAATGTTCATGATTTTAAATTCAAATTTTAAGTGATGCAGAAAAGTTTATTTTACGAGTTTTAAAAATCATACTCTTCACCCCCAATGCATGATGATTTTGGAAACTTTAAAAACATTTTGGAAAAAGGAGAAATTACTTAATTTGAACAATTTCTCCTTTTCCTACAATGATTTCTTAATCAGTATGAAAAAATATTCAAAACATTCAAAGTTTTGCAAATGATGCAGACAACTTTTTTTAAAACACTGTGAAGAAAAGAAAAGTCCTGCTATTTCAACCATATTCAATTATGAAATTTTCATTTACAGATAATTTTCAAACTTATGCCAATGTGTTTTCAAAGTTGTTTGCTGTAGCTGAACATGAGCATTCTGGCCGAAAGGTTAACCTTTTTTTCCAATACCCACAGACAACTTGTTTGAAATGAGGAATTTCACCATATCTACATCAGAAGTGTACTTCTACCAAAGCCTTTAATAATTGTAGTAGTTGTAACTTGCCACTGGGGATTGCTGGGATAACCTTACCACTGTCAGACTAACCTTACCACTGTCAGAATAACCTTACCACTGTCAGACTAACCTTACCACTGTCAGAATAACCTTACCACTGTCAGAATAACCTTACCACTGTGAGAATAACCTAACCACTGTCAGAATAACCTTACCACTGTCAGAATAACCTTACCACTGTCAGAATAACCTTACCACTGTCAGACTAACCTTACCACTGTCAGAATAACCTTACCACTGTCAGAATAACATTACCACTGTGAGAATAACCTAACCACTGTCAGAATAACCTTACCACTGTCAGAATAACCTTACCACTGTCAGAATAACCTTACCACTGTCAGAATAACCTTACCACTGTCAGAATAAACTTACCACTGTCAGAATAACCTTACCACTGTCAGAATAACCTTACCACTGTCAGACTAACCTTACCACTGTCAGAATAACCTTACCACTGTCAGAATAACCTTACCACTGTCAGAATAAACTTACCACTGTCAGACTAACCTTACCACTGTCAGAATAGCATTACCACTGTCAGACTAACCTTACCACTGTCAGACTAACCTTACCACTGTCAGAATAACCTTACCACTGTCAGAATAAACTTACCACTGTCAGACTAACCTTACCACTGTCAGAATAACAATACCACTGTCAGACTAACCTTGCCATTGTCAGAATAGCATTACCACTATCAGACTAACCTTACCATTGTCAGAATAGCATTACCACTGTCAGAATAACCTTACCACTGTCAGACTAACCTTACCATTGTCAGAATAGCAATACCACTGTCAGAATAACCTTACCACTGTCAGACTAACCTTACCACTGTCAGAATAGCATTACCACTGTCAGACTAACCTTACCACTGTCAGAATAACCTTACCACTGTCAGACTAACCATACCATTGTCAGAATAGCATTACCACTGTCAGACTAACCTTACCACTATCAGAATAGCATTACCACTGTCAGACTAACCTTACCACTGTCAGAATAGCATTACCACTGTCAGACGAACCGTACCACTGTCAAAATAGCATTACCACTGTCAGAATAACCTTACCACTGTCAGACTAACCTTGCCATTGTCAGAATAGCATTACCACTGTCAGACTAACCTTACCATTGTCAGAATAGCATTACCACTGTCAGAATAATCTTACCACTGTCAGACTAACCTTACCACTGTCAGAATAGCATTACCACTGTAAGACGAACCGTACCACTGTCAGAATAGCATTACCACTGTCAGACTAACCTTGCCATTGTCAGAATAGCATTACCACTGTCAGACTAACCTTACCATTGTCAGAATAGCATTACCACTGTCAGAATAACCTTACCACTGTCAGACTAACCTTACCATTGTCAGAATAGCAATACCACTGTCAGAATAACCTTACCACTGTCAGAATAACCTTACCATTGTCAGAATAGCATAACCACTGTCAGACTAACCTTACCATTGTCAGAATAGCATTACCACTGTCAGACTAACCTTACCACTGTCAGAATAGCATTACCACTGTCAGACTAACCTTACCACTGTCAGAATAACCTTACCACTGTCAGACTAACCATACCATTGTCAGAATAGCATTACCACTGTCAGACTAACCTTACCACTGTCAGAATAGCATTACCACTGTCAGACTAACCTTACCACTGTCAGCATAGCATTACCACTGTCAGACGAACCGTACCACTGTCAGAATAGCATTACCACTGTCAGAATAACCTTACCACTGTCAGACTAACCTTACCACTGCCAGAATAGCATTACCACTGTCAGACTAACCTTACCACTGTCAGAATAGCATTACCACTGTCAGAATGACATTACCACTGTCAGACTAACCACACCACTGTGAGAATAACCTTACCACTGTCAGAATAACATTACCACCATCAGAATAACATTACCACTGTCAGAATAACCATACCACTGTCAGAATAACCTCACCACTGTCAGAATAACCTTACCACTGTCAGAATAACCTTACCACTGTCAGAATAACCTTACCACTGTCAGAATAACCATACCACTGTCAGAATAACCTTACCACTGTCAGAATAACATTACCACTGTCATAATAACCTTACCACTGTCATAATAAATGACCTTACCACTTTCAGAATAACAATACCACTGTCAGAATAACCTTACCACTGTCAGAATAACAATACCACTGTCAGAATAACCTTACCACTGTCAGAATAAATAGCCTTACCACTGTCAGAATAAAATTACCACTGTCAGAATAACCTTACCACTGTCAGAATAACCATACCACTGTCAGAATAACATTACCACTGATAAAATAACATTACCACTGTCAGAATAACCTTACCACTGTCAGAATAACAATACCACTGTCAGAATAACCTTACCACTGTCAGAATAAATAGCCTTACCACTGTCAGAATAAAATTACCACTGTCAGAATAACCTTACCACTGTCAGAATAACCATACCACTGTCAGAATAACATTACCACTGTCAGAATAACATTACCACTGTCAGAATAGCATTACCACTGTCAGAATAACCTTACCACTGTCAGAATAACCATACCACTGTCAGAATAACCTTACCACTGTCAGAATAACATTACCACTGTCATAATAACCTTACCACTGTCATAATAAATGACCTTACCACTTTCAGAATAACAATACCACTGTCAGAATAACCTTACCACTGTCAGAATAACAATACCACTGTCAGAATAACCTTACCACTGTCAGAATAAATAGCCTTACCACTGTCAGAATAAAATTACCACTGTCAGAATAACCTTACCACTGTCAGAATAACCATACCACTGTCAGAATAACATTACCACTGATAGAATAACATTACCACTGTCAGAATAGCATAACCACTGTCAGAATAACCTTACCAATGTCCGAATAACTTTACCACTGTCAGAATAAAATTACCTCTGTCAGAATAACCTTACCACTGTCAGAATAACCATACCACTGTCAGAATAACATTACCACTGTCAGAATAACATTACCACTGTCAGAATAGCATTACCACTGTCAGAATAACCTTACCACTGTCAGAATAACCTTACCAATGTCCGAATAACTTTACCACTGTCAGAATAACCTTACCACTGTCAGAATAACCTTACCACTGTCAGAATAACCTTACCACTGTCAGAATAACCTTACCACTGTCAGATAACCTTACCATTGTCAGAATAGCATTACCATTGTCAGAATAACCTTACCACTGTCAGAATAACCATACCACTGTCAGAATAACCTTACCACTGTCAGAATAACCTTACCAATGTCAGAATAACCTTACCACTGTCATAATAACCTTACCACTGTCAGAATAGCCATACCACTGTCAGAATAACCTAACCACTGTCAGAATAACAATACCACTGTCAGAATAACCTTACCACTGTCAGAATAACCTTACCATTGTCAGAATAACATTACCACTGTCAGAATAACATTACCACCGTCAGAATAACCTTACCACTGTCAGAATAACCATACCACTGTCAGAATAACCATACCACTGTCAGAATAACCATACCACTGTCAGAATAACCTTACCACTGTCAGAATAACCTTACCATTGTCAGAATAACATTACCACTGTCAGAATAACCTTACCACTGTCAGAATAACCATACCACTGTCAGAATAACCTTACCACTGTCAGAATAACCTTACCACTGTCAGAATAACCTTACAACTGTCAGAATAACCATACCACTATCAGAATAACCATACCATGCTCAGAATAACCTTACCATTGTCAGAATAACCTTATCACTGTCAGAATAACCTTACCACTGTGAGAATAACCTTACAACTGTCAGAAGAACATTACCACTGTCAGAATAACCTTATCAGGGTCAGAATAACCTTATCACTGTCAGAATAACCTTACAACTGTCAGAATACCATTACCACTGTCAGAATAACCTTACAACTGTCAGAATACCATTACCACTGTCAGAATAACCTTACCACTGTCAGAATAACCTTACCACTGTCAGAATAACCTTATCACTGGTAATTAACCCTTTCCCTCATATAGGTGCTTTCTGACGCCTCTGCAGCAGACAGCTTTTTGAAAACATAGTGACAAAAGAAGAAATTGCTCAAAACGAGCAATTTCTCCTTTTGCCACAATGTTTTCCACTTTTAGTCATAGGTTATCCATTCAATTTTAAAGATTTTCTACTTTTTGACAAAATATGTTCAAAGTCGTCTGCTACAGAATTGTCGTATGAGGGAAAGGGTTAACTAAGGAAGTGCCCTGATATAAGTGTTGTAAAACACCATACAAACAAACATTATTATCATGTTTGTTTTGAGCAATTTCTTCTTTTAATTGTTACTATGTTTTTAAAAAGCCGTCTGCTGCAGAGGCGTCAGAAAGTGTCTATATAAGGGAAAGGGTTAACTATGGAAATTAAATCCCCTTCCCGGCGTTGAATAGACACAGTAATACATATTGTGAAAACCTCAGTTTGTTTCATGAATTATCAGTGAAAATTGACATCATAATGAGCATTTTTTCCTTTTAATACACTCTTTTCAACTCATTTATAGAGATTTTCCATATCTTTTCCTGTTTCAATGTTGTCTGCTGCAGATTTGTTGTATGTTGGAAAGGGTTAAAAAAGAGTGCTGTTAATGAACCTCTGACCTAACCAGGGTGAGATATCAAATCATGATTAATTAATCATATATCACAGGTTGACATGTAAATCATGATTCATCAATCATATATCACAGGTTGACATGTAAATCTATGCACCACTTCTTGTTGCCTGTGTGCAAACAGTGATGACTCAGGCCTGTCAGTGCATCTGCACCTTTAACCATAGCCTTCACTGTCCATCTACATGTAATATAGCCTTCACTGTCTGGCTACATGTAATATAGCCTTCACTGTCTGGCTACATGTAATATAGCCTTCACTGTCTGGCTACATGTAATATAGCCTTCACTGTCCAGCTACATGTAGTATAGCCTTCACTGTCTGGCTACATGTAATATAGCCTTCACTGTCTGGCTACATGTAATATAGCCTTCACTGTCTGGCTACATGTAATATAGCCTTCACTGTCTGGCTACATGTAATATAGCCTTCACTGTCTGGCTACATGTAATATAGCCTTCACTGTCCAGCTACATGTAATATAGCCTTCACTGTCTGGCTACATGTAATATAGCCTTCACTGTCCAGCTACATGTAATATAGCCTTCACTGTCTGGCTACATGTAATATAGCCTTCACTGCCAGCTACATGTAATATAGCCTTCACTGTCCAGCTACATGTAATATAGCCTTCACTGTCTGGCTACATGTAATATAGCCTTCACTGTCTGGCTACATGTAATATAGCCTTCACTGCCAGCTACATGTAATATAGCCTTCACTGTCTGGCTACATGTAATATAGCCTTCACTGCCAGCTACATGTAATATAGCCTTCACTGTCCAGCTACATGTAATATAGCCTTCACTGTCTGGCTACATGTAATATAGCCCTCACTGTCTGGCTACATGTAATATAGCCCTCACTGTCTGGCTACATGTAATATAGCCTTCACTGTCTGGCTACATGTAATATAGCCTTCACTGTCTGGCTACATGTAATATAGCCTTCACTGTCTGGCTACATGTTATATAGTCTTCACTGTCTGGCTACATGTAATATAGTCTTCACTGTCCAGCTACATGTAATATAGCCTTCACTGTCTGGCTACATGTTATATAGTCTTCACTGTCTGGCTACATGTAATATAGCCTTCACTGTCCAGCTACATGTAATATAGCCTTCACTGTCCAGCTACATGTAATATAGTCTTCACTGTCCAGCTACATGTAATATAGCCTTCACTGTCTGGCTACATGTAATATAGTCTTCACTGTCTGGCTACATGTAATATAGTCTTCACTGTCCAGCTACATGTAATATAGCCTTCACTGTCCAGCTACATGTAATATAGCCTTCACTGTCTGGCTACATGTAATATAGCCTTCACTGTCTGGCTACATGTAATATAGCCTTCACTGCCAGCTACATGTAATATAGCCTTCACTGTCTGGCTACATGTAATATAGCCTTCACTGTCTGGCTACATGTTATATAGTCTTCACTGTCCAGCTACATGTAATATAGTCTTCACTGTCCAGCTACATGTAATATAGCCCTCACTGTCTGGCTACATGTAATATAGTCTTCACTGTCCAGCTACATGTAATATAGTCTTCACTGTCTGGCTACATGTAATATAGCCCTCACTGTCTGGCTACATGTAATATAGCCCTCACTGTCCAGCTACATGTAATATAGCCTTCACTGTCCGGCTACATGTAATATAGTCTTCACTGTCCAGCTACATGTAATATAGTCTATACTGTCTGGCTACATGTAATATAGTCTTCACTGTCTGGCTACATGTAATATAGTCTATACTGTCTGGCTACATGTAATATAGTCTTCACTGTCTGGCTACATGTAATATAGCCTTCACTGTCCAGCTACATGTAATATAGCCTTCACTGTCTGGCTACATGTAATATAGCCCTCACTGTCTGGCTACATGTAATATAGCCTTCACTGTCCAGCTACATGTAATATAGCCTTCACTGTCTGGCTACATGTAATATAGCCCTCACTGTCTGGCTACATGTTATATAGCCTTCACTGTCCAGCTACATGTAATATAGCCTTCACTGTCCAGCTACATGTAATATAGCCCTCACTGTCTGGCTACATGTAATATAGTCTTCACTGTCGAGCTACATGTAATATAGCCTTCACTGTCTGGCTACATGTAATATAGTCTTCACTGTCTGGCTACATGTAATATAGTCTTCACTGTCTGGCTACATGTAATATAGTCTTCACTGTCTGGCTACATGTAATATAGTCTTCACTGTCTGGCTACATGTAATATAGTCTTCACTGTCCAGCTACATGTAATATAGCCTTCACTGTCCAGCTACATGTAATATAGTCTTCACTGTCTGGCTACATGTAATATAGTCTTCACTGTCTGGCTACATGTACTATAGTCTTCACTGTCTGGCTACATGTAATATAGTCTTCACTGTCCAGCTACATGTAATATAGCCTTCACTGTCCGGCTACATGTAATATAGTCTTCACTGTCTGGCTACATGTAATATAGTCTTCACTGTCTGGCTACATGTAATATAGCCTTCACTGTCCAGCTACATGTAATATAGCCTTCACTGTCTGGCTACATGTAATATAGCCTTCACTGTCTGGCTACATGTAATATAGCCTTCACTGTCCAGCTACATGTAATATAGCCTTCACTGTCTGGCTACATGTAATATAGCCTTCACTGTCTGGCTACATGTAATATAGCCTTCACTGTCTGGCTACATGTAATATAGCCTTCACTGTCCAGCTACATGTAATATAGCCTTCACTGTCTGGCTACATGTAATATAGCCTTCACTGTCTGGCTACATGTAATATAGCCTTCACTGTCCAGCTACATGTAATATAGCCTTCACTGTCCAGCTACATGTAATATAGCCTTCACTGTCTGGCTACATGTAATATAGCCTTCACTGTCTGGCTACATGTAATATAGCCTTCACTGTCCAGCTACATGTAATATAGCCTTCACTGTCCAGCTACATGTAATATAGTCTTCACTGTCCAGCTACATGTAATATAGTCTTCACTGTCCAGCTACATGTAATATAGCCTTCACTGTCCAGCTACATGTTATATAGCCTTCACTGTCCAGCTACATGTAATATAGCCTTCACTGTCTGGCTACATGTAATATAGCCTTCACTGTCCAGTTACATGCAATATAGTCTTCACTGTCCAGCTACATGTAATATAGTCTTCACTGTCCAGCTACATGTAATATAGCCTTCACTGTCTGGCTACATGTAATATAGCCTTCACTGTCTGGCTACATGTAATATAGTCTTCACTGTCCAGCTACATGTAATATAGCCTTCACTGTCCAGCTACATGTAATATAGCCTTCACTGTCCAGCTACATGTAATATAGTCTTCACTGTCCAGCTACATGTAATATAGCCTTCACTGTCCAGCTACATGTAATATAGTCTTCACTGTCCAGCTACATGTAATATAGTCTTCACTGTCCAGCTACATGTAATATAGCCTTCACTGTCCAGCTACATGTAATATAGTCTTCACTGTCTGGCTACATGTAATATAGCCTTCACTGTCTGGCTACATGTAATATAGCCTTCACTGTCCAGCTACATGTAATATAGCCTTCACTGTCCAGCTACATGTAATATAGTCTTCACTGTCCAGCTACATGTAATATAGTCTTCACTGTCCAGCTACATGTAATATAGTCTTCACTGTCTGGTTACATGTAATATAGTCTTCACTGTCTGGCTACATGTAATATAGCCTTCACTGTCCAGCTACATGTAATATAGCCTTCACTGTCCAGCTACATGTAATATAGCCTTCACTGTCTGGCTACATGTAATATAGCCTTCACTGTCCAGCTACATGTAATATAGCCTTCACTGTCCAGCTACATGTAATATAGCCTTCACTGTCCAGCTACATGTAATATAGCCTTCACTGTCTGGCTACATGTAATATAGCCCTCACTGTCTGGCTACATGTAATATAGCCTTCACTGTCCAGCTACATGTAATATAGCCTTCACTGTCTGGCTACATGTAATATAGCCCTCACTGTCTGGCTACATGTAATATAGCCTTCACTGTCTGGCTACATGTAATATAGCCTTCACTGTCCAGCTACATGTAATATAGCCTTCACTGTCTGGCTACATGTAATATAGTCTTCACTGTCTGGCTACATGTAATATAGCCTTCACTGTCCAGCTACATGTTATATAGTCTTCACTGTCTGGCTACATGTAATATAGCCTTCACTGCCAGCTACATGTAATATAGCCTTCACTGCCAGCTACATGTTATATAGTCTTCACTGTCTGGCTACATGTAATAAAGTCCTAGATGCAACTGTAGACAAAAAACTGGAACTGTAGCTCCATTATTTTTATGCCAACTTTTATATTATCTCATTACATAGAATCAAAATTGACTGCCATGAGGATTAGGAATACATCTTTAGGTCCAATGCACTCAAAAATTAGGGACACATGGTACTTCATGAATGTTAAATCAATCTCACCATGCTTACTCTTTCCCCACATACAACCAATCCGCAGCGGATGACTTTGAAAACATTGAAGTTAAATTATAGCACATTGTTATAACTGAAAGTATAATTAATTATTGAATAAAATTGAAACAATTGTAGCAAACAGAGAAATTACATGCTTGCCAGTTTACATAGAAATATATATTAATCTGACCTTGTACTTTATGGGACAGTTGAATTAACACAGACTATACTCAGTCATGGTACAGGCCCAGATCCTGGGACAATTGAATTAACACAGACTATACTCATTCATGGTACAGACCCAGATCCTGGGACAATTGAATTAACACAGACTATACTCATTCATGGTACAGGCCCAGATCCTGGGACAATTGAATTAACACAGACTATACTCATTCATGGTACAGGCCCAGATCCTGGGACAATTGAATTAACACAGACTATACTCATTCATGGTACAGACCCAGATTCTGGGACAGTTGAATTAACACAGACCATCCTTTAAATCATGGAAAGACCCAGATCTTGGGACAGTTGAATTAACACAGACCATCCTTTAAATCATGGAAAGACCCAGATCCTGGGACAGTTGAATTAACACAGACTATACTCATTCATGGTACAGACCCAGATCCTGGGACAATTGAATTAACACAGACTATACTCATTCATGGTACAGACCCAGATCCTGGGACAATTGAATTAACACAGACTATACTCATTCATGGTACAGACCCAGATCCTGGGACAGTTGAATTAACACAGACTATACTCATTCATGGTACAGACCCAGATCCTGGGACAATTGAATTAACACAGACTATACTCATTCATGGTACAGGCCCAGATCCTGGGACAATTGAATTTACATGTACAATATTTATGAATGGAATAGACTCACATCCTGGAACAGTTGAATTTAGATGGAACATACTTAGTCATGGAACAGACCCAGATCCTGGGACAGTTGAATTAACACAGACAATACTTAGCCTTGGAACAGATCTACATCCTAGGAAAGTTAAATTAACGGGGAAATATATGCTTAGTCATGGAATAGACTCACATCCTGGGACAGTTGAGTTTACATGGACAATAGCAGTACTTAGCATTTGATGTAGTCTTCATGAGAATGAAGAGTTTACATTTGTCACATTGTTATTTTCTTTTACAAGTAATATTTGCTTCTTCAGGCAAATTTTCTTTTTAAACAATTTATTTCGGTCAGTCTGTATGTTGGCAGAAAGATTGACCACAAATATTATAACCCTTTTCAACATGTAGTCCCAATTTGGTTTATTCCCATTTCTTCTACACTTTTTGCACTTTGTCCCCTGTGCCATTACATCTACACTTAGATTAAGGTGACAGACAGTCCCTAAATAAGTTGCTAACACGCTAATTCAATAAGACAGACATCTTTTGTTTAAAATATGTGGGTTATACATACAGTATAGATCCATACTAGAGCATCTTTTCATTGGAAATTGTTTTATTTTATTGTTTTATTTTTGAAAAAATTTAGACCAAAACAAACTGATTGGACAATTATCAACAATTAATTGTTTTAGACCTGTCTTTTCTTAAATGAAGCAGGCAACCTGAATCTTCTCCGTTTGCAAAGTTCAAAGGCACATGACCTTTGAATTTTTATCTGATTATATTACAATGTCACAATTACTTTAAGGGACTCATGGCATTCAAACACTGCAAACAATATAGACTCAGACTACCTGTCAGTTCAGCATAAACTGCAGCAGCCAGTCTTAGTCTACATTATGTACAAAGTCCAAAGACCCTTTATACATAATCAGTATATACCCTGATCAGCAATAATTGTCTGTTCAAACACCGAAACAGAAACAAAACAAGAAACTGCTGAAGACGGTAAGGCCGGATTGTCGGCAATTTGACCTTGAAAATCGACATACCAAGGTCAGGGTCAAAGTAACCATAGAAATCAATAGAACTTGTTACTGGTATACCTTCAGGCAAAGTTTCAAGTTTGTAACCCTTTCCAGTGCTGAGATTTTGCCTCAACCTGAAACTTCAACCAAAATGTTGACGGACAGACAGACACACATCGCCAATCTATAGACCGGAATTGCTAGAGCAATCCGGCCAATTATACTTTATATTTCAGGCAAAAATGCTTTAAGGTCATGGTCAATGTAAGATGAAATGGCAATCTCCGTAGAAATATAGCTATGTATATTCATTTTATGAACAGTAGACGAAATGGGAATAAGGGTGTAGACGAAATGGGACAAAAAACTGGAGACGAAATGGGATTAGACAAAATGGGAAGTTACCCCCAATTTATTGTATCTGCAGCAGACTATATTTGTAAACATTGTTAAAAAAAATTCATTTTGTCACAATGTTTTCAACTCTTTTCAATAATTGTAATTTCATTTCTAGAGATTTTCCATAATAATGTAACCCAAGATATCTTTATCGTTTCCCACATTCAACATCTAGGCAAAAATATGGAAAACCTCTAAATATGAAAGTGTTTTTAATGAAAAGAGTTGAAAACACTGTGGCAAAAGGAGAAATTGCTTAGTGATCTGCTGCAGATGTGTCATACAGCATGTACATGTGGGAAAACGTAAAAAGTTTTCACCTGCAGATTTGTTGTATTTCGGAAACCCCCTTACCTAATATGCCATTGAGCATTTAGTCTGACGGGCAAAGCTATTAACAATTGATTGATTGGAGTTTAACCCTTTCCCCCATATAGATGCTTTCTGACACCTCTGCAGCAGACGGCTTTTTGAAAGCATAACGACAAAAGAAGAAATTGCTCAAAACAAGCAATTTCTCCCTTTGACACAATGATTTCCACTTTTAGTCAGAGGTTATCCATTCAATTATAGAGATTTTCTATATGTTCAAAGCCGTCTGCTGCAGAATTGTTGTATGAGGGAAAGGGTTAACACCAGTATCAACAGTTTACCAGTTATATCATGACTGCCAGTTCATCTTACCATTTGTTTCTGGGTTTCTAGCATCTATACTTCACATGACATTCTTTCCGGACAACAGTCTGTCTGTACAAAAATCAGTCTACCCATTTGTGAAAGATGATGACTTTTGTTAATCATCCAAAGGAGTGATTTGCCAAACCAGGAATTAAATTCAAGACCTCTGAATGCATAGTCTTTGACTGTGCTATCCAGGCTCTTAACCCTTTCCCTCATCTCCAAACAGCCTCACCCCTAGATGGCCATGTTTTTGACCAATCAACATGGCTTGAAGGAATCTGATAGAGGGTCACCCAAAGAACATTTCTACAAAATTATTTGAAAATCGCCCTGACACAACATAGTGACACTTACTGGTACACAAAATAGTGACACTTACCAATACACAACATAGTGACACTTACCAATACAAAACATAGTGACACTTATAGTCACTATGTTGTGTACGGTAAGTGTCACTACGTTGTGTACCGGTAAGTGTCACTATGTTGTGTACCGGTAAGTGTCACTATGGTGTGTACCAGTTAGTGTCACTATGTTGTGTACCAGTAAGTGTATCGGTAAGTGTCACTGCTGTGTACCAGTAAGTGTCACTACATTGTGTACCGGTAAGTGTCACTATGTTGTGTATCGATAAGTGTCACTATGTTGTGTACCGGTAAGTTTCACTATGTTGTGTATTGGTAAGTGTCACTACATTGTGTACCGGTAAGTGTCACTATGTTGTGTATTGGTAAGTGGCACTTTGTTGTGTACCGGTAAGTGTCACTATGTTGTGTACCGGTAAGTGTCACTTTGTTGTGTTCCGGTTAGTGTCACTATGTTGTGCATCGCTAAGTGTCGCTACATTGTGTATTGGTAAGTGTCACTATGTTATGTACCGGTAAGTGTCACTATATTGTGTATTGGTAAGTGTCACTATATTGTGTATTGGTAAGTGTCACTATGTTGTGTATTGGTAAGTGTTGCTACATTGTGTATTGGTAAGTGTCACTATGTTATGTATCGGTAAGTGTCACTATATTGTGTATCGGTAAGTGTCACTATATTGTGTATCGGTAAGTGTCACTATATTGTGTATCGGTAAGTGTCACTATATTGTGTATCTGTAAGTGTCACTACGTTGTGTACCTGTAAGTGTCACTATGTTGTATACCGGTAAGTGTCACTATGGTGTGTACCAGCAAGTGTCACTATGTTGTGTACCAGTAAGTGTGACGGTAAGTGTCACTATGCTGTGTACCAGTATGTGTCACTATATTGTGTATCGGTAAGTGTCACTATGTTGTGTACCGGTAAGTGTCACTATGTTGTGTACCGGTAAGTGTCACTATGTTGTGTACCAGTAAGTGTCACTACGTTGTGTATCGATAAGTGTCACTATGTTCTGTATTGGTAAGTGGCACTATGGTGTGTATCAATAAGTGTCACTATGCTGTGTATTGGTAAGTGTCACTATGCTGTGTATCGGTAAGTGTCACTATGCTGTGTATCGGTAAGTGTCACTATGCTGTGTATCGGTAAGTGTCACTATGCTGTGTATCGGTAAGTGTCACTATGCTGTGTATCGGTAAGTGTCACTATGCTGTGTATCAGTAAGTGTCACTATGCTGTGTATTGGTAAGTGTCACTATGTTGTGTATTGGTAAGTGTCACTACATTGTGTATTGGTAAGTGTCACTATGCTGTGTATCAGTAAGTGTCACTATATTGTGTATCGGTAAGTGTCACAATATTGTGTGTCACTATGTTGTGTACGGTAAGTGTCACTATATTGTGTATCGGTAAGTGTCACTTTGTTGTGTATCAGTAAGTGTCACTATATTGTGTATCGGTAAGTGTTATTATCTTATGTATCACTATGTTGTATGTGAAAAAGGGTAAAACATATCCATCTACATCTACGTTACTAATTCAATATCAAATTGGAAGTGACACCCTAAGATAATAAAAGTAAGTGGAAGGTAAATATATTCCGGACATAGGATACTGGGTATAGAAAATGACACCTATTGGGCGAAACAGATTACAATAGGTTTTATATGTCACCCCAGTTTACTTGAGATATAGGACGACAAGTTTTTATATGTCAACCCAGTGAACTTAAGATATACGTAGACAAGTTTTTAACATCAAAATGGGTTCATCAAGGATATTTAGTTTAACCCTTTCCCTCATATAGACGCTTTCTGACGCCTCTGCAGCAGACGGCTTTTTGAAAACATAGTGACAAAATAAGAAATTGCATAAAACGTGCAAGTTCTCCTATTGCCACAATCTTTTCCACTTTTTACCATAGGTTATCCATCCAATTATGGAGATTTTCTATGTTCTACAAAATACGTTCAAAGTCGTCTGCTGCAGAATTGTTGTATGAGGGAAAGAGTTAAACCATCTACAAATACAGACACATATTAATGCATCTGTTGCAAACTCATTTGGACTCATTCCTATAATTATGCTTTCATTTAGAGAAATATTCAAATATTTAGCCTCAACTTTTTCAAAGTCATCTTCTGTAGATCTATTGTATCTGGGAGAGAGTGAATCTATTAAATGTAACTTTAAATAAGAGTTGTTTACATAGTTGCAATAGGAGAAATTGTTCATTTTCTTCTTTTACCACAATGTTTTGAAATATTGTCTGCTTTAAAGGCACGACTTGCCCCCTGTATGACAGAACATAATGAGATCTCTGTAAAATATAAGATAAGGGACATTTTCACAATGAGTTCTCTGTCAAATATATAAGAGAAGGGAGACCATCTCACTTTAACCTGTCCACTGAAACAATATTTTGGACTCTTCACAAATGAAAAAAAAATTAGATGTAATATATAAAAACATTTGATGCAATGAATAAAAGATCTGAACCGAAGAATGCTTCATTCAAAGGTATAGTAAAAGACACTGGTGGAATCGCTTAGAACGAGAAGTGTTCCCACAATATTTTTACTAATGTGAATGCTGCACACACTGAAATTTGTTTTTCTTATGCAAAGGGTTACAGATATAGTGAGACTGACATCTGTTCACAAAAACCTCAATCTTCCAACATAAAACATTTATTTTCTATTCACAAACATGGTATGCATAATTACAACCACAAAATATAATAATCTTACCTCTCTAAAAGTTGAATGAATTTGCAGCCGGCGATTAAAAGCAGGTACGAAATCAGGGAATTCCTTCACACAATCCAGCCTCAACAATGTAACAAACCCAATTTTATTTTGATAATGAATAAATGGTCTGTCATAAAGACCTTACAGGCCCGTTACAGTCACCCTTTACTCAATATAAACAACTTCTCATACCTCTGCAGCAGACAAACTCTGAAAACACTGCAGGGAAAGGAGGAATTGTACACAATGAAAAGTTTCTACTTCTTCCAAAATATGAGAGAGGGGGAGAGAGAGAGGGGGAGAGAGAGAGGGGGAGAGAGAGAGGGGGGGGAGAGAGAGAGAGAGAGAGAGAGAGAGAGAGAGAGAGAGAGAGAGAGAGAGAGAGAGGAGAGAAGAGAGAGAGAGAGAGAGACAGACAGACAGACAGACAGACAGACAGACAGACAGACAGACAGACAGACAGACAGACAGACAGACAGAGACAGAGCGAAGACAGACCCACTGAAACAGATACGGATTGAGACAGAGAGAAAGAGAGAGGAGACAGAGGTTTCATACAGGCAAAACTTCTCTGTAAATGAGGATATTGTTGATGAGAGTTTAAAGCATTGAGGCAATAGGAGAAATTGTAAGGAGTATAGGTGTCTCCTATTGGAGAGAGCGACAGACAGACAGACAGAGACAGAGAGACTTGTGAGATAACTATAATCTATTAAGTCCTGGCAGAGAGAGAGACATACAGAGTGAGAGACATACAGAGACAGACAGACAGAGAGAGACATAGCGAGACAGAGACAGAGAGACATATAGACAGAGAGAGAGAGAGAGACAGAGTGAAAGAGACATACAGACAGGCAGACACACAGGCACACAAAGAGACAGATGGAGAGAGACAGAGACAGAGAGAAAGAGAAAAGAGACAGAGGTTTTATCCAGGCAGAACTTCTCTATAAATGAGGATATATAATTGTCAATGAGAGTTTAAAGCATTGAGGCAATAGGAGAAATTCTAAGGAGTATAGGTAACCCTATTAGCATACTTTTCATGAATTGATCAAACAATAGTAATAATAATAATAATAATAATAATAGTTGTTATAATAATAATAGTTGTTATAACAATTACAATAATAAATATAGATCTAATAATAATAATAATAATAATAATAATAATAATAATAATAGTTGTTATAACAATTACAATAATAAATATAATAATAATAATAGTAATAATAATAGTAACAAGAGCTGTCGGAGGACAGCGCGCTCGACTATATGCCGCTTATTCACATAAAGCACTATTTCATTATATTGCACTTAAGTACTATTAACCCTTTCCCTCATACGGCAATTCTGCAGCAGACGACTTTGAACGTATTTTGTCAAAACATAGAAAATCTCCATAATTGAATGGATAACCTATGACAAAAAGTGGAAAACAGTGTGGCAAAATTTTCTAAGTAATTCAAGGGCCATTACTCCATATTTAGGATACAATGGAGTTATCTAACCTAATTGTATGATGGTCCTTAACAAATTTGATTTGAATTATGAAACTTTAACGTTTAGCTAAACGCAAATGTTAAAACTGACCGAGCCCAAAAATAGCAAAACCTTAAAAAAAGGTTTACCAAATGTTTGACATCATGCAAAACCCGTTTGATATGTTGAAGAATTATATTTGATAAATGAATGATCACAATTAGAAAGGAATGTAACCAAAAATTATGAATTTATCTAAAATTCTTAAAATCAAACAAAAATCATGTTATTTATTCCCAAAAAGTCACACTCAGCATCTTCAACATACAATGTGAAGAAAGGTATTATATGTAATTATATTCCAAATATGAAAGCCCTAAGACAAGTACTTATTGAGAAAAATTAAAAAATTAAATGAAAATGCCAACTTGCCCTAAAACTTTAACCACCCAAAATCAGGTTTTTTACCCCAAAAAGAAGGTCACACTCAGCATCTTCAGCATTCAATGTGAAGAAAGGTATAAGATGTAACTACATTCCAAATATTAAAGCTGTAGCACAAATACTTGAGAAAAATTAAAAAATTAAATGAAAAGGCCAACTTGCCCTAAAACTTTAACCACCCAAAATCACGTCTTTTACCCCAAAAAGAAGGTCACAATCAGAATCTTCAGCATACAATATGAAGACAGGTATTAGATGTAATTATGTTCCAAATATAAAAGCCCTAGCATAAGTACTTATTGAGAAAAAAAAAATAAAAAAAAATTCCAACTTGCCCTAAAACTTTAACCACCGAAAATCAGGTTTTTTACCCCAAAAAGAAGGTCACACTCAGCATCTTCAGCATTCAATGTGAAGAAAGGTATAAGATGTAACTAAATTCCCAGTATTAAAGCCGTAGCACAAATACTTATTGAGAAAAATAAAAAAATTAAATGAAAATGCCAACTTGCCCTAAAACTTTAACCACCCAAAATCACGTCTTTTACCCCAAAAAGAAGGTCACACTCAGAATCTTCAGCATACAATATGCAGACAGGTATTAGATGTAATTATATTCCAAATATAAAAGCCCCATCATAAGTAATTATTGAGAAAAGAAAAAAAAAAGAAGAAATTCCAACTTGCCCTAAAACTTTAACCACCGAAAATCATGTTTTTTACCCCAAAAAGAAGGTCACACTCAGTACCTTTAACATTCAATGTGAAGAAAGGTATAAGATGTAACTATATTCCAAATATTAAAGCCCTAGCACAAATACTTATGAATGAAAATGCCAACTTGCCCTAAAACTTTAACCGGACGCCAACGGAGACGCCGACGCCGACGCCGGGGCGAGTAGTAAAGCTCTCATATTCTTCGAATAGTCGAGCTAATAATAATAGTAATAACAATAATAATAATAGTTGTAATAACAATAACAATAGTAATAATGATTATAATAATAATAGTTGTAATAACAATAACAATAGTAATAATCGTTAAATAATAATAATCATTATTAAAATAATCATTATAATAACAATACTTATAATAATAATACTAATAATACTAATAATAAAACATTATTAAGAGTTCACAGAGTTCACTAATCTTCTCAACAGTGAACATCAAAATACAGAAATACATTTAGATTCAGTAACAATCCATATAGAACAACACACACACACTACAAGAACATGCAATCAATATAATAACTGATGCAATCAATATAATAACTGATGCAGTATGTCTGTATTACCTATTGATATTAAATAATATTACATTAACACTGTCAGATCTTGCACACTGCATGCCAACCTGGTTGAGAAATTTAAATGGTAATTTGAAAAGATATGTTAATTTAAATGGTTATTTGATATTTTTAGTCATCTGACGATCTGCTTTGAAATCATTTTAGGCAAAATCTAACATTTTGAAATTCATCATTGAAGGTATCATAAAATTGAAGGTATCACCTGGGACCACTTTTTTGACAGACAACTTTTAAAATCATTGTGGCAAAAAGAAAAATTGCTCATAATGATTCTATTCAGAAATTATTTTCATTCTTAGAGATTTCCAATAGTTTTCCCTAAATGTAATCAAAGCTGACTGCTGCAAATTTGTTGTATATGAGAAAGAAACTATAGAGTTGTAGAATATCCTTGTCTGTTTAAGAGAAAAGACAGATAATTGAGTCTGGAGCTATTTGCCCCTACAATTAAACTAGAACTATCACTGAAGATGATAAATACCCCCTAAACAGCACATTGACCTACACCATAACTTAATAAGTAAACGGGCCATAACTCTGTAAAATAACATGCAATTGTAACCCCTTTAGAATATGCACATCTCCTCTTCGTATCGAAGCTTCATGTAAAATTTTATTGAAATCCACCCAATGATTTGTAAGAAATAGGCCGGACAAAATATGGCTTCCGACCGACCGAACGACGACAGACGCATTGACTCCTATATACCCCCTCTTCTTCGAAGGGGGTATAATTATCCCCTTTGGACACAAATATTCTGTCAAAAAGAGAGAAAGAAAAGCGTGATTGTAAAATGTACATTTAGCTATGTAACATTTTATTGTATAAGGGAGGTCAATCCTGTTCAGCATTCAAAAGCAGTTATCTTTCTTGTTTATTGTAGCTGATCATATTGTAATTGCATGTTGACCCTTTCCCTCATATAGAAACTTTCTGACTCCTCTGCAGCAGAAGGCTTTTTGAAAACATAGTGACAAAAGAAGAAATTGATCAAAACGAGCAATTTCTCATTTTGCAACAATGTTTTCCACTTTTAGTCATAGGTTATCCATTCAATTATAGGGATTTTATATTGTTTAACAAAATATGTTCAAAGTCATCTACTGCAGAATTGTCGTATGAGGGAAAGGGTTAAAAGACTAACTGCAGTCATGATTGGAGTATAAAGCTGTTTTCAACAGTTTTCAGTTATATTGCTGTGGCCAGTTCACATTACCATGTCTTTATTGACTTTCCTGAACCAGACCAATGCACAACAGTCTACCAAGGCAACTGGTTACCATCTCACATCAGAACAATGCACAACAGTCTACCAAGGCAACTGGTTACCATCTCACATCAGAACAATGCACAACAGTCTACCAAGGCAACTGGTTACCATCTCACACCAGAACAATGCACAACAGTCTACCAAGGCAACTGGTTACCATCTCACATCAGAACAATGCACAACAGTCTACCAAGGCAACTGGTTACCGTCTCACATCAGAACAATGCACAACAGTCTACCAAGGCAACTGGTTACCATCTCACATCAGAACAATGCACAACAGTCTACCAAGGCAACTGGTTACCATCTCACATCAGAACAATACAAAACAGTCTACCAAGGCAACTGGTTACCATCTCACATCAGAACAATGCACAACAGTCTACCAAGGCAACTGGTTACTGTCTCACATCAGAACAATGCACAACAGTCTACCAAGGCAACTGGTTACCGTCTCACACCAGAACAATGCACAACAGTCTACCAAGGCAACTGGTTACCGTCTCACATCAGAACAATGTACAACAGTCTACCAAGACAACTGGTTACTGTCTCACATCAGAACAATGCACAACAGTCTACCAAGGCAACTGGTTACCATCTCACACCAGAACAATGCACAACAGTCTACCAAGGCAACTGGTTACCATCTCACATCAGAACAATGCACAACAGTCTACCAAGGCAACGGGTTACCTTCTCACATCAGAACAATGCACAACAGTCTACCAAGGCAACGGGTTACCTTCTCACATCAGAACAATGCACAACAGTCTACCAAGGCAACAGGTTACCTTCTCACATCAGAACAATGCACAACAGTCTACCAAGGCAACGGGTTACCATATCACATCAGAACAATGCACAACAGTCTACCAAGGCAACGGGTTACCTTCTCACATCAGAACAATGCACAACAGTCTACCAAGGCAACGGGTTACCTTCTCACATCAGAACAATGTACAACAGTCTACCAAGACAACTGGTTACTGTCTCACATCAGAACAATGCACAACAGTCTACCAAGGCAACGGGTTACCATCTCACATCAGAACAATGCACAACAGTCTACCAAGGCAACGGGTTACCTTCTCACATCAGAACAATGCACAACAGTCTACCAAGGCAACGGGTTACCTTCTCACATCAGAACAATGTACAACAGTCTACAAAGACAACTGGTTACTGTCTCACATCAGAACAATGCACAACAGTCTACCAAGGCAACGGGTTACCATCTCACATCAGAACAATGCACAACAGTCTACCAAGGCAACGGGTTACCTTCTCACATCAGAACAATGCACAACAGTCTACCAAGGCAACGGGTTACCTTCTCACATCAGAACAATGTACAACAGTCTACCAAGACAACTGGTTACTGTCTCACATCAGAACAATGCACAACAGTCTACCAAGGCAACGGGTTACCTTCTCACATCAGAACAATGCACAACAGTCTACCAAGGCAACGGGTTACCTTCTCACATCAGAACAATGTACAACAGTCTACCAAGACAACTGGTAACTGTCTCACATCAGAACAATGCACAACAGTCTACCAAGGCAACGGGTTACCTTCTCACATCAGAACAATGCACAACAGTCTACCAAGACAACTGGTTACTGTCTCACATCAGAACAATGCACAACAGTCTACCAAGGCAACGGGTTACCTTCTCACATCAGAACAATGCACAACAGTCTACCAAGGTAACTGGTTACCATCTCACATAGACTAGTTTTATGGGTGGAAGATGAATGATGTTTGTCACAATGACTTTTGTCAACCATTGGAAAGAATCAATAGTATAATTGATAACCCATGTTGTTACTGACTGAGTTATCATGGCTTGATTAGTTTTTGAAATTCCTCATTCAAACAATATTACGACGTAATTGCGTCCATTTGAAAGTTACAATAAAGGACATAGGATATCTTATGTTGCATTAATAATACAATTAGTTGTATTGTACTACGAAATATTAGGTATCACATGAGACTGAAGGTATCACATGAGATGGAATGTATCACATGAGATGGAAGGTATCACATGAGACTGAATGTATCATGTGAGACTGAATGTATAACATGATACTGAATGTATCGCATGAGACTGAAGGTATCACATGATATGGAAAGGTATCACATGAGAATGAAGGTATCACATGATATGGAAAGGTATCACATGAGACTGAAGGTACCACATGATATGTAATGTATCACATGAGACTGAAGGTAACACATGCGACGGAATGTATCACATGAGACTAAAGTTGGGGAAGATGTCAATTTGAACACACCCCGAGTAGACAACATAAAGCCATGTACCAAGTAGAACTTTTATCATATATACCAAGTAGAACTTTTATTATATATACCAAGTTGAGCTTTTATTATATATATCAAGTAGAGCTTTTATTATATATATCAAGTAGAACTTTTATTATTAGTCGCCGGGCAGAAGCCCGCGACTTCTATTTTTAATAGCTTTTCGGAAATCACATGGGAGGGCGGCTTATTATTAGAAAGAAACAAATCTAGATGATTTGAACATATTACAATTGTGGTTGTTTACGAACACTAATAAATGACACATCTAAAATGAAATAAATATTCCGATTTTTTAATGTTTGCAGTTTTTTTTTTATTTCACTCGCATTTAAGTTTTTTGTCTTATTTACGAAGACAAAAGTGGTCCCTTCAAGACGTGAACCAACACCCCCTAATGCAGACTCTTATGTGTCATCATTGAGGTCAATTTCGGATTCTCCTTTTAATAGCAATTTTAACTTACTAAATGTTGTTTTCATGTTCAAAGAGATGTCTTGATTTGTGTAGAATTCATTTAATAATGTTAATCCATGAATATCTAAAGTAGGAACTGTTTCTAAGCTAAATATAGACCCTATTCTGTTGTGTAGGTTCGTGACCTTTAACATCGATTTTCGCGCATGCGCATTTCGATATGAAAAAGCGAGTGATATTATTTTATTTTAGACAAGTACAAGACGAATGTTTGACGCAAAGCGTCAAAGAGAAGCCGCAATATTTCGTTGTACATGTAGAAATAAGAAAAAAAGAACATTTTTAAATCCACAAACAATAGAACAATTTAAACTGTAGACGGTAATGCTGATATATTTCTCCTTTTGAAGACTTTTGTTTTCTTCAAATTACCTCCCTTTAAAGCAATACCAGGATATTTACCTTGTGATTCGAATAAGATTGACAAACATTGAAATTATATGAATGAATACTATTATTTAAATAAGTAACAACAGCAAAATTAAATTTAAGCCAAGATAAATGTGTACACATTTCGTTAATTTTTTATAGATACCCTAATGTATAGGTGAATATAAAATTTATAAGTAAATGTTTTCATTTCAACGTTCCCAAGTTGTAATAACGATGGCTGCTCGCCAAATGGCATTAATGCCGAGCGCGAGGGTAAACAACGCCAAACAACAACAACAAACGTTCCCAATGTTTGAATAGACTAAGGAAAGTCAAGAATACATAAATAAATCAATGCAGTCTTTTCCGGCGACATTGATGCCTTGCATCAACTTTCTCTTGTATATACCAAGTAGAGCTTTTATTATAATATAACAAGTAGAACTTGTATTATATATACCAAGTAGAGCTTTTATTATATATATCAAGTAGAGCTTTTACTATATATATCAAGTAGAACTTTTATTATATATACCAAGTAGAGCTTTTATTATAATATAACAAGTAGAACTTTTAATATATATACCAAGTAGAACTTGTATTATATATACCAAGTAGAACTTTTATTATAATATACCAAGTAGAACTTTTATTATATATACCAAGTAGAGCTTTTATTATAATATACCAAGTAGAACTTTTATTATAATATAACAAGTAGAACTTTTATTATATATACCAAGTAGAACTTTTATCATATATACCAAGTAGAACTTTTATTATAATATACCAAGTAGAACTTTTATTATAATATAACAAGTAGAACTTTTATTATATATACCAAGTAGAGCTTTTAATATATATATCAAGTAGAACTGTTATTATAATATACCAAGTAGAACTTTTTTTATATATACCAAGTAGAACTTTTATTATAATATACCAAGTATAACTTTTATTATACATACCAAGTAGAGCTTTAAAGTTTTATTATATACACCAAGTTAAACTTTTATTATAATATAACAAGTAGAACTTTTATTATAATTTAACAAGTATAACCTTTATTATAATATACCAAGTAGAACTTTTATTATAATATAACAAGTAGAACTTTTATTATAATACAACAAGTAGAACTTTTATTATAATATAGCAAGTAGAACTTTTATTATAATATACCAAGTAGAACTTTTATTATAATATACCAAGTAGAACTTTTATTATATATACCAAGTATAGCTTGTATTATAATATACCAAGTAGAACTTTTATTATATATACCAAGTATAGCTTGTATTATAATATACCAAGTAGAACTTTTATTATAATATACCAAGTAGAACTTTTATTATAATATACCAAGTAGAACTTTTATTATATACCAAGTAGAGCTTTTATTATATATACCAAGTAGAACTTTTATTATAATATACCAAGTAGAACTTTTATTATATATACCAAGTAGAACTTGTATTATATATACCAAGTAGAACTTGTATTATAATATAACAAGTAGAACTTTTATTATAATATACCAAGTAGAACTTTTATTATATATACCAAGTAGAACTTTTATTATATATACCAAGTAGAGCTTTTATTATAATATACCAAGTAGAACTTTTATTATAATATACCAAGTAGAACTTTTATTATAATATACAAAGTAGAACTTTTATTATAATATACCAAGTAGAACTTTTATTATAATATACCAAGTAGAACTTTTATTATAATATACCAAGTAGAACTTTTATTATAATATAACAAGTAGAGCTTTTATTATAATATAACAAGTAGAACTTTTATTATAATATAACAAGTAGAACTTTTATTATATATACCAAGTAGAGCTTTTATTATATATACCAAGTAGAACTTTTATTATAATATACCAAGTAGAACTTTTATTATATATACCAAGTAGAGCTTTTAGGACAGAATAAAGAAACATTATACAAACTTCCATATTTTAAATAACGAAATAACACAATTTACAAATAAATTCCAATTTACGAATGGCGTTTAAATCACGACCCACTACCACATTTTGAGATGATGTCAAATCAGATTTCAATGACGTACCAATACCATATTTGGTACTGTATTTGACCTAGTCAAATACAGAATTATAATCTGTCGTGTTTAATCTGCGCAAGAAAATCTGCTTGTATTATTTTGCTGGAAAGTTTGCAGGTATATATTAAAGGATATTATTACCCTGTATATATTAAAGGATATTATTACCCTGTATATTGCTTTCTGATACAGTTGATTATTGATGCCTTTGTAGCAGTTGACATTTGAAACATTGTAAGAGAATTGCAAGCCTGATTGACAACCATCGTCTATTTTGATGTTATGATAAAGTGGACATTGCATGCCTGATTGACCACATAGGTGCCTGGTAATCTATATACAAAAAACAAGAGCACCGCGTACGGCGTAGACGCTCAACTGATAGAGAGAGAAAAAAAAAAAAAAAGGGCCTTAATGGCCCTATATCATCATGGCCCTATATCGCTCACCTGATTTAATAGAACTTCAATAGTTTTCAAAGTTTTTACTCTTTTTAGGCCAATACTTTTGAACAAGAAGATTTTTAAAGTTTTAACAATGCACATATAAGGAAAACAAGCTCCGCCCCCTGGCGGCCATGTTTTTCAACAGATCAAAAATATTTGTACAATCTTGGTAAAGGGTGTCCAAAGGAACATTTGTGCAAAATAATTTTTAAATCGGGCCAGTACTTTTGGACAAGAAGATTTTTAAAGTTTTAACAATGCACATATAAGGAAAACAAGCTTCGCCCCCTGGCGGCCATGTTTTTCAACGGATCAAAAATATTTGAACAATCTTGGTAAAGGGTGCCCCAAGGAACATTTGTGCAAAATTATTTTCAAATCGGGCCAGTACTTTTGGACAGGAAGATTTTTCAAAGTTTTAACAATGCACATATAAGGAAAACAAGCTCCGCCCCCTGGTGGCCATGTTTTTCAACGGATTGGAAATATTTGAACAATCTTGGTTAAGAGAGTTTCCCAAGGAATATTTGTGCAAAATTATTTTCAAATGGGGCCAGTACTTTTGGACAAGAAGATTTTTAAAGTTTTAACAATGCACATATAAGGAAAACAAGCTTCGCCCCCTGGCGGCCATGTTTTTCAACGGATCAAAAATATTTGAACAATCTTGGTAAAGGGTGCCCCAAGGAACATTTGTGCAAAATTATTTTCAAATCGGGCCAGTACTTTTGGACAGGAAGATTTTTCAAAGTTTTAACAATGCACATATAAGGAAAACAAGCTCCGCCCCCTGGCGGCCATGTTTTTCAACGGATTGGAAATATTTGAACAATCTTGGTTAAGAGAGTTTCCCAAGGAATATTTGTGCAAAATTATTTTCAAATGGGGCCAGTACTTTTGGACAAGAAGATTTTTAAAGTTTTAACAATGCACATATAAGGAAAATAAGCTCCGCCCCCTGGCGGCCATGTTTTTCAACGGATCAGAAATATTTGAACAGTCTTGGTAGAGGATACCCCAAGGAACATTTATGCAAAATATTTTTCAAATCAGGCAAGTACTTTTGGACAAGAAGATTTTTTAAGATTTGGCAATTTCTGTCCATTGGTTTAGTAGGAGAAGTCATTTGTAGGAAATTGTTAAGACACCGACGACGATGCAGACAATGACGACGGACGGTGAGTGATCACAAAAGCTCACCTTGCACTTCGTGCTTAGGTGAGCTAAAAAAAAAAATGAGCTAAACAAAAAACCTTATTCGGACGACCACATCGCCGCCGCTGCCGACGACGCCAGGGTCATGACAATAGCTCTCGTTTTTTTCAAAAGTCAAGCTTATAAAGAAAAACACGTATATTCTATTGTCAGCCGGATTTGACCCATGTTTGCATTTCGATCCTATACAAAATAAAAAATGACGATCGAATAAAGTTTGCAGACATTGCATCCGACCTGTCTTGATTTTAAGTCTGGTGTTCGTAAACCGATCATTTGAGGATAAAACCCTTGTGACCAGTGTTTAGGATAGATATCAATCTCATTAAAATCATCTCCTATTAACGCTACGCATAGGATCTGAGGACAACCGATAGAGGGTCACGTTCAGACGACCTTTAGACCAGAAGATTTTTTAAGTTTTCACTATAGCCATATAAGGCAAAATAGCCCGGCCTGTTTTGGCCATGTTTTTTCGACCCATCAATATGGCTTGAAAGAATCTGATAGTGGGTCAACCTAGGAACATTTCTACAAAATTATTTGAAAATCGGTCCGACACTTTCTTCGGAGGAGATTTTTTCAGTTTTCACTATAGCCATATAAGGCAAAAAGGCCCTGCCCCCTGGCGGCCATGTTTTCAACCTATCAACATGGCTTGATGGAATCTGATAGAGGTTCACATACAAAATGATTTGAAAAGAAGATTTTTTAAGTTTCCACTATAGCCATATAAGGCAAAAAATACCCGTCCCCTGGCGGCCATGTTTTTTGACTAATCAACATGACTGGAAGGAATCTGATATCTGAATCAAGGAACATTTCTACAAAATTATCTGAATTTTTTTTTAAGTTTTTTTCGTTTGGTTGCCATGGAAACCAAATTCTTCATGGATCCCAAACTGTTGAGGAATTCTGGTAAGGACCTTGAGAGGATGCTTTCTGTGAAGTTTCATCACAATTGACCCATTGGTTACAGAGAAGAAGATGTTGACGTCCGACTCCGGACAAAAGGAAATCACAATAACTCACCTTGAGCACTTCATGCTCAGGCGAGCTTAAAACTGAAAGAGTCTGTTAGTTTGTAACTGTAATGACATAGAAGACAATTTCATGTAAGTATGCCCTAAGTAGTTTGCGTAATAAATACATTGACAAATTCTACCGGGTAAAATCAAGTATGCATTAATTGGTTGTATTGCTATGTTGTATTTACAAAAGCACTGTAACATATTTAGCTAATTGTATTAATCTTGCACTTGCCATTAGATCTAATTTCTTATATACTTAGTTTAATTACTCATCAGTTATATTCGTTTAGTCCACACTTTTCAAAGTAGTTTGTTAAAGTGGCATTTCTATCCAGAGGGAAGAAATTTATGTTTAAAAAGTTCAAATCAATTTTTCTAAACATAAGAAGCTGAATGGGTTTGGGATTAACCACAAACATGTTACACAAGAGCACACACTCACAAATTATACTTTTCTCCAAGATTTCAGGATTTTAAAAACGGAGCCGTTCATGTACATTTTCATTCCTGTATCGCATTATGTCGGTTAGAATCATAAACTATATAAGACCTATTTAAAGGTTGGGTGTCATATACAAACCGTGGTGTGATGAAATGTACATTGTACTGAATGTGTTTTTACATAACAGTTATGTTATAAAAACACATTCAGTACAATGTATACACAATAAGTATGTTTATCTAGTGCTTTTAAAAGTAATGCTGTTTATAGAAACAAAGATGATTTGGTAAGTCGCAGAAAACTAACATTATCTTATTTCCATAGTTTTCTGTGACATACCTGAATTCATCTATATCCCATAAACAGCATAACTGTATAATGCTTTAACACTAAGATCAACAGGCCCACTTATTGTGAATCTGTGCTTCTGTGTGTTATTTTTATAACGTGATCTCACGACTGTATCCGATTCAGATATCGAGAAAATTCGATTCGTTCCCGTTATTTCTCCCAATTCCTTAATCAGTACCTATCGAGCAGGAAAAAACTATTTTATTTGATCAGTTAACTGTACATTTTATCCCCCAATGTTTGTATTGGACACCAATTAACCTTTAAAGAGGTATAATTTAGTTGTGGTTCATATCTCGTGATCTCACGACTGTATCCGATTCGTTCCCTTTATTTCTCGCAATTCCTTAATCAGTACCTACCGAGCAGGAAAAAACTATTTTATTTGATTAATTAAAATATGAAAGCTTTCTCATACTACAGTCTAATTATAATCAAACATCACCTCATAAAGATTTATAAGGGAAAACAATTGTTAATTTTCTTATTTTTTTTATGTATTTCTATAAAAGTGCAAAGTATCATCCTCTTTATTTCTTATTCTTTAGAATGACATTAGAGGATGGCATTGTAACAATACATATTAAATATTTATAGGTATTAATTATCCTTTACCATTTGTAGAATCATACTCAGTATGGGAGTATGTATGGGCGAGAGAGTGTATGTGTGGGCAAGAGAGTGTATGTGTGGGCAAAAGAGTGTATGTGTTGGCGAGAGAGTGAATGTATGAGCGAGTGAGTGTATGTATGGGCGAGAGATTGTATATATGAGCAAGAGAGTGGATGTATGGGCGAGAAAGTGTATGTATGGGTGAGAGAGTGGATGTATGGGCGAGAGAGTGTATGTATGGGCGAGAGATTGTATATATGAGCAAGAGAGTGGATGTATGGGCGAGAAAGTGTATGTATGGGTGAGAGAGTGGATGTATGGGCGAGAGAGTGTATGTATGGGCGAGATAGTGGATGTATGGGCGAGATAGTGGATGTATGGGCGAGAGAGTGTATGTATGGGCGAGAGAGTGTATGTATGGGCGAGAGAGTGTATGTATGAGCGAGAGAGTGTATTATGGGCAAGAGTGTATATATGGGTGAGAGAGTGTATGTATGGGCAAGAGAGTGTATGTATGGGCGAGAGAGTGTATGTATGGGTGAGAGAGTGGATGTATGGGTGAGAGAGTGGATGTATGGGTGAGAGAGTGTATGTATGGGCGAGATAGTGTATGTATGGGTGAGAGAGTGTATGTATGGGCGAGAGAGTGTATATATGAGCAAGAGAGTGGATGTATGGGCGAGAGAGTGTATGTATGGGTGAGAGAGTGTATGTATGGGTGAGAGAGTGGATGTATGGGTGAGAGAGTGTATGTATGGGCGAGAGAGTGTATGTATGGGTGAGAGAGTGTATGTATGGGCGAGAGAGTGTATATATGAGCAAGAGAGTGGATGTATGGGTGAGAGAGTGTATGTATGGGTGAGAGAGTGTATGTATGAGCGAGAGAGTGTATGTATGGGCAAGAGAGTGTATGTATGGGCGAGAGAGTGTATGTATGGGCGAGAGAGTGTATGTATGGGCGAGAGTGTATGTATGAGCGAGAGAGTGTATTATGGGCAAGAGTGTATATATGGGCGAGAGAGTGTATGTATGGGCGAGAGAGTGAATGTATGGGCGAGAGAGTGTATGTGTTGGCGAGAGAGTGTATGTGTTGGCGAGAGAGTGTATTATGGGCAAGAGTGTATATATGGGCGAGAGAGTGTATGTATGGGCAAGAGAGTGTATGTATGTATGGGCGAGAGAGTGTATGTATGTATGGGCGAGAGAGTGTATGTATGTATGGGCGAGAGAGTGTATGTATGTATGGGCGAGAGAGTGTATGTATGTATGGGCGAGAGAGTGTATGTATGGGCGAGAGAGTGTATGTATGAGCGTATTATGGGCAAGAGTGTATATATGGGCGAGAGAGTGTATGTATGGGCAAGAGAGTGTATGTATGTATGGACGAGAGAGTGTATGTGTGTGCATTTGTTTATGATTGATAGAGACCTTGACAATTGTATAAAATGTATATTTATTGCAATATTCTTAACTAAAATATGTAACAGTCACAGTATGCACTTGTCTAATCAAGTTCAGGTTATGTGTTATCTATGAACCAAAATTGTGGGATTTTTCGTATTAACCCTTTCCCTCATATAGACGCTTTCTGACGCCTCTGCAAACTACAGCTTTTTGAAAACATAGTGACAAAAGAAGAAATTGCACAAAACGTGCAATTTCTCCTTTTGCCACAATGTTTTCCACTTTTTGTCATAGGTTATCCATTCAATTATGGAGATTTTCTATTTTTTGACAAAATACGTTCAAAGTCGTCTGCTGCAGAAAACCCGTATGAGGGAAAGGGTTCTCAAATTAATTCTCAAACAGAAAGAATCTGCATCAGTCGACTTATTATGCATTCTCTCTGCATTAAAGTAAAATTTTCAATAGAGTAGAAAACATTGTGAGAAAAGGAGAAATAGCCCATTAACCCCCTTCCCTCATACGACAATTCTGCAGCAGACGACTTTAAACATATTTTGTCAACAAATAGAAAATCTCTATAATTGAATGGATAACCCATGACTAAAAGTGAAAATCATTGTGGCAAAAGGAGAAATTGTTCGTTTTGAGTAATTTCTTTTTTAGTATGTTTCAAAATGTCATTTGCTGCAGAGGCATCAGAAGACGTCTATATGAGGGAAAGGGTTAATAATTAAGAGCAATTTCTCCTTATCCCAAAATGTTTTTAAAAGCCCTCTGCATCAAACTTTTTTAAATGCGTCTATATGTGAGAAAAACTGTTATTATACTCTATCTTAGGCAGTAAATCTTATCCGGAGAAAAAGAAAGAATAAAATTTCAAAATTAATGAAAAAACAAAATGTATTAACCATTCATACAATAAACAAGCAGCAGACAACTTTAAAAACATGTATGTAAAAATATGGAAAACCTAATACTAATTAGTAAATAGTGTTGAAAACATTTTGACAAAAGGAGAAATTGCTCATTATCATTATGAGCAATATAGTATCTCCCTTTGTCGCTATGTTTTCAAAGTTGTCTGCTCTATATGGAGAAATGTGAATGAGGTACCTGTTCTTGTTTCCCATCCCTGAAAGTCCTTCGACACAAATCTGGGGATTTTCTCTTTGCAAGTTTCGGATATTAATCTGGAGTATCTTAAATAAGCTTTTTCTCTTCGATGCAAATCCAGAGTAGGTAAATAACCTTTTTTTCTCCCAAACAGGTATGTTTCCGTAAACAATCCAACTACATGATCATTTTGTAAAACAATGTTTACATTTACAGCACTGAAACAAACTTATCCTACTAGACCACCATCATGTGTGTCTAACTTCCTTCTAGGTTCTTTATGTTCTTATCCACTGGTTTACCTAAACAAATTGTAACACTGTTGTATTTTCATCCCTTTCCCACATATAACAAAATAACAGCTGAAGACTTTGAAAACATGTAGGCTAAAATATAGAAAATCTCTATAAATGAAAGTTAAATCATTAATCGCATTTGAAAAATAGTGTCGAAATAGGAGAAAATTGCTCTAGCTACACTGTTGTCACTGTTTGTCGCGTCTATATGTGGGAAAGGGTTATATAATTTACCTGGTAAATATAGAACTGGCTGCTTTGAAAACATCTTACAATTGACGTATAGTTTTTGAAACAGATTTGTAAACATTCTGGGAAATGGGGAAATTCCTTGTTTATTGACAATACAAATTGTATTTTTCCATTTAAAGCAACTTCCTTAAAATGATGCCTTGTTGGTAATGGAAACTACATTATGGCTAATAATAAGAGAAATTTATCTTTTCTGTCTCAAAATAACAGAATCAAGATCCTGAATGGAATAGATATATTAACCCTTTCCCTCATATAAACGCTTTCTGACGCCTCTGCAGCACACGGCATTTCAAAAACATATATAGTGACAAAAGAAGAAATTGCTCAAAACGAGCAATTTCTCCTTGTGCCACAATATTTTCCACTTTAAGTCATAGGTTCAATTATAGAGATTTTCTATATTTTGACAAAACATGTTCAAAGTCGTCTGCTGTAGAATTGTCGTATGAGGAAACGGGTTAACAGTAGAAATGTCTTGGCCACAAAGGAAACAATCACATGAGAAAAGATTCACCTTATATCTATCAAATTACAACTTTTCCTTCAATGTTTTCATCCCCTCCCTTTCAAACTGCGAAATAACAATCTCAATCTAATGAGAATGAATCATAAACAATACTGTAAAACTAAACATAAAAATCTTAAAATGTAAAAAGATCAATCCTACTTTGCATGTTATTTCATTTTTAAAACACTTTTCCTCAATTTTCATTCACTTTTTCACATTAAAACAAATATGTAAAATCAGACGTCTGGAGTTTATGAACTGATGACTATCTCAAACAACCTATTCAAATAATAAAACAGCCTTTAACTCTTTCCTTCATACAACAATTCTGACGACTTTGAACATATTTTGTCAAAAAATAGGAAATCTCTATAATTGAATGGATAACCTATGACTAAAAGTGGAAAACATTGTGGCAAAAGGAGAAATTGCTCGCTTTGAGCAATTTCTTCATTTGTCACTATGTTTTCAAAAAGCTGAATGCTGCAGAAGCGTCAAAAAGCGTCTATATGAGGGAAAGGGTTAATGGGACATTATTTAAAAATCACTTTTAACCTTCATGTTAAAATCCAAACTTTTTCCTCTTTAGCCTTTAAAGATTTTTTTTAGAAAACCTCTCCCGATATTTCTTATTCTTCAGAAACATTCCAACATAAAAATTATATATTTTCTTTTCTTGCAGATTGAGTGTAAACCAAATTTAACACACCACATATGTAAACATTCTTCTGTATTCTCACTTATTTTGGTTGAGTCCAAGGTCATTGATAGGGGGTATACCCGGGGTAGATGAAATACCAGATGAAATTTGATAAGCCCCTAATCATCCCTGTCAGCCATCCATATCCTGTTTTGGACCTACATTTCACATTATCCTTTCCTACTTATAGGTCTGTCAGCAACAGCCGGTTTTCGAAAACATTTGCAATTTATGTCCTTTTTCCACATTTTTTCCACAAGTGCCCAGCGCACAAGATCCTTAAACATATTATTTTCAATTTATTTTATCATATTATCATAAAAAAAAATCGTTTTAGAAAAAAAAAAAAATATATAATAATAACATTATTAATTAATATATAATTTTTTTTTTTTTCTAAAACGATTTTTTTGATGATTTTATGACAAAATAATATGTTTAAAGGGTGTTGAGCGCCGGGCACCTGTGATATGTTTAAAGGGTCTTGAGCACCGGGCACCTGTGATATGTTTAAAGGGTGTTGAGCGCCGGGCACCTGTGATATGTTTAAAGGGTGTTGAGCGCCGGGCACCTGTGATATATTTAAAGGGTGTTGAGCGCCGGGCACCTGTGATATGTTTAAAGGATGTTGAGGGCCGGGCACCTGTGATATGTTTAAAGGGTGTTGAGCGCCGGGCACCTGTGATATGTTTAAAGGGTGTTGAGCGCCAGGCACCTGTGATATGTTTAAAGGGTGTTGAGCACCGGGCACCTGTGATATGTTTAAAGGGTCTTGAGCGCCGGGCACCTGTGATATGTTTAAAGGGTGTTGAGCACCGGGCACCTGTGCATTTTTCACCTTTTTTCAATAACCATACTTTTTTACATAGATAATTTCCATCTTTTTGCCCGTGAAGATCTTTCCAATGTGATCTTCTGCAGATTATGTGGGATAGAGTAAAACATCAATTTATTTACCAATCCCCCCTGATATGCTTTTTTTTAAAAAACTTTTTCATAATGAAAATCTCTGAATAATTGAATACTTAACTGGTTCCCCCATGCAAACACTTTCTGACGCTTCTGCAGATGCCAAATTTTGTCACAATGTTCGACTTTATCAAATGATTATATTTTCACTTTTAACCCTTTCTTGCCTCGTGACGCATTTCAACGAAGCTGCAGCAGACAACCTCATAAATATTGTGGCAAAAGTAGAAATTGTTCATCATGTGTTTTAAAAAGTTGTCTGCTGCAGAGACATTAAAGATCATCTAGATGAGGAAAAGAGTTTATGTGTATATAGATTATGATAAGTGAGCGGGGAAATGAAGGATATTGGTCATTTATTGGTCAGTTTATGGCCAGTTTGACAGGACATGCATCTGGTTATTAGTTTTCTGTCAGACGAACACGAGTTTTACTGCTTTCAGTGATAAATCACTCATGTTCTAGGGCTTTATATGATTCACCTCATAATCAACATAATATATCAGATCAACATATATATCATATCAACATATATATCATATCAACATATATATCATATAAATATATACATCATATCAACATATATATCATATCAACATATATATCATATCAACATATATATCACATCATATAAACATATATCATATAAACATTTATTTCGCCTCCCACGAAATTCTAGCAATTTCATTGGTTAAAGCCTGTCACGTGCACACACCCTATATTTCTATAGGGGGTGAGTAAATTCCATAGGGGGTGAGTAAATTCAATATGGCTTCTATTCTCAGATCAAGCTGACTGGAAGTTTTTTTCAGTTGCCTATGTTAAAATAGATCTATATACTGTATAATATTTTGATATTTTTAACAGCGATTTGTTTACAATATATATATCATAACGACTACGAAGTTGAATATCATGCAAAGTAACTTCCCTTTCCATAGAAAAAAAAATAATCAATGAATGTATAAAAATAATGCATGTCCTACGCTTGTTAATTTTTTTTTTTTTCCCTTAGTGGGTCAGTAACAGACCATTTATAACTGATTTATTTCATCAACCACCTTTCATGAACAAAACAAATTGATATTGTTTCATTTCATTATTAAAGTGGGTTTAGTACTAGGAATTTTAAAAATACTGGGACCAAATACTAGGAAAATGACGTCACGTCATCGGTTTGACGTCATAACGCTAGTGATTTGGCGCCAAAACCCGTAAATTTCATCTAGAAATATTGTAAATGTTAATGTAAATGAAAGAGTATCATTTTTTTTTGCTCATGAAAGGTGGTCGATGAAATAAATCAGTTATTTGGTCTGTTACTGACCCACTACTGAAAAATAGGGGGTATGTTGAATGTATAGGGGGACTCGGCTAACGCCTCGCCCCCTATAAATTCCACAGACCCCCTATTTTTCCGTAGTGGGTCAGTAACAGACCAAATAACTAATAATATCATGTCAACATATATTGTATCAACATATATATCATATCAACATATATCATATATCATATCAACATATGTCAGATCAACATATATCATATCAAAATTTATCACATGACAATGCTTGTATCGGATGTAATATACCCATTACGTATTTCTTTATATACAACGTGTGTAATATAACATGACCTAATACTAGGAAAATGACGTCACATCAGCGTTTTGACGTCATACGTTAGTCACTTTGGCGCCAAAACCCGTAAATTTCATCTAGAAATATTGTAAACGTTAAGTACATTTTGATCGCAATGTGACGCCTCATAAGTCACTTTATGTGATAGATATAATATCTCATGAGTGTTATTTGTTATAACTTTTAATAAACTAAGCTGAATATGACCTCGGCATAATTATTTGTGGCATTGTTATACGGTTTACTGACGAAATTAAAATAGCTTTGGAAAACCTGATTTTCTTTGTGTGTTTTGTCATGTGATAAAAAGAATCTGACATTTGTTGTCATTTCATAAACAGTTTTATATGAAATGACATTACTCACAATTCCTAATCACTGAATAAACCCTTTTTCTACATTGTTTGGATCAGGGTAAAACAATGTAGATACAACTATTTTGTCTATAGTCATTGCCATGGAGATGTATTTTGACACATCTCCAGCAGACAACATATGAAAACATCATGACAAAAAGGAGAATTGGCTTCAATATGAGGGTTGTAGGGATAGCATTACGATTTATGTGATGGTGTTGTAATTAGATGACCAGATGAGTACTGGTAATTTACTGGGTGATTTGTAAACAGATACTGTCTACAACAAAGGATGTAAAATAAATAAATTATTTGAAAAATCTCTTGAATTCTCTCAATAGGATCAGTCAATATTAACACTTTCGAGAATACAACAAATCTGCAGGAAACTAATAAAACAAGAGCATCGCCAACGATACAAATTCCTCTTGGAGGTTTTTTTCATACAGATGTATTATAGTCTGTCACTGTGACATTTCGAATACAACAAATCTGCAGGAAACTAATAAAACAAGAGCATCGCCAACGATACAAATTCCTCTTGGAGGTTTTTTTCATACAGATGTATTATAGTCTGTCACTGTGACATTTCGAATACAACAAATCTGCAGGAAACTAATAAAACAAGAGCATCGCCAACGATACAAATTCCTCTTGGAGGTTTTTTTCATACAGATGTATTATAGTCTGTCACTGTGACATTTCACCTAGATCAGTGAAACAGGAACTCGTCAAAGCTCACTTTACAATGAACCAGTGAATGAGGTATGAGAGGAATTCTGTCTACCGTCCAAGCTCACTTTACAATGAACCAGTGAATGAGGTATGAGAGGAATTCTGTCTACCGTCCAAGCTCACTTTACAATGAACCAGTGAATGAGGTATGGAGGAATTCTGTCTACCGTCCAAGCTCACTTTACAATGAACCAGTGAATGAGGTATGGAGGAATTCTGTCTACTGTCCAAGCTCACTTTACAATGAACCAGTGAATAAGGTATGAGAGGAATTCTGTCTACCGTCCAAGCTCACTTTACAATGAACCAGTGAATGAGGTATGAGAGGAATTCTGTCTACCGTCCAAGCTCACTTTACAATGAACCAGTGAATGAGGTATGAGAGGAATTCTGTCTACCATCCAAGCTCACTTTACAATGAACCAGTGAATGAGAGGTATGAGAGGAATTCTGTCTACCGTCCAAGCTCACTTTACAATGAACCAGTGAATGAGAGGTATGAGAGGAATTCTGTCTACCGTCCAAGCTCACTTTACAATGAACCAGTGAATGAGGTATGAGAGGAATTATGTCTCCAAATGAAAGTGCTAGAGCGATGAAGTTGTTTCATACATACACATTATATTCAATGTGACCTTGAACCTTGAACTTTGACATACAGTACAGCTCATGCGGAAAACACATCATCTGTGAGCCACTGCGGACAAATCTTTTGGTCCATCAAGATAGGCGGACACCCACCCATCACCGTGAATTGATTTTCTTTACCACCGAAGACGCAACAAGATAGCCTCAGGGGTTAATTAAACGGATAATTTGCAGGTTTGTGATGGAACCATCGCGTATTCGCGGTGACACTCCTTTTACTTGATTAGCTTTTTCTCGCCGTTTGGCTGGGAGTTTTTTAATTTTTAATAAAGTACAAATAAATGTTGTTGAAGATGTTTGATTAAGTGAAAGGAAAACATTGTTGGAGAAGAGAAATTGATCATAATTAGCAATTTCTCCTTTTCACACAAAGATATGCACGCAATTTTATTTTCTATCAGATATTTGAAAAGGTGGGAGGAAACATTGTGGGGAAAGTGGAAAGATGGAAAAATACATTGCAATTTCAGATAAATAAAGTTAACATTTTCGCATAAACAGAAGATAAATTATAAATATGTTTATTGAAATGTGTCTTATTATATGTTACAAACTTTTGCCCATTGCTTTTTATCCTGTTTCTTTTTGTCCGAGGAATCCACAGTGGTCGAGTGGTTAGCGGCCGGAATAAGAAACAAAGAGGCCTAACGATGACATCGTATGGCACAGATGTAATATAGTCCCTGTGACCTTGACCGTCAGAAAGCGTCTATATGAGGGAAAGGGTTAAATATGGAAGAGGGTTAATAGTGTTCCTAATACATGGAAAAAGGGCTATCACAATAACTCGCCTTGAGCACTTTTTGCTTAGGTGAGCTCAAAGCAACAAACTTAAAATGAGCCCAACAATGAGAAAAGATACAAATCAGCATATCTGCGCAGTGTAGGTCTAGATCACTCTGTCCACTTACTCAGTCTTATCAGAATCCACATAAGTTAATCCTTTCCCTCATATAGACGCTTTCTGACGCCTCTGCAGCAGACGGCTTTTTGAAAACATAGTGACAAAAAAAGAAATTGCTCAAAACAAGCAATTTCTCCTTTTGTCACAATGTTTTTCTACTTTTTGTCATAGGTTATCCATTTAATTATAGAGATTTTCCATTTTTTGACAAAATATGTTGCAGAATTGTCGTATGAGGGAAAGGGTTAAGAAAAGCGTCTGACAAGCGTAATGTAAGAAATAAAGGAACAGTCTAGACCTTGATCAGACTGTGCAGATCTGGATCTACAACTTTTACCCTTTTTTGCAAAGATCGAATATGAAATCTTTACAAACCTGGTCTTATTCCCCATCTTTCAGATCTGCAAGAAATTCGAATAAAAAATTCCTTCAAAATCTATCCAATTCCACTGATTTTTACACAATATTCTTTAACTGTGCGTCAAATTAATATAAATCCAGACGTTTATATAATCATGTATAGATCCATTCAACAATTCCTCAGTTTCCCACGATGTTTTACAATTTTGTATAAAATCCAGTCTTCTGTAAGTATATCCAAAGATCACAGAACCAACACTAACCCTTTCCCTCATACGACAATTTTGCAGCAGACGACTTAAAACATATTTTGTCAAAATATTGGAAATCTCTATAATTGAATGGATAACCTATGACTAAAAGTGGAAAACATTGTGGCAAAAGGAGAAATTGCTCGTTTTGAGCAATTTCTTCTTTTGTGACTATGTTTTCAAAAATCCGTCTGCTGCTGAGGCATCAGAAAGGGTCTATATGAGGTAAAGGGTTAAATGTAATAATCTATTAACACAAAGTGGGTCATAACATACAGTATGAACATACAGTATAGATAAGTCATCAACTTCATCCTTTCCAAAATATAACAGATCCACTTGGAAATCATCTTGGCAAATTATTGAAAATTTTCGAGTAAAATTAAAATTATTAAAGAGATTTGAAAACATCAAGGCAAAAGGGGATATTTTCTCCTTCTGCAACAATGTTTTCAAAAAGATGTCTGCTGTGGGAAGGAGTTATCCCTTTACCGGATACAGGTTACTTTCGTTACCTCTGCAGCAAACTGTGAAAACATTGTAGAAAAAGAAGAAATTGCTAATACGAAAATGCTCAAAATTAAAATAATATTTTTCAAATGTTACAATTTTACGACTGCAAGAAAATCAAATGAGGGAAAGCGTTCCAGATTAGACAATTTTGTCTTCTCTGAAAATTTCAAAGAACCAAGTTAAATATCAAAGAACCAAGTTAGATATCAAAGAACCTAGTTAGATATCAAAGAACCAAGTTAGATATCAAAGAACATATCAAAGAACCTAGTTAGATATCAAAGAACCAAGTTAGATATCAAAGAGCCAAGTTAGATATCAAAGAACCTAGTTAGATATCAAAGAACAAAGTTAGATATCAAATAACAAAGTTAAATATCAAAGAACCAAGTTAGATATCAAAGAACCAAGTTAGATATCAAAGAACCTAGTTAGATATCAAAGAACCAAGTTAGATATCAAAGAACAATGTTAGACATCAAATAACAAAGTTAGATATCAAAGAACCAAGTTAGATATCAAAGAACAAAGATAGATATCAAAGAACAAAGTTAGATATCAAAGAACAAAGTTAGATATAAAAGAACCAAGTTGCCACATTCTGAAAATTGTAGACTTATGCTTTTGATTTGCAGTTGAAGCCATTTCAAAAAAGACAAATTTGTCAATATAGGCAAATATCTATATTCTCACAATGTCTTTGAAAGTTTCTTGCTTTAAAAGCATCAAAAGTCGTCTGTACCATGGAAATGGTTACTTTCTTACAGACCTGATTTCATCCCCTTACAAGACATAGGTGAGTCTATATTAAATTAACCCTTTCCCTCATATAGACGTTTTCTGAAGCCTCTGCAGCAGAAAGCTTTTTGAAAACATAATGACAAAAGAAGAAATTGCTCAAAACGAGCAATTTCTTCTTTTGCCACAATGTTTTCCACTTTTAGTCATATGTTATCCATTCAATTATAGAGATTTTCTATTTTTTGACAAAATATGTTCAAAGTCGTCTGCTTCAGAATTGTGGTATGAGGGAAAGGGTTAATGACACTTCGTGAAGCATTTTGTCTCATCTGCAGCAAACAACTTTTTAAAAACATTGTGTTATAATGAATTATTTCTCCTTTTGACACAATGTTTTAAAATGTATGCTTTAATATTTCAAAAGTCATTTGCTGCAGTTTAATTGTATGTGGGATACGGTTAACCCACATCAGCAGAAGAAGACTTCTGAAAACATGGTGGCAAAGGAAACGTTTCTTGTAGTCATAAATTAAAATTTACTATAAAGTCTTCTTCTTTGTTCAACATTGTACCTTAATTTATAGGTATTTTTCTAATTTGACTTACCAGAAGTATTCAAAGTTCTATTTTCCATTTCGACCGCCCAGAAGTATTCAAAGTTCTATTTTCCATTTTGACCGCCCAGAAGTATTTAAAGTTCTATTTTCCATTTTGACCGCCCAGAAGTATTCAAAGTTCTATTTTCCATTTTTGACCCCTAGAAGTATTCAGTTCTATTTTCCATTTTGACCGCCCAGAAATATTCAGTTCTATTTTCCATTTTGACCCCCAGAAGTATTCAAAGTTCCATTTTCCATTTTGACCGCCAAGAAGAATTCGAATTCTATTTTCCATTTTGACCGCCCAGAAGAATTCAAAGTTCTATTTTCCATTTTGACCACCAAGAAGTATTCAGTTCCATTTTCCATAGGGTTTTACCCAGTATTTGTTTAACCAACTTTATTTTCATCTACATTATTGGAGTTTGTGGCTTTTTGTTCCTGTCACCTTGAAAGTATATCAATCAAATTAAAAACAACCAAATAACTAGTTTTCCCAATACTATCAGAATATTTTTTAAAAATATATCTTTTCTTTCTTCCATTATCTGATGGTAAGACAGTATAATGAACCCTTTCCCACAATGCAGTTTGATGTGGGAACCCTTACTCTAACTGACATTGAAAACATTGTTGTTTTATATGGTCAAGGGTTAGGTAAGAAATGTAATGCTGATAATAAGTTGTACAGTCAGCTAAGTTTATGGTATTATCAGGACTGAAAGAGGCGTGTCCTGGTACTTACTGATTACATGTCAGTGGTGGCCTTAACCCTTTCCCTCATATAGACGCTTTCTGATGCCTCTGCAAATGATGGCTTTTTGAAAACATAGTGACAAAAGAAGAAATTGCACATGTGCAATTTCTCCTTTTGCCACTATGTTTTCCACTTTTAGTCATAGGTTATCCATTCAATTATGGAGATTTTCTACTTTTTGACAAAATACGTTTAAAGTCGTCTGCTGCAGAATTGTCGTATGAGGGAAAGGGTTAAATGACCTCGCCTCACAATGTCTCTCTTATGTGTCATTTAACCCTTTCCCTCATACGACAATTCTGCAGCAGACGACTTTGAACATATTTTGTCAACAAATAGAAAATCTCTATAATTGAATGGATAACCTATGATTAAAAATGGAAAACATTGTGGCAAAAAGGAGAAATTGCTCATTTTGAGCAATTTCTTCTTTTGTCACTATGTTTTCAAAAAGCTGTCTGCTTCAGAGGCATCAGAAAGCGTCTATATGTGGGAAAGGGTTAAACCTATATTGTTGGTGTTCAGAAGAAAGATCTCAGCGAGAGGATTCTACCAACAACATAGGGTTTGGAGGAATTTAGAACATAAAATATTACCACTATTTAGAGCTTGATGGAGAGTTATCTTTTTCCCACATACAACAAATCTGCAGCAGATATTTTGAATATTTCGTTGCAAATTTAATTAACTTGACTCCTAAATGAAAGTTTTTATCTCTTCAAAAGACAGAAAGACACATTGATACCAAATGCACCCAAACTAGTGTTGTTATGAGATGAAATCTTTGCAGTAATATTAAGAGGTTTCAGTCACTGTTGCAAATTCCTATTGGTTGAAAATGTCCATGATTACTTACTGATGATTTATAAGCTAAAATTACTTACTTATGATTTTGAAGCTAAAATAACTTAATTACTGATTAATTTTAAGCTGAAATAACTAACTGATGATCTATAAGCTGAAATAACTGACTGATGATCTATAAGCTAAAAAAAAAAATAACTGACTGATGATTTATAAGCTAAAAATAACTTACTGATGATCTATAAGCTTAAAAAAAAAAAAAAAAAATCTGACTGATGATTTATAAGCTAAAAATAACTTACTGATGATATATAAGCTAAAAATAACTTACTGATGATTTATAAGCTTAAAAATAGCAAATTCCTATTGGTTGAAAATGTCCATGGTTACTTACTGATGATTTATAAGCTAAAATTACTTACTTATGATTTTGAAGCTAAAATAACTTAATTACTGATTAATTTTAAGCTGAAATAACTAACTGATGATCTATAAGCTGAAATAACTGACTGATGATCTATAAGCTAAAAAATAACTGACTGATGATTTATAAGCTAAAAATAACTTCCTGATGATCTATAAGCTTTAAAAAAACAACTGACTGATGATTTATAAGCTAAAAATAACTTACTGATGATATATAAGCTAAAAATAACTTACTGATGATTTATAAGCTTAAAAATAGCAAATTCCTATTGGTTGAAAATGTCCATGGTTACTTACTGATGATTTATAAGCTAAAATTACTTACTTATGATTTTGAAGCTAAAATAACATAATTACTGATTAATTTTAAGCTGAAATAACTAACTGATGATCTATAAGCTGAAATAACTGACTGATGATCTATAAGCTAAAAAATAACTGACTGATGATTTATAAGCTAAAAATAACTTACTGGTGATCTATAAACTAAAAAAACAAAACGAAAATGACTGATGATTTATAAGCTAAAAATAACTTACTGATGATATATAAGCTAAAAATAACTTACTGATGATTTATAAGCTTAAAAATAGCTGACTGATGATTTATAAGCTTAAAAAATATATAACTTACTGATGATTTATAAGCTTAAAAATAACTTATTGGTGATTTATAAGCTTAAAAATAAACTTACTGATGATTTGTAAGCTAAAACAAACTTACTGATGATTTATAAGCTGAAAATAACTTACTGGTGATTTATAAGCTGAAATAAACTTAATGATGATTTATAAACTAAAATAACTTACTGATGATTTTTAAGCTAAAATGATATTATTTGACAATCCCTTCTCATCTGCAAACATATTTCATCACATCTGTAGCAGACAACTTTTGAAAACAATGTTGAAACAAATATTTCTCATGAGGAGCAGTTTCTCCTTTCGCAACAATGTTTTCAACTCTTCTTAACCCTTTCCCTCATATAGATGCTTCAGCAACAGACTGCTTTTTGAAAACATAGTGACAAAAGAAGAAATTGCATTGATTTACAGAGATTGTTGTTACCTAGATGTGTTCAAAGTTGCTGTATGTGGGAATGGGATAATCTGATCCTGACATTTAGGCAAGATTTACATTATTGTAACCAGGGGTAATCATCCTAAAAGATCTGACATGACCAGGTCCGAACCTTGAATCTTTTGGTCCGAATTTGAATTCCTGCAAAACCTGGCTCTATAACAATGCAGTCTGAATTCGAATGCTCTACCAAACCGGTACAAAACCTGGCTCTATAACAACGAAGTCTGAATTCGAATGCTCTACCACGCCGGTACAAAACCTGGCTCTATAACAATGCAGTCTGAATTTGAATGCTCTACCACGCCGGTACAAAACCTAGCTCTATAACAATGCAGTCCGAATTCGAATTATCTACCAAGCCGGTACAAAACCTAGCTTTATAACAATGCAGTCCGAATTCGAATTATCTACCACGCCGGTACAAAACCTAGCTTTATAACAATGCAGTCCAAATTCGAATTCTCTACCACGCCAGTACAAAACCTAGCTCTATAACAATGCATTTTAAGTGTCCCCTTATAAATACATACGCATTGGTTGCTGCACTATCATGATATGCATCAAATTTCAATTGAGTGCCATTTTTCCTTTAATGTGTTCTTTTATAAAATAATACTACACACAGCCTCAGTGTTGGCGGGCGGGCAGGTAAGAAGTTTGATCTCCGGACTGGTCATACCAAAGATTTTAAAAATTGTAGTCTGGATCTACACTGTTCCCAAAAGACATCCTTTTCACAAAAAACTGGCTCATATAGAGAAATTTAACTTAAAGCATCGGGTAAGATATCAGTTATCGGAGTTACAATACATTGAGAAAATGTCAAAGTAACTCTGACAGCTGGAACATTTGTTGTGACGCCTGTGCCACCAGTATAGAGATGGTCTAGCTAGCTAACTGTGTGATGCCTGTGCCACCAGTATAGAGATGGGCTAGCTAACTTTGAGATGCCAGTGTCACCAGTATAGAGATGGGCTAGCTAACTGTGTGATGCCTGTGCCACCAGTACAGAGATGGGTTAGCTAGCTAACTTTGTGATGCCTGTGTCACCAATATGGAGATGGGCTAGCTAACTTTGTGATGCCTGTGCCACCAGTATAGAAATGGGCTAGCTAACTTTGAGATGCCTGTGTCACCAGTATAGAGATGGGCTAGCTAACTTTGAGATGCCTGTGCCACCAGTATAGAGATGGTCTAGCTAGCTAACTGTGTGATGCCTGTGCCACCAGTATAGAGATGGGCTAGCTAACTTTGAGATGCCTGTGTCACCAGTATAGAGATGGGCTAGCTAACTGTGTGATGCCTGTGCAACCAGTATATAAGTGGGCTAGCTAACTTTGTGATGTCTGTGCTACTGTATAGAGATGGGCTAGCTAACTTTGTGATGCCTGTGCTACTGTAAAGAGATGGGCTAGCTTTAACTTTGTGTTGCCTGTGCCACCGTCTAGAGATGGGCTAGCTACAACTTTGTGATATATGTTCCACCAGTATAGAGATGGGCTAGCTAGCTTTATGATACCTGTGCCACTATATAGAGATGGGCTAGCTAACTTTATGATGCCTGTGCCACTGTATAGAGATGGGCTAGCTTTAACTTTGTGTTGCCTGTGCCACCATTTAGAGATGGGCTAGCTTTAACTTTGTGTTGCCTGTGCCACTGTCTAGAGATAGGCTAGCTTTAACTTTGTGATGCCTGTACCATCGTCTAGAAATGGGCTAGCTACAACTTTGTGATATATGTTCCACCAGTATAGAGATGGACTAGCTAACTTTATGATGCCTATGCCACTGTATAGAAATGGGCTAGCTTTAACTGTGTGATGCCTGTACCACTGTATAGAGATGGGCTAGTTTTAACTGTGTGATGCCTGTGCCACTGTATAGAGATGGGCTAGCTATAACTTTATGATGCCTGTGCCATTGTATAGAGATGGGCTAGCTAACTTTATGATGCCTATGCCACTGTATAGAAATGGGCTAGCTAACTTTATGATGCCTGTGCCATTGTATAGAGATGGGCTAGCTAACTTTATGATGCCTGTGCCACTGTATAGAAATGGGCTAGTTTTAACTGTGTGATGCCTGTGCCACTGTATAGAGATGGGCTAGTTTTAACTGTGTGATGCCTGTGCCACTGTATAGAGATGGGTTCCCCTGTGAAATGAATAATTACTGTTCATGAACAGTTCTTGTATAATTCATGCAAAGTTCAGGTACCTGGTTCATGAACAGTTCATGGGATGTATATGAAGATAAAATGGCACAAATTCTTAAAAAGTTCTTAAATATGTAGTTCTTGAACAGGTCATGAACAGTTCATGACACATTCAGGAAACATTGTCATTAAAAAGTTCATGAATTGTTCAAGAACTGAAAATTCATAAAATATTCTTGATTTTCTTTTTAAACATGAACTGTTCAAGAACTTTTTCCAGTGCAAATTCATTGTGCCATTTTCTCTTCATGGATTGCTCATGAACGGTTCAAGAACTATCGCTCATGAACAGTTCTAGAACTACAGTTCATGAACAGTTCAAGAACTACTGTTCATGAACAGTTCATGAAAAGTTCATGTTCAATTGGTTGGTAACCAGTGTATGAAATAGTCTGGGTGGACCTAAGAACCAGATTTTGTACAGAAGAAATTACAGAAAGCCTGTGCAGATTATGTACAGAAAATATTCTGGTTCATTGAAACATAGTTGAACCAGAATTCAATAAAAATATTTTTTATATGAAGACAATTGGCTTCTTTCACATGTGGCAATGTGATACTTAAATAAATCACCAATATAAACTTATTGTTTATGACATAGCATAATACAATTTGCTAATTTAATAAACAATGTAACATTTAAGACATTTACCAAATGTGCCCATCAAGTTGTTCATAAGAAATTACAAAAAACTTCTCTGTGCCTTTGAAACACAACATATTTCTCCCACCAAAAAACGTAAAGGAAGTAGTAAACATTACTAACTTCTTTTTGAAGAGTTCCTGTGTTTTATGCTTGAGTTAACTCCCTTGGTATATTTCAAATTCAAGTTCAGTTCCAGTGGTATTTTTGGTTATTCTACTCGTATTCCAGTAACATAGCAGGTAACAATGAAATTTGACTGGAATTGCATTAATGTTTTTCACTAGGGCCTTTACTTTTGACAAGAAGATTTCAAAAGTTTTCACTATAATACATTTATAAGAACTTCTTTGGTTCTAGAAGTGTTCTAGAAGTGATCTATAAATGTTCTTATTTCTCTATTCAGAATGGTAGTTTAAGAGATTCACACTGAGTTAAAAAGTCATTGTAATTTAATTAAATATCATTTTAAAATCAGTGATATATTAAACTTACTATTCAAGAACAGAATAAGAACTTATAGGGTTCATTAAAAGTACTTGAATTACACTTGACAGATGTTTATGAACTTGTTAAGAATTTGCCATGTTCTTCTTCAGTTCTTGAACAGTTCACGAACAAGTTTGTCTTACTGTTCATGAACTAAAGTTCTTGAACTGTGATTAAGAACTATTTAATGGCAGTTCATGAACAGTTCATAAGTGGCATGAAAAGTTCATAATTTCAAGAACAACATTTCACAGGGGTTAGCTATAACTTTATGATGCCTGTGCCACTGTATAGAGATGGGCTAGCTATAACTTTATGAAGCCTGTGCCACTGTATAGAGATGGGCTAGCTTTAACTTTGTAATGCATGTGCCACTGTATAGAGATGGGCTAGCTTTAACTGTGTGATGCCTGTGCCACTGTATAGAGATGGGCTAGCTATAACTTTATGATGCCTGTGCCACTGTATAGAGATGGGCTAGCTATAACTTTATGAAGCCTGTGCCACTGTATAGAGATGGGCTAACTTTAACTTTGTGAAGCCTGTGCTACTGTATAGAGATGGGCTAACTTTAACTTTGTGAAGCCTGTGCTACTGTATAGAGATGGGCTAGCTATAACTGTGTGATGCCTGTGCTACTGTATAGAGATGGGCTAGCTATAACTTTATGATGCCTGTGCCATTGTATAGAGATGGGCTAGCTATAACTTTATGAAGCCTGTGCCACTGTATAGAGATGGGCTAGCTATAACTTTATGATGCCTGTGCCACTGTATAGAGATGGGCTAACTTTAACTTTGTGAAGCCTGTGCTACTGTATAGAGATGGGCTAGCTATAACTGTGTGATGCCTGTGCTACTGTATAGAGATGGGCTAGCTATAACTTTATGATGCCTGTGCCACTGTATAGAGATTTGCTAGCTTTAACTGTGTGATGCCTGTGCCACTGTATAGAGATGGGTTAGCTATAACTTTATGATGCCTGTGCCATTGTATAGAGATGGGCTAGCTATAACTTTATGAAGCTTGTGCCATTGTAAAGAGATGGGCTAGCTATAACTTTATGATGCCTGTGCCATTGTATAGAGATGGCTCGCTTTAACTTTATGATGCCCGTGCTACTGTATAGAGATGGGCTACCTTTAACTTTGTAATGCCTGTGCCACTGTATAGAGATGGGCTAGCTAATTTTGTGATGCCTGTGCCACCGTATAGCAATGGGCTAGCTAATTTTGTGATGCCTGTGCCATCGGTAGAAACCAGGCTGGCTAGGGCATTCCTGCCATCCAACCAGGCTTTTTAAAGGGCTTAGCCCTTAAGGCATTTAACCTTGTTACCAAGTTTGAAAAAACCGGTTCACATTTGTGGCAGTTATTGCACGGAAACAGCAACAAACAACATTTTTTGTTAAATAAGGGGCCATAACTCCACCAAATAAAGTCCGCCAAAAATGACGATCGAACTTGGTCTAGCCCTTAAGGCATTTAACGTTGTTACCAAGTTTGACAAAAAACGGTTCACATTTGTGGCAGTTATTGCACGGAAACAGCAACAAACGACATTTTTTGATAATTAAGGGGCCATAACTCCACCAAATAAAGTCCGCCGAAAGTGACGATCAAACTTGGCCTAGCCTTTAAGGCATTTAACGTTCTTATCAAGTTTGAAAAAAAAAACGGTTCACATTTGTGGCAGTTATTGCACGGAAATGGCAACAAACAACATTTTTTGTTAATTAAGGGGCCATAACTCCACCGAATGAAATCTGCCGAAAGTGACGATCAAACTTGGCCTAGCCCTTAAGGCATTTAACGTTGTTACCAAGTTTGAAAAAAAAACGGTTAATATTTGTGGCAGTTATTGCACGGAAACAGCAACAAACGACATTTTTTGATAATTAAGGGGCCATAACTCCACTGAATAAAGTCCGCCGAAAGTGACGATCAAACTTGGCCTAGCCCTTAAGGCATTTAACGTTGTTACCAAGTGTGACAAAAAACGGTTCACATTTGTGGCAGTTATTGCACAGAAACAGCAACAAACGACATTTTTTGTTAATTAAGGGGCCATAACTCCACTGAATAAAGTCCGCCGAAAGTGATGATCGAACTTGGCCTAGCCCTTAAGGCATTTAACGTTGTTACTAAGTGTGACAAAAAACGGTTCACATTTGTGGCAGTTATTGCACGGAAACAGCAACAAACGACATTTTTTGTTAATTAAGGGGCCATAACTCCACCGAATAAAGTCCGCCGAAAGTGACGATCGAACTTGAACTAGCCCTTAAGGCATTATTTTAATGTTGTTACCAAGTTTGAAAAAAAACCGGTTCACATTTGTGGCAGTTATTGCACGGAAACGGCAACAAACAACATTTTTTGTTAATTAAGGTGCCATAACTCCACCGAATGAAGTCTGCCGAAAGTGATGATCGAACTTTGCCTAGCCCTTAAGGCATTTAACCTTGTTACCAAGTTTGAAAAAAAACGGTTCATATTTGTGGCAGTTATTGCACAGAAACGGCAACAAACAACATTTTTTGTTAAATAAGGGGCCATAACTCCACCAAATAAAGTCCGCCAAAAATGACGATCAAACTTGGTCTAGCCGTTAAGGCATTTAAAGTTGTTACCAAGTTTGACAAAAAATGGTTCACATTTGTGGCAGTTATTGCACGGAAACAGCAACAAACGACATTTTTTGATAATTAAGGGGCCATAACTCCACCGAATAAAGTCCGCCGAAAGTGATGATCAAACTTGGCCTAGCCCTTAAGGCATTTAACATTGTTACTAAGTTTGACAAAAAACGATTCACATTTGTGGCAGTTATTGCACGGAAACAGCAACAAACGACATTTTTTGTTAAATAAGGGGCCATAACTCCATCGAATAAAGTCTGCCGAAAGTGACAATCAAACTTGGCCTAGCCCTTAAGGCATTTAACGTTGTTACCAAGTTTGAAAAAAAACCAGTTCATATTTGTGGCAGTTATTGCACGGAAACAGCAACAAACAACATTTTTTGTTAAATAAGAGGCCATAACTCCACCAAATAAAGTCTGCCGAAAGTGACAATCAAACTTGGCCTAGCCCTTAAGGCATTTAACGTTGTTACCAAGTTTAAAAAAAAACCGGTTCATATTTGTGGCAGTTATTGCACGGAAACAGCAACAAACAACATTTTTTGTTAAATAAGGGGCCATAACTCCACCAAATAAAGTCCGCCAAAAATGACGATCAAACTTGGTCTAGCCCTTAAGGCATTTAACATTGTTACCAAGTTTGACAAAAAATGGTTCACATTTGTGGCAGTTATTGCACGGAAACAGCAACAAACGACATTTTTTTGATAATTAAGGGGCCATAACTCCACCGAAAATGATGATCAAACTTGGCCTAGCCCTTAAGGCATTTAACGTTGTTACCAAGTTTGACAAAAAACGGTTCACATTTGTGACAGTTATTGCACGGAAACGGCAACAAACGACATTTTTTGTTAATTAAGGGGCCATAACTCCACCAAATAAAGTCTGCCGAAAGTGACGATCGAACTTGGCCTAGCCCTTAAGGCATTTAACGTTGTTACCAAGTTTGAAAAAAAACCGGTTCATATTTGTGGCAGTTATTGCACGGAAACAAAGTGTGACAGACAGACAGACAGACGGACAGACGGACAAACCGAAATTAATAACCCCCCTTTTTTTCTTCAAAAAAGCGGGGGATAATAACATCACACCATGGTGCCCAAGATGAAATATGAGTCCCCCCGGGCCCATATAAAAAAAGAAATTTGACGGTTTCAAAATGAACTCTTTTCCGTCATACAAGAAATCAGCAGCAGACAACTTTAACACATTGTAGCCAGAACTTGTAAGTTCTCTGTGAAAGAAAGTACAATCAATGAATAGAGTAATAACCCTTTCCCTCATATAGATGCTTTCTGACGCCTCTGCAGCAGACTTCTTTTTGAAAACATAGTGACAAAAGAAGAAATTGTTCAAAACAAGCAATTTCTCCTTTTGCCACAATGTTTTCCACTTTTAGTCATAGGTTGTCCATTCAATTCTATTTTTTGACAAAATATGTTCAAAGTCGTCTGCTGCAGAATTGTTGTATGAGGGAAAAGGGTTAATAGCGATTATGAACAGCCGTGTTTGTCCTCTATCTACATAGGATTCTTGAACTAGCTTGGGAACTGGGAAGATTCTGAACATACTGCATAATGGTGCAAGGGGAAATGAATTTATACAAATTCAGAAGGTTGGTTTTGGTGTGAGGTGGTCCATATCTCTATTGTAAAACATCTCCTAATATAGAAACATAAATCTAGATAATATTTTTTTTCAGTAAAAATAGTTGTTAACTCCATTATTATGCTAATGATATATGATGATGAAGTGTTACTATAACACTTTCTTATTCACGTTAATTTAACCCTTTCCCTCATACGGCAATTCTGCAGCAGACGACTTTGAACATATTTTGTCAAAAAATAAAAAATCTCTGTAATTGAATGGATAACCTATGACAAAAAGTGGGAAAACATTGTGGCAAAAGGAGAAATTGCACGTTTTGTGCAATTTCTTCTTTTGTCACTATGTTTTCAAAAAGCTGTCTGCTGCAGAAGCGTCGGAAAGCGTCTATATGAGGGAAAGGGTTAATTTATATCTTATCTTGTTATTGGAGCACATAAATCTAAAAAAAACTTTAAAAAAAAACATAGTTGAAAAAAGAAGTCATTGCTTAGCTGTGAGGATGGGATCTGCGTTCACAATGTATATTCTCTATGTTAGAAAACAACAAAGAAATATAAAAGTTCCATTTTTAAGAATATAGCGATACTTTCATTACTTATGACAGGGCTCATAAATCTTCATGATGTTTTAATTAGGTTATGCTAATTAATAAAATCTAATTAGGTCACATTAATTGATTAGACAGGTGGCAGTTCACCATTGTTAATGATTGAGTTGTTAACCAATATGAGAAAGAGACAGAGAGAGACAGACAGAGAGAGAGAGACAGAGAAACAGAGAGACAGAGAGAGAGAGAGAGGGAGACAGACATACAGAGACAGAGACACAGAAAGAGACAGAAGCACAGAGAGAGAGAGAGAGAGAGAGAGAGAGAGAGAGAGAGAGAGAGAGAGAGAGAGAGAGAGAGAGAGAGAGAGAGAGAGAGAGAGAGAGAGAGAGGGAGAGGGAGAGAGAGAGAGAAAGAGACAGACACAGAGAGAGAGAGACAGAGAGACAGAGACAGAGATAGAGACAGAGACAGAGACAGAGACAGAGAGAGAGAGAGAGAGAGAGAGAGAGTGTTATTTATTTCATAAGAAAGATTATGAATGTTGACTTCATGTTGACTGCATTTAATCATTGATCATATTGACTGAGATAAT